>OY728129.1:718802659-719402659 GCA_963277665.1 Viscum album | reverse complement strand
TCACGCCCAAAACTTCTTCACGCCCTTCCAAGAAGAGGAAGATCAAAGGGCAAGCAAGAGAACACGATGCTGTGTGTTTCACATGTGGCAAGAAGGGTCATTGGAAGAAAAACTGCACCCAACCAAAGAAGCAAGATGAAACTTCATGTGCGTTTGTTATCGAGTGCAATTTATCTGTTTTTTCAAATTAGGTATTAGATATAGTTTTTGGTGCTCACATATGTATTCAAATACAAGAACCTAGTAGATTCAAAAAGATTGACCGATGAGAGGTAGATCTTCGAGCAACCAACAGAGCTAAACTTGCCGTTGTAGCTATTGGGGACTACCACCTCACGTTGCTGACCAGAAATGATCTTGGTTTTAAAAGGTTGTTATTATGTGCTTTCAGTTATCAAAAACATTATTTCTATATGCATACTTGATGTTGATGGATTTATTTTCAAATTTGGGAATAAATATTGCTTCTTTTATAAAGATAACATTTGTTATGGTAAGACACATTTAAATAACGGTCTTTATGTGTTGGATTACACGAACCAAATAATGACAATCATTAACGAAGTTACTTCACATTACTCACACCACACCTAACATTGACATCACCGGCTAGGTCATGTATGAAAAGCGCCCGACTAAATTACATCAAGATGAATATTTAGATTCTTTTGAACTAAAACTACTTGATGTATGTCACACATGTTTACAAGGAAAAATGACTAACCCCCCATTTAGTGGGAAAGGTGAAAGGGCTACACAACTTCTTGAATTAGTTCATACCGATGCGTGTTGACCATTTCCTGCCGAAGTAAGGGGTGAGTACTCATACTTCATAACTTTTATTGATGATTTTAGTAGATATGGATATGTTTACTTAATGAGGTATAAGTCAGACTCTTAATAAATTCAAGCAATACAAGAATGAAGTTGAGAATCAGCTTGGTAAGAAGATTAAGAAACTTCGCTCAGATCGTGATGAAAAATATCTTAATCAAGACTTTATTAATTATTTATAGGAGTTGGAGATTTTATCTCAATTCATTCGTTCTTATACGCCTTAATAGAATGATGGTGGAAAATATCTTAATCAAGACTTTATTGATTATTTACAGGAGTTGGGGATTTTATCTCAACTCATTCGTCCTTATACGCCTTAATAGAATGATGTAAGCAAAAGGAGTAACCGCACCTTGCTGAACATGGTGAGATTAATGATGAGTCATGCGAGTCTTTCATTTTCCTTTTGGGGATACACGTTACAAACATCAGCATACGTACTAAATTGAGTGCCAACTAAAGCAACAGATGATATACAATACCAATTATGGAATAGAAAGAAATCCGTGTTGTCTTACTTACATGTGTGAGGTTGCGAAACATTTGTTAAGGCTTCTTCAGGTAACAAGCTTGCACCTCGAGGCACATAGTGTATCTTTATAGGACATTCCAAATAAACAAAGGGATACTACCTATACAATCCTTCAGACAAAAAGGTTGTGGTTGATAGACGTCTCACATTTCTTGAGGAGGATCTTATCTCTAAAAGAGAGTGGGAGCGAGATAGACTTCGATGAAGTCCAAACTCAAGATTCACAAGAGTTGACACAGGAACAAATTCCACAAAGTCTCGTGGAAGAAGTAATTGTTTTAGAGACAATTACTACGTAGGAGTATTAGAGATGTTAAATAACCGAAACGATATGGTTTTCTAGTCACCGAGAATGATGACTCATTATTAGTTGATAATAATGATCTTCTAACCTACAAGGAAGCAGTAAGTGACACAGATGTTGCGAAGTGACAAAAAGCCATGAATTCTAAAATGGATTCCATGTACCAAAATCAAGTCTGGATTTTGGTAGACCCTCCAATAGATGTAAAGCCCGTTGGTTGTAAATGAGTATTTAAGAAGAAACTGGACATGGAAGGACAAGTCAGTACCCCTATAAGGCGCGATCGGTTGCAAAAGGGTTTAAACAACGCCAAGACATAGACTACGACGAAACCTTTTCACTAGTTGCAATGCCGAAATCCATCAGAATTCTACTTGCCATTGCGGTTTTTCATGATTAGGAGATTTGACAAATGAATGTCAAAGCATCCTTCCTTAACGGGAACCTTCAGGAAGATGTTTTTATGACACACCCTGAAGGGTTTGTGACTCCAAAGGATGCCAACAAGGTATGCAAGTTGCAAAGATCCATTTGGATTAAAGCAAACATCTAGGTCATGGACCATTCGTTTTGACGAGGTCATAATGAAATTTGGTTTCATAAAGAACGAATGCGAGCCATGTGTCTATAAATGGTTTACTGAGAGTGCAGTCGTTTTCTTAATAATATATGTTGATGACATATTACTCATTGGAAACAAAATACCAATCTTACAGTTTGTTAAGGCGTGGTTGAATAAATGGTTCTCTATATAGGACTTGAGCGAGACAACATATATTTTTGGGATCAAGATCCATCGTGATAGATCCAAGATGTTGCTCAGCCTAAATCAAAGTACATACATTGACAAGATAATGAAGAGATTCATTATCGAACAATCCAAGAGGGGATTGCTGTAGAAGCGAATTCTCCTTACCTCAAGGTGAGGCGGATACATTCTTTTATAGATGAGTAAAATGGAATACATGGTGGGGTATTCCGATGTGGGACTCAGAAATACCCAATATAATAAAACTGGGTTTAACACTCCCCCTCAAGCTGGACATGTTCAGGGACCAAGAGTCCCACAAAAGAAAGACGACAGCGAACAAGACCATACATACTTCCCCTCAAGCTGGGTTGCCGATGCTATGGATACCCAGCTTGGTACTGAGAGAATCCAAACGAGTGTTGCGGAATCGTCGGGAGACACAACGACAGAAATGAGAAAACGAAAGAAAGCAAAATAAGGACACAACGATTTACGTGGTTCGGGAAAAATCCCTACGTCCACGGGAGATGCAGAATTCACTATATCGGGAGCAACAAATTACAGAGGTTTTTCAGTGATAGCACTAGCCTGAAAATGGGCTATAAAATGAAGAAGACGGTCACTGTTTCGAAAAGGTAAGTCCGCGTTGCTACAGTGATCGACGACCGACTTTGTCAAAAGCTCTACAGTGGTTGCCGACTGGAAGTCAAAAGTGCTACAGTGAAGTTGGCTCCGAAGTCCACACTGCTACAGTGTCTGACAGTTGCGGGCCACAAGCATTCGGCCCAACCGGATCGGGCAACACCAATCCAACAACGAGCTCCCGGGAGGCCTTTTGTGAAGGTGTTGACAAGCTGATTCGTCGTCGGAATGCGGCCGAAACTGATATGGTTCTGCTCGAGATGATGACGAAGAAAATGACAGTCCACCTCGATATGCTTCGTTCATTCATGGAAGACGGGATTCAAAGCAATCTTTGTGGCCGCCTGATTGTCACACCAGATATGAGCAGACGTCTGCGGTGGGAAACCAAGCTCATGAAGGAGATGACGAAGCCAAAGGATCTCAGTAGTGACCGTGACCATGGCACGGTATTTAGACTCCGCATTAGATCTGGAGACGACATTCTGCTTCTTGCTGCGCCAAAAGATGAGGTTACCTGCCAAGAAAACGACAAACCCAAAAGTAGGCTTGTGGGTAGCAAAACAACCAGCATAGTCAGCATCACATAAGGCCTCAACATTCAAATGAGCGTGATGTGAGTACCGAAGACCACAAGCAGGGTCTTTCTTGATGTACTTGGTGTTAGGAATAGGGCAGGGGGTTGTTGAGGACTCATTGGAGGGTGTTCATAGTTGGGTTGTTAGAGGAGAGGGGAATATTCTTGGCTGTAGGTTGTTGGGCTGTTAGAGGGGAGAGGGGAATATTCCTGGCTGGGGGCTGTTGAGCTGTTAGAGGAGAGAGGGGAATATTATTGGTTAGAGGCTGTTGGGCTGTTAGAGAGGGGAATATTCTTGGCTGGAGGGGGACCACCTAGAGCAGTTGGTTGGTTGGAGGGGGCTGGGTGGGCCTTTAAATGTAGGGGGCCAGTGTTAGGAAGAGGGACTGATTTTTCTGGAATATTTTCACAGCAGACTGCTGTTGAGGGCTGGTTCGTTGGGACGACCAGCTGGAGGCTCAGAAGTGGTCTTCCACGGGTTTCCTCTCTTTCTCTCACTCTCTTTTCTTTTCTCTCTCTCTTTTCTTCAATCGCTGTATTTCTGCTAGTTTTCTGCTGTAATACTACTACTGTGATCTGCTGCTACTTCAATATACACAGTTCACTCTTCATTTCTCCCTCTCTCTCATTTTACATAACAATTTGGTGACTCCGCTGGGGAATAGCCGCGCTAGAGAATCATTTGTTGCTAGGGAAGAGGGAGCTGAACGCCGCTGCAGAACCGTCATCACTGCAGTGAAGTTTGGACGTGGGAGATCCAGTACGTTGAAAAGTGGACGCCGACTGCTGTGTAGGCTTGTCTTCAGTCTAGGATGGAGTCAAATTTTGCTACAGAGGTACAAAATATGCAAACTCAGGCAGCCGTGATACAAGAGCTACTATCAGTTGTAAAAGAACAGTTGTTGTTCTTACGAGCAGAAGCGAGGGAACTGGAGACATAAGAGTCTTGTTGCTCAGATTCTGGGAAGCGAGGTGACGAAGCTGCTGCTTGTACTTTTGGTAGCGACTTTGTGGAGGAGCAGCGGCTTGAAAACAAACTGGTACGTTCTGACAAGGTAATATCTGATTCGTATTTTAGCATGAAAGTGAATCAAATTACTGTGAATGGAGAGACAGAAGGCTTGAGGAGTTTTCAAGCTAGACAGAAAAGGATCAGCAGTGAAGAGCTGGAGGAACAGCTTGAAAACAGTCTAGAACGGCTTGCTGTGGTATATGTTGGACCGAATTTTAGTTTGTTTCAGCTTGAAGAATTTCTTACCGTGGGTGAGTTGAAAAGTAAGTTTGAGTCTGAGACAACTTATGAGCTGGACAAGCTGTTCAAAACGGAAAATATGGTTGTTGGGGTTGGAAACAAGGGATCGCGAGTAGTACAACCAGCAACAGTTGGGAGCAACGGACGACTACTAACAATTCGAGTAGAGCAGCCTTCGGTGTCTGTGATGGAGGATATTAGCTACAGCAAGGGTGCCTTTGCACCTAGGATGCCTAGGAAATGCGGCCTACCTGCAGGTTCGGTTTTCAACACGCGCATCCATTGTAAACATACCTTGTACATGGCATCAACTTTTTCCTGTTCCAGCTCAAAGATAAGGAAAACAACGTTGTCCAGGGTGCAGCACGTTCCCTTTAAGATGGCGGCATTTTTCCAACATGTAAAGCCTTATGGATATGTTGGTTGTACTTTGGTTTCCTTTGGGAATTGTGTTATAGTGGAGAAGAAGGGCTGGACATGCAGGAGTCGAGTTTGGGGTTGGATGGCATTCATGCAAGTGTTCGAAAGAGGACTCCAAATACTAGAGGTGTTAACAGGGATGTAATAATTGTTTCAAAGCCGGCTGTCCCTACAACATCAAAGATTTTTCAGGGACTTTGTACAGGATTTGTTGCACAATGTGGTGATTTTTCTGAAGGAACTGGTTCTGGTGGTGTTAGCATTTATGGGGGAAAGTTTTCAGTAAGCACCTTACACTGGATCATTGTTGATGCTCGCATACTGAAGGCAGTTGCTATTGAACATTCAAAAGATGCGGATTCAGCTGTAGAATCCATTCTATTGGATAGGTGCTTCCTTTTATGTCCAAGCAATCTGATGGCCAGATTCCTTCCATTGACTACAAGGGCCCTCGAAGTCCAAAACCTAGAAAGTCGAAATTTTCGGTGGAGTGTTCGTCTACAAATTCAATGGCTGTTGAAGAAGGTCCCTCTTCCAGCCGGGGAACTGCTGTTGGTATGGATACTGCTATTGTTGATCATATGGCCAATGGCTTGCGTGGAGATTCTGCCTTGTTAGATGGGGATTCAGTGGGTTCTTCAATTTCAAAATTTTACAAGGCGAATGATAGCCATGATCATGTGTGTGGAAAAGCTTTTAGTGGGGCTGGTGAGGATTCACAGTCTTGTCAATCCAACATTGTCAAAACTGCACCCAAACAGACCTCTGTAGGATCTCCGCTCTCCATCGTGCTGGGAAATTTTGAAGGCAATATCAACTTGAATAATTTGTGTGCTGCTGTCTCAAAGTAGTCAATGACTGTGAATCATGGACACAACGATACCGAGCAAATCCCTTCAGATATAATTCTAGTGAAGCTAGATATTTCACAAACAGCTCGGTTTCCAGATTTTTCAGAATTTGTTGTGCTGAATGCTGCTAGGATTCATGGCTGCTGGAAAATGGAGCATGTTTGGGCAAGGTTAGGATCGACTATACTTGCTGGAAGGTATACCCCTAAATAAATTAGAGGAACCAGCAAAAACAATTTACAGTTGCAGTCCAGTGGTCATGTTTTAATATCGGGCCTGGGCCTGGTACTCTTGGTTAAGCTTGAACAAGGAACTTAGTTTTACTATGGAAGGAAAATTAGTCTGAGTTGTGGAAGAGTTGTTGGCCCTTCAAGATGAGCATCTAGAACAGAATAATTTGGTCTCTAAAGAAGTGGTATTTGGAACCGTTTGGATTTCTTCAAGCATGATGCCAAAGCTAATTCTACAACCAGCCTGCTGTTCCGGAATTCAAGCTGCCCATCCAAGATTTGAATTTGTTGGTGATGATGCATGGGCTGATGGAGACCGAAAAGGGGCGCACGAACCACGACACCGGAAAGCACTTCATCGTCGCAAAGGGCCCAGCCGAGTAATACAGACCCACCTTGAGGACAAGGTGGTTTTTCAGCACGGGGGAAATGTTAGGAATAGGGCAGGGGGTTGTTGAGGACTCATTGGAGGGTGTTCATAGTTGGGTTGTTAGAGGAGAGGGGAATATTCTTGGCTGTAGGTTGTTGGGCTGTTAGAGGGGAGAGGGGAATATTCCTGGCTGGTGGTTGTTGGGCTGTTAGAGGAGAGGGGAATATTATTGGCTAGAGGTTGTTGGGCTGTTAGAGAGGGGAATATTCTTGGCTGGAGGGGGACCACCTAGAGCAGTTGGTTGGTTGGAGGGGGCTGGGTGGGCCTTTAAATGTAGGGGGCCAGTGTTAGGAAGTGGGACTGATTTTTCTGGAATATTTTCACAGCAGGCTGCTGTTGAGGGCTGGTTCGTTGGGACGACCAGCAGGAGGCTCGGAAGTGGTCTTCCACGGGTTTCCTCTCTTTCTCTCACTCTCTTTTCTTTTCTCTCTCTTCTTCCATTGCTGTATTTCTGCTAGTTTTCTGCAGTAATACTACTACTGCGATCTGCTGCTACTTCAATATACACAGTTCACTCTTCATTTCTCCCTCTCTCTCATTTTACATAACACTTGGCAACGCGGAGGATGACATCCCACTGAGATTTGGTCGGATGCTCCATGAATTGGCTTGCTTTGCCAATAGCGCAAGCAATGTCCGGTCGTGTCATAGTGAGGTAATTGAGTTTGCCCGCAAGACGACAGTAGCTCTCTGGGTGGGGAAAGAGTGTCGTGCCGTCAGAGAACGTTCCTCAGGCTCAAGAGGAGTGTCCACGACAATTGCCTGACTCAAACCCGCATCCTGCAAGAGATCTATGACATATTTCCGTTGACAAAGAAAGATGGTTTCCGTAGAACGGGAGACCTCGATGCCAAAGAAGTACGCGAGAGGACCGAGATCTTTGGTGTGGAAGTGGTGGTGAAGATGCCACTTGAGTTGGGCGATTCCAGTGGAGTCGCTCCCAGTGATGATATCATCAACATATACCACTAGCAGG
This sequence comes from Viscum album, assembly GCA_963277665.1. Classification (NCBI taxonomy): domain Eukaryota; kingdom Viridiplantae; phylum Streptophyta; class Magnoliopsida; order Santalales; family Viscaceae; genus Viscum; species Viscum album. The sequence goes on along the minus strand of OY728129.1, from coordinate 719,394,857 downwards.
ATGCAGTCGTTGGACGTCGTACGGTAGAAGACGATATGATCCTTCATACTGCGAGAGAATCCAAATGCGGTGACGACGGTGTTAAAGCGACCAAACCAAGCATGTGGAGACTGCTTGAGACCATATAGAGAGTGACGAAGTCAACAGACACGGGAGTCTGCTCCTGAGCCATGAAATCCGGGGGGTTGCTGTAGAAATACCTCTTCTTCAAGAAAGCCATAGAGAAAGACATTCTTGACATCTAGTTGATGAAGCGACCAGTGATGATGAGCGGCCAGAGAGATGGATAATCAGACTGATGCCATCTTGGCAACCGGAGAGAAGGTCTCAAAATAGTCAATGCCATATGTCTGAGTAAAGCCCTTCGCCACAAGTCGGGCTTTGAGGCGATGGAGAGTGCCATCGGCATTGAAATGGACCTTATAAATCCATTTACTGTCGACCGTCTGTTTGCCTTCTGGAAGGGGGACCAGATCCCAAGTATGGTTGTCATCCAGAGCCTGCAGTTCATCCTGCACCGCTTGTAGCCAACTGGGGTGGGATTTGGCGTCGCCAATCGTGCGGGGAATAGATATCGTCTCCAGAGCGGAACGACCCTTGTACAAGGATGTGTACAGAGGAGTATCCTGGCAGGAACAAGTACCTTTTCGAAGTGCGATGGGCAAGTCATTTGGAGCTGAAGTAGGAGCATCAGACGAGTCTGGGACGATGACGTCCTCAGCCTGGACGAGGGATACAGTCGACGGGCGGTGGGAGTAGACAGTGCCAAACCGGTGACCATTAGAGTGGGGCACTGGAGATGGGTGAATGATGAGTGGAAGACAATTATCGATGGCGGTGTTTGGATGGGGAGGAGGTAGAGTGAAAGGAAAACTCTCAACGAACGACACATCAGCAGAGATGATATATCACCGTCAGTCGGGAGAGAAGCACCGATATCTGCGCTAAGTGCGGGAATATCTGACGAAATGCAACGAAGGGATTTGGAAGAAAGTTTGGAGAGGTTGGGACGAGTGTCCCGAACATAACACAGACACCCAAATACACGGAGTGGAAGAGAGTGAGGAGTGAGAGAGGAGAACAGAGTCGGAAAAAGAGTTTCCCCCTGAAGGATAAAAGACGAGAGTCGGTGGAGGAGGTAGGTAGCAATCAGGATGACATCGGACCAGAAATGGCGAGGGACTTTCATGTGGAATAGGAGGGCACGAGCAATCTCTAGAATATTGCGATGTTTTCGCTTGACCACTCCATTCTGCTGAGGTGTATCGGGGCAGGATGTCTGATGAATGATGCTTTTATCCTTGAGAAATCGTTGAAAGGAAGTGGAGAGATATTCCTGTCCATTGTTGGAGCGGAGACATTTAAAGGAGGTGGAAAACTGAGTATGAATTACATTATAAAAGGTTTGAAAAATAGAAAAAACTTCAGACCGATCACGAAGAAGGTAAAACCATGTCATGCGTGAGTAGTCATCAATAAAAGATATATAATAACTGTACCTGGACTGGCTAGGAACCCTGCAAGGACCCTATACATCGGAATGAACAAGGTCGAAAGGACTTGCTGCACCCGGTTTCAGTCAAGTAACATACGTCACTTGATGATGTTTAGCAAATTCGCAGGATTCACAATGGAAGGAAAGTCGAGGACTAAATTGGAGGCAAAACATATGTAGGACGGAAGCCGGTGGATGACCAGGTCAAGGGCACGAGCTGAGGTGGATGAGCAGACAAATGATGGTGGGGGTATTGAACATGTAAACCCCATTCCGAAGATGCCCTCGACCAATTTTCCGATTCGTCGTCCGCGGCTAAAAGACAACACCAGAGGAAGTAAAAGTATCAACACAATTTAAGTCTCTGGTGAGTTTGCTGACGGAGATAAGATTAAATGGACTGTGAGGAACATGTGCGACCGAAGTTAGGTGAATAGACGGTGTCAAGGGACATGTGCCATATTCGGTAATGTGGATTGTTGTTCCATTAGCAACAGTAATTGTAGAGGCACTAATGTACGGATGATAGGTAGTAAACATACCGGAGTCCCCTGTGAGATGTTACGATGCACCAGAGTCAAGCATCCAAGTTGTCGATCGATGAGATACACAGGCGGTAGAGGTGTCAGTCTAAGCAATGGGGGTCGAAGAAGAGGACGACGACATAGTAGGCCGATAAGATTGTATCAAGGCAACCTCCTCTGTTGAGAGCGCCGTTCTATAACGGGTACTGGATGAAAGGGGACCGCCTTGTGGGAGAGCCGATGATGGAGCATGGGACAACTGCTCAGGCGGACGCACAGACACAAATGAAGCGTGGGGTTGCCGTTTGGGAAGGCCGAGACGTTGCCGCAAGAGGCAGGTTGGGAAACTGCGAGGGAGGCGGGGTTCGGGAAACTGCGAGAGGTGGGCCGGGAGTGCCGAGGAGGGAAGTGCTGGGATGCATTGTCAGACGCGGGCAGGGGAGCGCCGAGGAAATCGGGGTCGGGATGTCGGGACGTCTGGGACGTGCCGCAGGAAAGGCAGAGGCTGGTCGCGCCGCGACGATCAGGAAGGAGGGACGTGGCCGGGATGCGCAGAGGGAGGGCCTCGGGTGGTTGGGTCGTGGCCGGTTGGGACGACTGCCGTGCACAGCAGGGGCGACAGATGGCTGCTTCGATCGGGTGGCCGACGATCGGGTGAGGCCGGGAGATCACAGCGGGAGGGGCTGTGGCCGGGAGCCGTAGTGAAGGCGGGCTTGGACACCGCGCGGAGGAGGCGGAGATCGGGAGTGCCGAGGAGGTGGGTCGTCATGCGGAGCCGATCGAGAGGGCGGGGCTGATTGCGACTGGAGGCGGGGGCTGGAACCGCGACAGGAGTCGGGGTCTGGGGGCTGCGATGGGAGCTGGGGGCTGATCACGGGGAAGCCGCTCGATCAGGAGGGAGGGTCGCGGAGGAGGCGGGCCGTGAGATCGTCGTGGGAGGGTGGCGTCGCGCGCGGATGAGGCAGACGAATGGTGAGGTCGTCGCGAGCGGTAGGGAGTTCCTTGGGCGGGAGGGTGCCGTCGGGAGGGACGAAGGGCCGCCTTGTTCGCCGCGCGCTGGGGAGGCTGCCGCCGGAGGGCTGTGAGAACGCGGCCTGGAGGGAGTCGGGGAGGAGAAGGGCCGACCGTAGCCAGGAAGCCAAAGGGAGGGCGGGCCGGACGAGTCTGGGAAACCGCAGGGAGGGTCGGGAATCCGCCGGGAGGGAGGGGCCGAAATCGCTCTAGGAGGGATTCTTCGGGAGGAGGGCATCGAAAAAAAAATATTGAGATATTTTCCTATGATACCATGTAGAAGCGAATTCTCCTTAACTCAAGATGAGGCAGAATCATTCTTTTATAGATGAGTAAAATGGAATACATGGTGGAGTATTCCGATGTGGGACTTGGAAATACCCAATATAATAAAACTGAGTTTAACAGATGCCAACGTCACATGACATTCATCTTTTTAGGAAAATATGTCCTCAGACACATTAGAAAAGAAACATAATGACAAGGATTCCATACGCATCAGCGATTGGGTCAATCATGTATGCTATGTTATGTACTAGGCTAGATGTCGTGTCACGACCCATCCCTCGGGGCCCGTGGCGTGACTACCTCAAGCCCGCCTCCCAAAGGCCAGGGGTTGGCGACTAGCGCTAAAGGCATTATCCTGCAAGTGAGAGACATTTGCCTGAGTACCTGTATGCACGCACACACACACATCCCCATCCCACAATGTTGAAAAGTAAACATGCATGCCACTAAGACAACCACAGAGAGTAACAGTACAAAACTGAAAGTAAAAAGGGGGCCATAATACAAGCCCAACAAAAGACAAGTACAAGCACCTGAAGTCCGTTTGCGGTAAACCCTACCTGAAGGGTAGGTGAAGGGGGTGCCGCCTGAAGCCGTAGAAGTACGCCTCGTCTGTCGGATCTCACTGGGCACGACCTGGTCCCGGGCCACCAAGGTCTTTGTCGAAGCTTTTTTCGTCTGCACAAGACACGACACGTGCGGACGGAGCCCGTGCAGGGGTGAGTAACACAATTCTCAGTAAAGATCTCAAAACACAAAGGTTATACCACAAAGGAAAGTATGCACAAAGTAGACTATCAAAGAGGTGCACGAAGTGTAGCCTCTAAGGAGTATAATCAAGAGAGTCAGCTCACACAAGTACAAATCTAAAGTATGAAAAGCAAGACCATCAGTCGTAAACATTGAACACCTTGCACTGCTGAGGCACTCATCCCCGATGAGTCACTTAGGCCTGCTGGGGCACCTAGACCCGCTCATCACTTGGGCCTGTTGGGGCACTTGGATCCGCTTGTCACTTCGGCCTGCTGGGGCACATAGACCTGCTCGTCACTTCGGCCTGCTGGGGCACTTAGACCCGCTTGTCACTGTCTTCTCATCACAACCAGCCGCATGATTCCTGCTCGTAGCACGCTTGATTCCAGGAGAATCTACTCAAGCCATCAATCGTATTTCAATTTCCCCGAAAACCCACTTAGAGTATATCAAAAGGACCGCCTCGTCGCGAGGGTCCCAACGCCGCAAATGGCTCGTCAATCGAACGTACTGTTTGAAAGATATGAGCCTCTTAGTGAGAAGGGCAGTTGGGCAGTTGGGTTCGGACCGACCCAGCCCGACCCGACCCGAGGTCCGCCTACCCGACCCGCTGGGTCCGGACCGGCAGGGCCGCGGCCTTCAGCGGCGTCTGCCCGCATTGCCGCCAGTCGTTGCCGGCGGCCCCTGTTTGCCGCCCGCGGCATAGCTGCGAGCCTCCTCCGTCGTTGGTGTGCGCCGCCTCCCGCACGCGGTCGTCGTCACGTGCCGCCGTCGACAGTTTCTTTTGCGGGCCACCAGACCTACTCTGGTGGTTTGTTCTTCGGTCCGGAAGGTGCTCCAGAGTCCTCGGGTTGTCATCTCGCCTGCCGCGGGCTCCAACTCGTCTTGTCGTCGATCCGGGGGTCCGGTCGCGCTCAGAACCCCCCAGCAAAGTTCGACGAGACCACGTGGGTCTGTCGGCGAAGAACGGGGATAGGAACAACACCAAGAACTCACGAGGGACGGACGTTAGCCTTGTTCGTTCGGCCTTCGTTTGTCTTCTTAGAATGAAAGAGAAAAGAATAAATACCAAGTTTCTAACCCTTCAAGCCTCACAATAAACAATCCATTCCGCATGAGACCTGCAGATCAACCTGTTAGTGGGTTGATCCGCGTTCTTCGTTTAGAAAGAGAGAATGGGGAAACATAATTACATAGAACAAAACTCCTACCTCGAGGTTGGATCGTTCGTTGGCGGAGATCGGAGTCGCACCATCGTCGTCCGTCGTTCCTCAATCCTCGATCCGTCATTGGTGGCGATTCGTTGTTCGTTGCTCGTCAACGCAAATCCTCCAAAGGTTCAGAGCGGTTTCGGGATCGTGCCAACGATCCTGTATATCTGTTAAACAATTAAATGGGGGAAACAAGTTTCAGCTTTTTCAGTTATGCTGTGTCGCTGCGTCGTTACGCTGTTTCATTTATGACATGAAACAACGTTTCTGTTACGCTTTAGTTTCAGTACCGCTACGCTGTTTCATTTATTAAATGAAACAGCCGGCTCGACACTGCGTCGCAGCGAAACAAATTTGAATAAAATAAACTTTTTTAAGTTTATTTTATTTTTCTTTAAAACGCACAAAAATTAAACTTTTACCCCAACTCGCGCCGGTTGAGGTTAGGTTCTTTATGTTGCGGAATCGCCGGGAGACACAACGACAAAAACGAGGAAAAACGAAAAGAAAGCAAAGGACACAATGATTTACGTGGTTCGGGAAAAATCCCTACGTCCACGAGAGAGGCAGAATTTCACTATGATTCGGGAGCACGAAATTACAGAGGATTTCAGTAGTAAAACCCTAGCCCGAAATGGGCTACATATGAAGAAGACGGTCCACTGTTCCGAATAGTAGTCCGCGTTGCAACAGTGATCGGCGGCTCACTTTGTTAAAAGTGCTACAGGGTCTGCCGGCTGGAAGTCAAAAGCGCTACAGTGAAGTTGACCTCGAAGTTCGCACCGCTACAGTGCCTGTCAAACGCAACCGGATCGTGCAACACCAATCCAACACTTTCTTAGGTAATGTTGTTATTCCGGACGCAACGGTGCCTTAAGATTTTTAATCCGGGCACCCGTTTAGAAGCTGCCAAAACCGCGCACGCGCGCTATTTTAAATAACCTTGAAAAAAGTTTAAACGTTTATTTCCGGGCTCACCGGGCCTCGAAATCACGTGCCGTCTTAGTGCCTGGTCTCGAAATAATCTCATTTAATTTAAAAAAAAATTACATGGAATTTCTGTGACATTACATGGCGTCTATGCATTAAGTGCGGTAGGAAAATATCAAGCTGATCCAGGTGACCACCATTGGATGACAGTCAATACTATCTTTAACTATCCGAGACATACTAAGGATATGTTCTTGGTTTATGGAGGAGATGAGGAACTAGTCATCAGAGGATATGCAGATGCTAGTTTCCAAACTGATCAAGATGACATGAAGTCTCAAACAGGATACATCTTCCCTTTGAATGGAGGTGCTGTGAGCTGAAAGAGTTCAAAGCAGACTGTGGTTGCAGATTCTACAACAGAGTTTGAGTATATTGCGGCTTCTGACGCAGCTAAAGAAGCGATATGGATGCACAACTTCATCCAAGAGCTTGATGTGGTATCTAGCAGTAAAGATCTTATCACACTCTATTGTGATAATACTGCAGCGGTGACTCTTGCCAAAGAGTTAAGGTTACATCAACAGACGAAACACATACTTCAGAAGTATCATCTCTTGAGGGATTTTTCTTGGAGAGGTGGAGTTGTAGTGAGCAGTATTTTCACGGAAGACAATGTGGGTGACCCATTGACTAAAGCCTTTCTCAGCAGAAACATGACTATCATATGAGGTTTAGCGGAGTGAAGGTTGTAAGCAGTTGACTCTAGTCAAAGTGGGAGTTTGTTGAAGTTGGTGTACTATAACCAACTGTTTGTACTTTGATTACATGTATATTCGATGTATTGAATATTAATGAAACTTCTTATTATATATTGTTTGTTATACGTCGCATTGATAAGGTCATAGCAGTTTCCCACCTTGTTGAGAACCTTGATGTGCCATGACGATATTCTCAAATAATGTTCTGCAGTTGAATAATGTACTATAATGGGACACATAGTACATAGACTGTCAGGTGCGAGTACTCATAAACAGATGAAGTTTCTTCTTATGAAGTTCGCACTTGTTAATCTCCAAGATAAGAGATTATGAGAACAGACCCGCCAATAGAAATTCGGCATGTTCTGGTGTCATTGGATATTCCTATCTATGAGCGTGTGTGATGATCCTTAGACTTTAAGATTATTATTAATGCATGTTATAACTCGCGTACTTAAATGTATTTTGTAAACCATAACGATAATAGTTCATGGCGAAGTTGGACACGTTGGGTGTGTTACGAGTGACATGTCATTAATAAATAAGCCGAGGAAAGATTTGTTCGTTTCATATTTATGGAAGCTGGCATTTTGACCTTTTGATTGGAATAGAATCGTCGCATTAAATTTCATGGTCATGGTGCAACGACGTGTTTATTTCAGATAGTTAAAGAAAGACATATCGAGTATATAAGTTGGTGACACAGATCTGCAACCTGCTTGATGAGATATTGCGACAAAGGGATTATATTACACAGTGAACGTTCGTATTTGGTTGTTGATGTTGTGATATTAAGTTCTTTCTCTTGGGTGTCTTGTTCCGTTGCTAGACATTAATCTTAAACTTTAGGCAAACCCGCCTAATGCCAACGAGAAAGAATCTTTGAGGGTCACACACTAAGTGTTTCCGTTGATCTCAATTAAATTCTATTTGAGTTTAATTAATGGAATAAATATTATTCTCAAGTCCGATTAATAATTTTATTAAAGTTATATTGATCGCATAAATTAAATAAATATTTATTCGTCGGCCTATGAATAAAATAATTATTTTATTTATTGAATATTTTAATAATAATTTATTCGCTAAATTGTGAATAAAATATTTATTTATGAATAAAATATTTATTCGGTTCAATAAATGATAGGAGTTCAAACGAATTAAGACCGAGTTCAGTGACAAATATTTAATTAACAAAACCATTATATAATATTTGTTATTGTGCAAGTTGGTGCGCATCACAAAATAATAATTATATAATTATTATTATGAAGCATTAGATTTATTAAAGGTAATAAATGTTATTTAATGGTTGGTATGCAATTAAATAATATTTTAACTTAAATCCCAACTCTATAAATAGGTGGCTATGTCTATTGTTTAGAGTCTAAAATTGAGAATAGAGAATTGTTGCGCACAATGAATTCTCTCTCAACTTCTCCCTCTCAAGAATGAGAAGTGCACTAGAGATTTTTTCAAGATCGAAGAACGAGCGATTAAGAACGAACAACGCAAGAAATTTGACTCGCCGCGTTAGCACCAGGAGATCGAGTGGTGTTGCTCTAAGATCATAGGAGCATGTGTGGATCACCGCCAGAGAGATTCTGTCCTTGGATCCTCACAGCGCAACAAAGGTAATTCGAAAAGGTCTTTTCAGACGATCAACATTCACCAACGAAGAAAGTTCATAAACCCAAATATCTATTTTTTCAAATATTAAATAAATTAATTATAAATTTGATGTGCAAGATCCTTGCTTTTGGTTTCGGGCAACGATTATTAAAAGAAATTTTAATATATCGTCCACCTCCGCATGCTTCCGCTGCGTTTGGAACCATCATTCTTCAATTCTTTTACCGTATCTCTCGAATCTAGCAGTAATATACAGTGCTATAGATTGCTTCTTTTACCTTAACTGCCTTTTCTTTCTCTCTCGCACTCATAGTCTTAACACTTTGTTGGGAAAAAATTCCTTAAGGGAACATTAAAGAATTTTTGGATTGATTGTGTTTGTTGGCAAAACGGGTTTCCAAGGTATGTCGTGGAGAATAGGCTTCGCGAAGGGTGGTTCGCGAAGGTGCGAAGGTTTTGACGGTGATCTCCGTGATTACGACAAGCATCGCGAACGATGAATTTTTCTGGAGCATCGCGAACTCAAAGTGGGAGCATCGCAAAATGGTGATGACGTGGCTGGAAGCTTCTGGAATCGATGGAAACGCCTATAAATAGGCCGATGTGGAAATGTCGGGAGTTGCAGTTACAGAAACAACGAAAACACAGAAGAGTAAAAGGAAAAAAAAAGGAAGAACAAGAACACGAAGATTTACGTGGTTCGAACAATAATCTCTACGTCCACGGAGAGACAAAATAACTTCACTATAATCGGGAGCACAATTTACAGGAGTTTATCTCAGAGTTTTTTCTACAGAAACCCTAGCCCGAAATGGGCTATAAATGGAGAAGACAATCCACTGTTCCACCAACCGCACAGGAAGTCCGCGTCGCTACAGTGAAAGGCGGCCACCCAAGTCAAAAGTGCTATAGTGGCTGCCGGCTGGAAGTCCAAGGAGCTATAGTGAATGTTGGCTGGAAGTCCGCGTCGCTACAGTGTTTGTCGGTGTCGGCCAGTCATATCTGCTACAGTGGCCAGAGTTGCTACAGTTGCCCAAAATTTGGGTCGGGGGTGCGTTGCCCCTTGCAACCCCCAACAAGCTCTCCACGGTGCTCGGCCCGTGAAAGTTGCGGGTTGGTGTGTTATACGGGCCACAAACATTCGGCCCAATCGGATCGGGCAACACCAATCCAACATAGGCATCTACCCCCTTCAGAAGAATGAGTGAGACTTTACAAAAATTCTTAGTCTCCCGATTCACGAAGGTGGTTTGTGCGAAAAAGTTCGGGAAGGCAATCAAACCCAACCAAATTATTTGAGTATCATGAAAGTATTGATATTCACTACGATTATAAAAAGCCGACCGAAAGGTGTGAGCTTCGTGAATGCTAAGTGAGCTTTGTTAAAGTGTTCGAGCTCCGCGAAAGTTGCTTCGCAGAGGTTGGTTGAGCTTCACGAAAAAGAAGAGCATCGCGAAAGTGTTAAAAAGGGATTGCCCAATAGACCTGTGGTAAAGTGGTATTCATCTTGTGGATGAAAGTGAAACTTAATGATACACTAAATGAGGTATAAAACGTATTGATTCGAGAAATCAAAGAAGGATTATCTGAAGAAGCAGTGAACACACTTCAATTGAGAGATCAATGAGCTTTCATATTGTGATTGATTGTAAACCGAGAGGGGCAATGAGTCTGCTCTGAACATTCTAAACAACAGTGCGCTTTTAGTGGATTTGGTACATCGACACATTGATTTTGTATGCTCCATAGACGTAGCCCAGTGAGGGTGAACCGAGTAAAATTGTTGTCTCGTGCATGCTTTAATTAATGTTCATACATTACTGCGGGAAAAAGAGAGAAAAACGTTTTGTTTAACAACGAAACAAGATCTGAATGTGCAGTTTTAATTTGTCACACCCTGATTCTTTCCCTCAGGGTATTTAACCTAGTTGGGCTAACACACTTTCTCCTGTAAGTGTGATTCCATACTGTTGGACCCCATTTTAGTATAATGGGTATTTCCGAGTCCCACGTCAGAATATCCTGCCTTGTATTTTATTTCACTCATCTATAAAAGAATATCTCCGCCTCACATTGAAGTAAGGGGAATTCACCATCTACATGGTATCAAAGGGTACTTTCTAACTCAATCCCTTTCTCTCTCTTTTTTTCGCCCCCGTCTAGGGTTGCGAGAAACACCCCTGCGGATTCTCGGTTCTGTCCGGCCCTGCCTCTGCCCTAACCCTCCTGGTTCTGTCCGGCGAGATCCTGCCACCACTTTCTTCCTCGGCGCGGCGCTCCTCCAGGTGACACCCCTGTCGCGGGCTCCTGCTCTCTGCCCACTTCGTCCTGACGAAGCCTGGCACCCCCCCGTCCCTCCCGGCGTAACTGTCCCTCCCGACCTAGGCGCGACACCCCCCTCCCCCCACAGCCTTCTGTCGATCTCCTCCTAGCGACGCTTCCTGCGCCCCTTCGTCCCGACGAAGCCAGGCGCTCCCCGTCCCTCCCGACTGCTGTGCTCCGCCTCGAAGGCGTCCCGCCCTCCTGCGACTCCTCTTCCTTTTTCCAGGCGAGCCCCGCGGGACGACCCTCCTGACCGGCAGACTCCCACGTCTGCCCGACGCCTACCCTCTCGGCTCTGTCCAGGCGGAACCTCCCTCCCTCCAGCGGCTTTCCGGTTCCCGTCGCGGTTCTCGACCCGCCTCCCATCACGGCTCTCTGCCCCGCCTCCTACGGCGACTCCCAACCCCCGTCTCCCGACGTCTCCCATTCTGCCGACACCCGCTAACAGTGCGTCCTTCCGGTGCTGAATGCCGACTTCCTCAACAACTCCCGTAGATCTCCCTCCGATGGCCGCCTCGGTCCTGCCTCCACTTATCACCACCTCCACCCGTTTGGTCGATGAGCGACTTGACTCCACAAATTTCTCCGTCTGGCGGAAGATCGTGCTGATGTCATTAACTGACATGGACCTCGATTCCCACCTCGAGGATCCACCACCCCTATCTATCGACCTGAAATATCGTCCGTGGAAGCTTGCGAACAGCAAAATCTTTGCCTTACTGGTCAATTTTATGGACTGCTCTATCAAAGACGTCACCCGGACAGCCGACACAGTCAAGGAACTCTGGGATTCCTTGACTCTCATGTACTCCGAGACCAATAATTTGACTCGGGTATCCGATCTTCTTTCGCGGCTGTCCCTCCTCCGCCAGCAAGCCTGTCCATTTCTGGCATACTTCATGGAATGGAAGGCTCTACGGGATGAACTGCTTGAACTTTTGCCCATTCCACAGACACCTGCGGAGGCATTAGCCTAGCGGGACCAACTATGTCTTTTTAGCCTCCTTCACGGCCTCGACCCAGAATATGCAATGACGGCTACAGAGATGCTAGCCAACCCTTCTTCCCTAAAGATTCCGTAGGTCTATCATCGCCTTGGGAAGGCTCATCAGGCCCTTGCCCCACCTACCCCTAGCCTTGATCACACTGCTCTCCTGGGTCGTGGCAGTAGCCGCTCTACCAGACCTCGTGGACGCAGATGTGTAGAGGGTCGACCTCGTCCCCTCTGTCAGCACTGTGGCAAGCTCGACCGCCTGGTTGATCACTGCTGGGTCCTTCATGGCCGTCCCTCTCAGCACCCACGACAGGGCCAAATTGCGGTCCAGGATGCATCCCAGTCTGCTGCTGCTCTTCCTTCATCTTTGGATCTCTTCATGGCTGAGATCCAGATGATTCACGATCATAGGACCACCTCCCTACCGGGTCTCTTCATCGGCATCTCTTGCCCACTCTGGTGGCTCCACTGCATTTGTTAGTCATCGCTCCCCTGCCTGGATGCTTGATTCAGGTGCGTCCGACTATCTTACCGGTGATGCATGTATGTTATCCAACTACAGTCCCTATACTGGTTCCTCAACCATCACTGTCGTTGATGGTTCCACTATCCCCATTGCGGGCTTTGGTGCATTCTTCCTGACCTCATCTCTTCACCTATCATCAGTGACCCATGTACCACGCAATCCTTTTAACCATCTATCCATTAGTAAGCTGACCAATGATTTCAATTGTAATGCTATCTTTACATCGTCTACTGTTATGTTTCAGGAGTGGACGACGAACCGAGAACTTGGTAGAGGCCAACTTCAGGATGGGGTGTACATGTTCGATGGCCCGACATTCGTCGCCTGCACGTTTGTCTCTGCTCGTGACTTGGACCTCCATTCTCGGTTGGGCCACCCCTCCGCCTTCGCCCTTCATCAGCTCTATCCATATATTAGTCATCATTTATCTTTTCATTGCGTGTCTTGTAACTTTGCTAAACATCATCGCACTTCATATATTCCTCGAGTGGACACACGGGTTGCCAAACCCTTTGATTTGGTTCATTCTGATGTATGGGGTCCCTGTGCCACCTCGAGTCAATTAGGGTATAAATACTATATCTCTTTCATTGATGATTTTTCGCGTATGACGTGGCTGTAACTTCTTCGCGATCGGACAAAAGTTTTTTCCACCTTTCAGACATTTTACCATGAGATCCAGACACAGTTTTTCATCTCTGTAAAATGTCTACGCTCCGACAATGGGCGAGAGTACTTGTCCGCACCCTTTTAGTAGTTTCTCCAGGCACATGACATCATCCATCAGACCTCCTGTCTTGATACCCCTCAGCATAATGGAGTGACCGAGCGAAAACACCGGCATATTCTCGAGACTGTTCATGCCCTCCTCTTCCACCGCAAGGTGCCTCTTCTCTTTTTGGGGGACGCCATCCTCACTGCTACTTAGCTCCTCAATCGCCTTCCTTCTTCCATCCTTCAGGGGGAGATTCCTTTTTGTACTATGTTCCCCTCTCCCTCCTCACTCACTTCCATTTCGAGTCTTCGGATGTCTCTGCTATATCCGTGACACTCGTCCCAACCTTCCCAAACTATCTCTTAAATCCCTCCGCTGCATTTTCCTCGGATATTCACGCACTCAACGTGGATACTGCTGCTTCTCTCCGGACTTACGATGGTATCTCGTCTTCGCTGACGTATCATTTGTCGAAAGCGCTCATTTCTCTCCTCCCTCTCCTCCTCCAGACACTTCCATCGATGAGTGTCTTCTTCTCATCATTCACCCTCCTCTGGTGTCTTCCCCTGCTGGTCATCGCTTTGGGACAGTCTACTCCCGTCGCCCATCGACCGCCCCCCCATCCAGGCCGAGGACACCATCGTTCCCACTTCGTCCGATGTTCCTGCCACAACACTAGACGACTTGCCAATTGCACTACGAAAAGGTACTCGCTCCTGCCAGAATACTCCTCTTTTTGCATCTTCATACAACGGTTTGTCAACACTGGAGACAATATCTATCCCCTGCATGGTTGGCGATGCCAAATCCCACCCAGGGTGGCTCCAGGTGATGCGGGATGAATTGCAGGTTCTGGATGACAACCATACATGGGATCTGGTCCCCCTCCCTGCAGAAAAACAGACGGTCGGCTGCAAATGGATTTATACGATCCGTCTCAATGCCGATGGCGCTCTCCATCGGCTCAAAGCCCGCCTTGTGGCGAAGGGATTTGCTTAGACATATGACATCGACTACTTTGAGACCTTCTCTTCGGTTTCCAAGATAACCTCTGTCTACCTATCCATATCTCTGGCCGTTCATCATCACTGGCCGCTTCATCAACTGGATGTCAAAAGTGCCTTTCTCCATGACTTTCTTGACGAAGAAGTCTACCTACAACAGCCCCCGACTTTCGTGCCTCTGGAGCCGACTCACATGTTTGTCGCCTCCGTCGATCCCTATATGGTCTCAAACAGTCTCCTCGTGCTTGGTTTGACCGTTTCAGCACTGTCGTCACAGCCTTTAACCTCTCTCGCAGTATGAAGGATCACACCGTCTTCTTCCGTACGACGTCAAATGGTTGTATTTTGCTGGTGGTATATGTTGATGATATCATCATCACAGGGAGCGACTCCACTGGAATCACCCAACTCAAGGCACACCTTCACCACCACTTCCACACCAAAGATCTTGGTCCTCTCAACTACTTCCTTGGTTTCGAGGTCTCTCGTTCCGAGGACACTATCTCTCTCTGCCAACGAAAATATGTCCTTGATATCTTACAGGATGCAGGGTTGAGCCAAGCGACTGCAGTGGACACTCCTCTTGAGCCCGTGGAACGCTCTCTCCATGCCGACTCGACACCCTTTCTTCACCCAGAGAGCTATCATCGACTGGTGGGCAAATTCAATTACCTCACCATCACACGACCTGACATTGTCTGTGCTGTTGGCAAAGTGAGCCAGTTCATGGAGCATCCAACCAGATCTCAGTGAGATGTTGTCCTCTGCATTGCCAAATATATAAAGATAGACCCTGCACGTGGCCTTCAATACTCACATCATGCTCATTTGGATGTTGAGGCCTTCTGTGATGCGGACTATGCAGGTTGCCTTGCTACCCGCAAGTCTACTTCGGGATTTGCTGTGTTCTTGGCCGGTAACCTCATCTCATGGCGCAACAAGAAGCCGACTGTCGTCTCCAGATCTAGTGCAGAGGTAGAATACCGTGTCATGACCACAATCACAACTGAGATCCTCTGGCTACGTCATCTCCTCCATGAGTTTGGTTTCCCAGCGTGGACATCTGCTCATATCTGGTGTGACATTCAGGCAGCCACGAAGATTGCATCGAATCCCGTCTTCTATGAACGAACGAAGCATATCGAGGTGGACTGCCACTTTTTTCGCCACCATCTGGAGCAGAACAATATCAGTTTTGGCCATATTTTGACTACGGATCAGCTTGCCGACATCTTCACAAAATGCCTCTTGGGAGCTCGCTTGGACTCTCTCACTACCAAGCTGGGTATTCACAGCCTCCACGGCTCAGCTTGAGGGGGAGTATGTATGACCTTGTTCGATGTCGTCTTTTTCTTTTTGTGGGACTCTCAGTCCAAGCTGGGCATGTCTAGCTTGAGGGGGAGTGTTGGACCCCATTTTAGTATAATGGGTATTTCTGAGTCCCACATCGGAATATCCCGCCTTGTATTTTATTTCACTCACCTATAAAAGAATATCTTCGCCTCACATTGAGGTAAGAGAATTCACCATCTACACATACCAATTAAATACTAACCATACTGTTCAATTTTTTCTTTGTCCGGGGCGGGGGGAGTTTATCAAAAATCATAATAGAATGATGGTTATTTGAGGATTTATTGGTGGTTTAAATCGTTGTTAAATGATTTAGCAGCAATTTAATAAACCGCCCTTTATATCACCGCTAACATTATATTTACAATGATTTATTTCTATTTAGTGGTGGTTTAAGCAATTGTCATTTTACCTGTAGATGGTGAATTCCCCTTACCTCAATGTGAGGTGGGGATATTCTTTTATAGATGAGTAAATCTAATTACAAGGAGGGTAAGTCCGATGTGGGACTCAGAAATACCCTTTTAAACTTAAATGGGGTCCAACACTCCCCCTCAAGCTGGACATGCCCAGATTGGATAGAGTCCCACAAAGAAAAAGATGACAAGACACAAAGACCATCTCATACTCCCCCTCAAGCTGGGTCATGGAGGCTGTGAATACCCAGCCTGGTAGTGAGAGACTCAAGGCGAGCTCCTGGGAGACCTTTGGTGAAGAGATCGACAAGCTGATCTGCCGTCGGGATATGACCAAAACTGATATGGTTCTGCTCCAGATGGTGGCGGAGAAAGTGACAGTCCACCTCGATATGCTTCGTCCGTTCATGGAAGACAGGATTCGAGACAATCTTCGTGGCTGCCTGATTGTCACACCAGATATGAGCAGGAGTCTGTGCTGGGAAACCGAGCTCATGGAGGAGATGACGAAGCCAGAGGATCTCAGTAGTGACTGTGGCCATGACTCGATAGTCGGCCTTGACACTTGATCTGGAGACGACAGTCTGTTTCTTGCTGCGCCAAGAGATGAGATTACCGGCGAAGAACACGGCGAATCCCGAAGTAGACTTGCGGGTAGCAAGACAACCTGCATAGTCCGCATCACAGAAGGCCTCAACATCCAGGTGAGCATGATGTGAGGTACTGAAGGCCACGTGCAGGGTCTTTCTTGATGTATTTGGCAATGCGGAGGACAACATCCCACTGAGATCTGGTTGGATGCTCCATGAACTGGCTGACTTTGCCAACGGCGCAGGCAATGTCGAGGCGCGTCATGGTGAGGTAGTTAAGTTTACCTACCAGACGTCGATAGCTCTCGGGATGAGGAAATGGTTCCGAGTCGGTATGAAGAGAGCGTTCCCCAGGCTCAAGTGGAGTGTCCACTGCAGTGGCTGTGCTCCACCCGGCATCCTGCAAGATATCAAGAGCATACTTGCGCTGACAGAGAGAGATAGTGTCCGCAGTCCGGGAGACCTCGATGCGAAGGAAGTAGGTGAGGGGACCAAGATCTTTGTTGTGAAAGTGATGCGCCTTGAGGCTGACAATGCCTCTGGAGTTGCTCCCTGTGATGATGATATCATCAACATATACCACAAGCAAGATACAGCCGTGCGTCGTCGTACAAAAGAAGACCGTGTGATCTTTCATACTGCGAGAGAGGCCAAAGGCGGTGATGACAGTGCTGAAGTGGCCAAACCATGCTCGAGGAGACTGCTTGAGGCCGCAGAGGGATCGACGGAGACGACAGACATGGGAGTCGGCACCAGAGACAGAAAAGCCAGGGGGCTGCTGCAAGTAGACTTCTTCGTCAAGAAAGCAATGGAGAAAAACATTCTTGACATCCAGTTGATGCAGCGGCTAGTGATGATGAGCAGCCAGAGATATGAATAGGCGAACAGAGGCCATCTTTGCGACTGGAGAGAAGGTCTCAAAGTAATCGATGCCATATGTCTGAGCAAATCCCTTTGCCACAAGCCGGGCTTTGAGGCGGCAAAGAGAGCCATCGGGATTGAAACGGATCGTATAAATCCATTTACAGTCGACCGCCTGTTTGCTTGCCGGGAGTGGAACAAGATCCCATGTATGGTTGTCATCCAGAGTTTGCAATTCATCCTGCATTGCTGCTAGCCACCCAGGGTGAGATTTGGCTTCACCCACTGTTCGAGGAATCGACACGGTCTCCAGAGCTGACAGACCCCTGTATGAAGATACAAAGAGAGGAGTAGTCTGACATGAGCGAGTACCTTTTCGGAGCGCAATCGGCAAGTCCTCGGGAGCTGTGACAGGAGTATCGGACGAAGCGGGAACAATGTTGTCCTCGGCCTGGATGGGGGGTACAACGGATGGACGACGAGAGTAGGTCTGTCCAAAGAGATGACCGGTAGGAGGAGACACCAGAGGCGGGTGAATCATGAGTGGAAGACAGTCATCGATGGTAGTGTCTGGATGAGCAGAGGGTGGAGTGAAAGGAGAGCTCTCGACAAACGAGACGTCGGCAGAGGCGATATACCGGCGTAGGTATGGAGAGAAGCATCGGTACCCGCGCTGAGTGCGGGAATATCTGAGAAAAATACATCGAAGGGATTTGGGAGAAAGTTTAGAGAGATTGGGGTGAGTGTCCCGGACATAGCAGAGACATCCGAAGACGCGGAGTGGAAGGGAGTGAGGAGGAATAGAGGAGAACAAGGTATGAAAAGGAGTCTCCCCCTGAAGGATGGAGGAGGGAAGACGATTGAGAAGGTAAGTAGCAGTGAGGATGACATCCCCCCAGAAGAGAAGAGGTACCTGGCGGTGGAAGAGGAGGGCATGAGCGGTTTCCAGAATATGCCGGTGTTTCCGCTCGGCCACCCCATTCTGCTGAAGGGTATCAGGACAGGAGGTCTGATGGATGATGCCGTGGGCCCGTAGAAACTGCTGAAAGTGAGTGGATAAGTATTCCCGCCCATTGTCAGATCGGAGACATTTTACAGGGATAGAAAACTGTGTCTGGATCTCATGGAAAAAGGTCTGAAAGGTGGAGAGAACCTCTGTCCGATCTCGAAGAAGGTAAAGCCTTGTCATACGGGAATAATCATCAATGAAAGAAATGTAATATTTATACCCAGATTAACTCAAGGTGGCACAAGGACCCCATACATTGGAATGAACCAAATCAAAGGGTTTGGCGGCCCGTGTGTCAACTCGAGGAAAATATGATGTGCGATGGTGTTTCGCAAAACGACACTACTCACAAGGAAAAGATAAACGGGGACTAATATCGGGATAGAGCTGATGAAGAGCGGGGGCGGAGGGGTGGCCCAACCGAGAATGGAGGTCTACGGCACGAGCCGGGATAGACGTGCAGGCGATGGAAGTCGGGCCATCGAACATGTACATCCCATCCTGAAGCTGGCCTCTACCAAGTTCCTGGTTCGTCGTCCGCTCCTGAAACAAAATAGAAGACGAGGAAAAGATAACATTACAATTGAGATCCTTGGTCAGCTTGCTGATGGAAAGTAGGTTAAATGGACTGCGGGGAACATGAGCCACCGATGATAGGTGAAGGGAGGAGGTGAGGGAACATGTACCAAAGCCGACTATGGGGAGAGTGGACTCATCAACAACAGTGATGGCTGAGGATCCAGTATAGGGACGGTAGTTGGAGAGTATACCTGCATCCCCGGTGAGGTGGTCGGGCGCACCTGAGTCAAGCATCCATGCAGGGGAACGATGACCGACAAAAACAGTGGGACCACCGGAATGGACAAGAGATGCTGATGAAGAGTCCGACATGGAGGTGGTCCGATGATCGTGAATCAGCTGGATCTCAGCCAGGGAGAGATCCAAAGACGGTGGAAGAGCAGCAGCAGGTGATGATGCATCGCGGATCGCAGTCTGGCCCTGTCGGGGGTGTGAATCAGGACGACCATGAAGGACCCAGTAGCGGTCGACCAGGTGGCCGAGCTTGCCACAGTGCTGACAGAGGGGGCGAGGTCGGCCGTCTCCACGGCCGCGTCCATGAGGGCCGGTAGGGCAGCCACCGCCACGTCCCAAGAGAGCAGTGTGATCAGGGATGGGGAACGGGTGGTGCAAGGGCCCGATGAGCCTTCTGCAGGCGATGATAGACCTGCGGGATATCCAACGTAGAAGGGCTGGCTAGCATCTCAGTGGCCATCGTGGCGTAGTCCGGGGCGAGGCCATTCGGGAGATTGAAAAGGCAGAGCTGGTCCCGTTGAGTCCGCGCTTCTGCAGGATTCTGAGGAACAAACTAGAGTTCTTGCAGTTTGTCTCGGAGACCCTTCCATTCCATGAAATAGTTTGGAAAGGTCCGAACCTGCTGTCGGATGTGGGATAGACGCTGTAGAACGTCGGAGACCCGAGCCAAGTTATTGGTCTCGGAGTACATGACAATCAAGGAATCCCATAGCTCTTTGACAGTGGTGGCAGTTCTGGTGACATCTTTCACCGATCGGTCCATGGAGTTGACCAGTAATGTGAAAATTTTGCTGTCTGCCAGTTTCCAAGAGTCGAATTTGGGGTCAGTGATGGCGGGTGGAGGATTTTCAAGATGAGAATGAAGTCCCATGCCGCGTAGGGACATCAAGACCGTCTTCCGCCAGACGGAGAAATTTGTGGCGTCCAGCCGGTCATCGACAAGCCGGGAGGAGGCGGTGATCAGGGACGGCAGAACTGAGGAAGCGTCCATGGAGGGCGGGCGATGGATCTGGTTGCCGGGAGCCGCGCGTTGGAAGGGAGGTGGCTTGGAGATGTCGCCGGAGGGAGCTGCGACGGGGGGTCGTGCTCAGGAGAAAACGTGGGGGCGAGGGGCTGGCGCTGGGCAAGGGCGCCGCTGGGCGAGGGCTCTGTTGGGGCGAAGGCGCTGCTGGGGCTAGGGCACGGGCGCTGGGCGAGGGCGCTGCTGGGGCAAGGGCGCCGCTGGGGCGCAGGCGCCGCTGGGGCGCAGGCGCCGCTAAGGCTAGGGCGCGGGCGCCGAGCGAGGGCGCCGCTGAGAGGAGGGCGGCGCTAGGCGAGGGCGCGCCGTGGGAGGGCGTCAGAAGTCGGGGCCGGGAGCCGCGCCGGGAGCGGGGGCCGGGAGCGGGGGCCGGGAGAACGCCGCTGGGGGAGGGCGCCGGGAGGGGAGCCGCTGGGCGAGAGGGCCGTCGGGAGAGGAGCGGCTGGGCGAGAGGGCCGCCGGGAGAGGAGCGGCTGGGCGAGATGGCCGCCGGGAAGGGGAGCCGCGCCTGGAGGGAGGGCCGTCGGGAGGGGGAGCCACGCCTGGAGGGAGGGCCGCCGGGAGGGGGAGCCGCGCCTGGAGGGAGGGCCACCGGGAGGGACGCCGTGCAGGAGGGGTGGCTGCCGGGAAGGGCAAGGCCAGAGGGGGGAAGAGAGGCGGGGCCGGACAGAACCGGGAATCCGCTGGGAGGGAGGGAGGGTCGGGATTAAGATCTCTCTGATACCATGTAGATGGTGAATTTCCCTTACCTCAATGTGAGGTGGGAATATTCTTTTATAGATGAGTAAATCTAATTACAAGGAGGGTAAGTCCGATATGAGACTCAGAAATACCCATTTAAACTTAAATGGGGTCCAACATTACCCATTTAGTGGTGTTTACAGTTCATTTAGTGATGGTATATATTGATAAATTATTTTATTTAAAAATATGAAAGAATTAAATTCGTTGATAAAAAAAATAGCGGTGTTTTTTATTTTTTATTTTTTTCTGAACAAAACCGTCATTAATTGCTTAGCGGCTGTTGCCAAAAACCACCTCTAAACTGAGAAAAAACTAAAAAAAATTAATACAACAAAATTTAACTAAGTATATTAATCAATTAAAAAAGGTAAACAACATATTTAACTTATCATATTATAAAAACCACATTTTGAGTCATTCCGATCATATTGCATGGGAAATTAATGTGCGTTTCGCCCCTACATGTCGCATATTAATTAACATTTGGGGCCCAAGGGCTTGGGCGGGAGAGCATGGGGCCTCCCGAGTACTCTTTCTTCTTCTTATTCTTCTGTTTCCCTTATTTTCTGCTAGTCTCCCGCTGTAATTTCAGTTTCCATACATAAATACAATATCGAAGCTCTCAATTGAGGGTCAGTTGCTTTGTGAGGCCTAACACTTGATCCGACTTGCCAGATCACTCTACCCGATCTCTCACCATGGAAACGCGACATCAAGCTAGGTTAGATGGAATGGACTAATGATTGAGTCGCGTCGAATCGGCGCTCACTGAGCTTCAAACTTCTGTCGGGGTGATCGCCTTATTAGTTGACTCATTCTCTCAACAGCAGCAGTGCTGGGATCAAGATGCTACTGAGCAATTGGAATTCCGCAAATTCGTTACCAGTGCACTGCATCGCCCTAATAAACGCTCCTCACTAGAAGAGCCATGACCGTCATTGACAATGGAAGATTTCGATGAACATTCAGCTGAGCTTGACGTGCTGGAAGCACCACAACACAATCTCCACTGGCCTCCGACGATGGCCGGAGCTGTGCTGGAGCCTATGCCATTTGCGCGGGGTGTGGAAATGCCGGTCTTCAATGGTAAGGACCCACGTGGATGGATTACTCGGGCGAAACTCTATTTCCGTTTCCAACATACGTCGGAGGAATCTAAGGTAACCCTGGTGCAGGTCAACATGGAAGGATCCGCCATTCACTGGTTCACCTTCGCATCGGAAGTTCACCCACGGTTGTTTTGGTCGAATCTCAAAGAGGAATTGTTGGAACGATTTAGTGGATTTGAAATCCTCAATCCTTACGAGGAATTGGCTGCCCTCCGACAGATCGGGTCAGTGCTTGAATACATTAGGCATTTTGAAGATCTTGCTTCTCTAATCCCCCGACAACCGGAACCCCAGTACGTGGACTATTTTCTACATGGTCTACGTGAGGATATCTGCAGTTGGGTGTGCATCCAAAATCCGGAGTTGCGGCTGTATGCGATGCGCATTGCTCGCCATGTCGAAGTGTCTTTCCTACAGGGAATCGGTCCACCGTTTCTTGGGGGCGAATTACCTCGACCAGGTACCCGACAGTGGTCTTTGTCTCTCCCAACACCCTACCCTCCGTTCGCCAAACACGGAGGGCCAGTTTCCTCGGGACCCCCAGGGGACCCCGCTCGTCAGTTAATGCCAACCAACAAAGGGATTTGCCAACTGTTAATGGTGAATTCCCCTTACCTCAATGTGAGGTGAGGATGTTCTTTTATAGATGAGTAAAACTAAATACAGAGAGGGTAAGTCTGATGTGGGACTCAGAAATACCCAAGTAAAGAAATTGGGTCCAACACTCCCCCTCAAGCTGGACATGTCCAGATTGGATTGAGTCCCACAAAGAAAAAATAGAAGACAAGACAGACGAACTCATACTCCCCCTCAAGCTGGGCTATGGAGGCTGTGAAGACCCAGCCTGGTAGTGAGAGAGTTAAGGCGAGCCCCTGGGAGGTCTTTGGTGAAGAGATCGGCAAGCTGATCTGCCGTTGGTACATGACCAAAGCTGATATGGTGCTGCTCCAGATGGTGACAGAGGAAGTGGCAGTCCACCTCGATATGCTTCGTCCGTTCATGGAAGACGGGATTCGAGACAATCTTCGTGGCGGCCTGATTATCACACCAGATATGAGCAGGGGCGTGTGCCGGGAAGTCGAGCTCATGTAGGAGATGACGAAGCCAGATGATCTCAGTGGTGACGGTGGCCATGGCGCGGTATTCAGCCTCGGCGCTCGATCGAGAGACGACAATCTGCTTCTTGCTGCGCCAAGAGATGAGGTTACCGGCGAAGAACACGGCGAACCCCGAAGTAGACTTGCGGGTCGCGAGGCAACCTGCATAGTCGGCATCACAGAAGGCCTCAACATCCAAGTGAGCATGACGTGAATACTGAAGGCCACGTGTAGGGTCTCACTTGATGTATTTGGCAATGCGAAGGACAACATCCCACTGAGATTGGGTTGGATGCTCCATGAACTGACTGACTTTGCCAACGGCGCAGACAATGTCGGGTTGCGTCATGGTGAGGTAGTTCAGTTTACCCACCAGACGTCGATAGCGCTCGGGATGAGGAAATGGTTCCGAGTCGGAATGGAGAGAACGTTCGCCAGGCTCAAGTGGGGTGTCCACGGCAGTGGCGGTGCTCAGACCGGCATCCTGCAAGATATCAAGAGCATACCTACGCTGGCAGAGAGAGATCGAGTCCTCAGAACGGGAGACCTCGATGCCAAGGAAGTAAGTCAGGGGACCAAGATCTTTGGTATGAAAGTTTTGGTGAAGGTGCGCCTTGAGGCTGGCGATCCCTCTGGAGTCGCTTCCTGTGATGATGATATCATCAACATATACCACGAGCAAGATACAGCCGTGCGGTGTCGTACGAAAGAAGACGGTGTGGTCCTTCAGACTGCGGGAGAGGCCAAAGGCCGTGACGACAATGCTGAAGCGGCCGAACCAAGCTCGAGGAGACTGCTTGAGGCCATAGAGGGACCGACAGAGGCGGCAGACATGAAAGTCGGCACCGGAGGCAGAAAAACCAGGGGGCTGCTTCAGGTAGACTTCTTCCTCAAGAACGCCATGGAGAAAGGCATTCTTGACATCCAGCTGATGAAATGGCCAGTGATGATTAGTAGCCAGAGAGATGAACAGGCGGACAGAGGCCATCTTGGCGACCGGAGAGTAGGTCTCAAAGTAGTCGATGCCATATGTTTGAGCAAACCCCTTCGCCACCAGTCGGGTTTTGAGGCGGCAAAGAGAGCCGTCGAGATTGAGACGGATCGTATAAATCCATTTGCTGCCCACTGCCTGTTTGCCTGCTGGTAGGGGGACAAGATCCCAAGTATGGTTTTCCTCCAGAGCCTGCAATTCATCCCGCATTGCGGCTAGGCACCCGGGGTGAGATTTGGCTTCACCAACCGTGCGAGGTATAGAAACTGTCTCCAGAGCGGACAGACCCCTGTATGAAGATACAAATAGAGGAGTACTCTGGCAGGAGCGAGTACCTTTCCGTAGGGCAACGGGCAAGTCCTCGGGTGGCAGAGCAGGAGCAGCGGACGAAGCGGGAGCATCAGTGTCACTGGCCGGAACGGGGGATACAGTCGAAGGACGGCGGGAGTAGACCTGACCAAAATGGGTGTCAACAGGGGTTGACGCCGGTGGAGGATGGATGATGAGAGGACCATCATCAATAGCATAGTCAGGAGGAGAAGAGGGAAAGGAGAATGAAGAACTCTCAACAAAGGAGACATCCGCTGAGATGACATACCGACGAAGGTCCGGGGAGAAGCAGCGGTATCCGCGCTGAGTGCGGGAATAACCAAGGAAGATGCAGCGGAGGGATTTGGGAGAGAGTTTGGTGCGGCCAGGGCGAGTGTCACGAACATAACACAAGCAGCCAAACACTCGAAGAGGGAGGGAATGAAGAGGGAGAGTGGGGAAAAGAGCCCGAAAGGGAGTCTCCCCCTTAAGGATAGAAGAAGGAAGATGATTGATGAGGTAGGTAGCAGTGAGAATGGCATCTCCCCAAAAGAGCAGAGGCACCTGTCGGTGGAAGATGAGGGCACGAGCAGTCTCCAGAATATGTCTGTGTTTCCGCTCGGCCACGCCGTTCTGCTGGGGTGTATCAGGACAAGAGGTCTGATGAAGGATGCTATTCGTCTGGAGAAACTGCCAAAAGGAAGTGGAGAGATACTCGCGCCCATTATCCGAGCGGAGACATTTGACAGAGATAGAAAAACGATTCTTAATTTCATTGAAAAAGGTTTGGAAGGTGGAAAACACTTCGGAGCGCTCTCGAAGAAGGTAAAGCCACGTCATTCGCGAATAGTCATCAATGAAAGATATATAGTATTTATATCCCAAGTGACTCGGAATGGTACACGGGCCCCAAACATCTGAATGAACCAGATCAAAGGGGTGGGAGGCCCGTGTATCCGTGCGAGGAATGTAGGAAGAGCGATGATGTTTCGCAAAAGAACATGACTCACAATGAAAAGTAGGAGTCCGACTGAAGTCTGGAAACATTTGATGAATGGTGGATGCAGGCTGGTGTCCTAATCGGGAATGAAGATCTAGTGCCCGAGAAGAGGTAGACGTGCAAGCAATGGGTGCTGGTCCTTCGAACATGTAGACCCCGTCTCGAAGCCGGCCTTGACCAAGTTCCCGGTTCGTAGTCTGCTCCTGAAACACAACACCAGAAGAGGTAAATATGTCCGCACAGTTATAATCCTTAGTCAGTTTACTGATGGAAAACAGATTAAAGGGACTGCGGGGCACATGTGCCACAGAGGGAAGGTGTATCGATGGAGTCAGGGAGCATGCGCCGAAGCCCGCTATGGGGATAGTGGAGCCATCAGCGACGGTGATGGCCGAAGAACCGGCATATGTGCAGTAAGACGTCAGCATACCAGCATCACCGGTGAGGTGGTCGGAGGCACCTGAGTCCAGCAGCTATGCAGGGGAGCAATGGCTGACAAAGGCAGTGGGGCGAACAGTACGGGCCAGAGAAGCCGAGGAGGGACCGGGGCGGACGGAGGCCGGAGGATCATGAGGCCGCCTGAGGTCGGCCATAGAAAGGGCCAGAGACGGGGAAAGAGAGGCGACAGTCGAGGACGCGTTCTGGACCGCGGGCTGTCCCTGCCGCGGGTGCTGAGATGGTCGTCCATGCAGGACCCAACATCGGGCGATCAGGTGGCCAAACTTGCCACAATGTTGACAGAAGGGACGTGGACGACTCGAAGCACGGCCACGTCCCGAGGAGTCTGCCATGGAAGCGTCGGGTAGCTGATGTAGCGGGCCAGTGGGATGACCGTGCGCAGGACGTGCGCGTGCTGGAAGGGCTGCCGGAACGAGGGCGCGCTGCCGGGACGAGGGTGCGCTGCCGGGAGGGTCTGCCGGGACGAGGCCGAGGGCGCCAGGACGAGGGCGCCGCAGGATGAGGACGCCGCTGGGTGAGGGGAGCCGCGCCTGCTGGGGTGAAAGCGGCGGAAGGGGAGCCGTTGGGCGAGAGCAGCGCGAGCGCACGGGAGGCGCGGGAGCAGCGGGAGGCGCTTTAGCAGCAGGAGGCGCTGGAGCAGCGGGAGGCGCTGGGAGCAGTGGGAGGCGTCGGGCGAGGGTGGCCGGGAGTGCGCCAGGCGAGGGTGGCCGGGAGGCGCGGGACGAGGGCGCTGAGACGGGAGCGCGCTGGGGCACCCTAGCGCGAGCGGGACGTCGGGGAGCCGGGACGCCTGGGAGCCGGGACGCCGGGGAGCCGGGAGAGGGTGCCGGGACGAGGCCGAGGGCGAGGCGCCGGGGCGAGGCTGAGAGCGCCTGGGCGAGGCGCTGGCGAGGGCACCGCTGAGCGAGGGGAGCCGCGCCGGCAGAGAGGGCCGCTGGGAAAGGAGTCGCGCCGGTAGGGAGAGCCGCCGGGAGAGAGGGCCGCCGGGAGGGAGGGCCGCCGGGAGGGAGGGACACCGGGAGATTAGGGTAGAGCCAGAGGGGGAAGAGAGGCGGGGCCGGACAGAACCGGGAATCTGTTGGGAGGGAGGGTCGGGATTAAGATCCCTCTGATACCATGTTAATGGTGAATTCCCCTTACCTCAATGTGAGGTGAGCATGTTCTTTTATAGATGAGTAAAACTAAATACAGAGAGGGTAAGTCCGATGTGGGACTCAGAAATACCCAAGTAAAGAAATGGGGTCCAACACCAACTATCGAACCAGGAGTGGGAAGATCGTTGCAAACGGGCCTCTGCTTCCGTTTTGGTTTGCCATATAGTTCCTTGCATAAATGCGCGGCCCCAAGAATGCGTATCTTGGTACTAGGAGAAGGCGACGAGCTCGATGAAAATATTGCGACACCAGGAGACAATGACATACCTGCTGCTTTGATTGAAAATCCAGATGAAGCTGATTGCAAAATGGTGGAATACCATGATTTAGATACCCACATTTCAAGGCACACCCAACAGTTCACGAAGATGGCGTCGATGAAAGTGGAAGGTTGCTTGGGCGGCATTCCCATTTTGGTTTTACTGGACAGTGGGGCAACCCACTACTTTCTGACTCCAGCTTTAATCAAACTTCTTGGCCTGCATGTCGAGCACTCTAAGACGATGAGTGTTAGGTTGGGTGATGGACATAAATTGCCTACTTCAGGAGTGAGCCCAAGTCTACAATTACAGTTAGGAAATTAGAACTGTACGATTGATGCCCATGTTTTGAATATCGGGGGTATTGACCTCATCCTCGGTATAGCTTGGTTACGAACTCTCGGCAAAGTAGAGATTAATTGGAAACTGATGACCATGCGGTTCGCTGTTGGGCAGAGGGAGTATCTCATCAGGGGGGCGGACAAATTAACTTGGGCAGCGTCCATGTTGACTAGAGGAGCAGACAAGTCCTATAGAGGCAGCCAACATCGAGTGCTAGCTGCTACAGATCCACAGCAGGAACACCCTCCTCTGGAACATTTCCAACAGTGGGAACTTCAGCAACTTCTAGATCAATTTCCCATGGCGTTTTTCGAACTCACGGGCCTTCCTCCAAATAGGCTGCGTGCTCACGCGATACAGCTGCTGCCAGGACAGGGGCTCGTTTGAGGTCAAGTGCAAACCTGGCCGTGGCAATTCTGCTGCCGACTCTCTGTCCAGGCATGATGACCCTACTGATCTGCTGCTCTTACAGTCTTACCCAGTCTGGGAAGCTCACCCCGACTTGCAAACCGGCGTTTCAGATGACCCATATTTCAGAAAGGTCATCAATGTGCTGTAGGTAGGTGCTACCTCTTTCCCTGCATATACTTTTCAGCAATGAGTCCTCCGTTATAAGGGCCGTTTGGTGATGTCCAATTCGCCCCCATGGGTGTCCAAATTACTGGTTGAGTTCCATTCGTCACCACAGGGGGTCATTTTGGTTTTTACCATACATACAAGAAATTGGCAGCTAACTTATATTGGGTCAGGAGGAAAAAATAGGTCCTGCAGTTTGTCCATCAATGTGCCACCTGCCAACGGAATAAATATTCTACACTCTCGCCGGCTGGCCTCCTACAACCATTGGAAATTCCCCAATTGGTGTGGTTTGATCTCTCCATGGATTTTATCACCGACCCAAATCTCGGGGTTAAACTGTAATTTTGGTCGTCATTGATCGTCTTTCTAAATATGGCCATTTTATCCCCCTCAAACACCCGTACACAACGTAGAGGATGACAAAAATTTTCTTGCAGGAGATGGTCAATTTGCATGGCATTCCAACGTCAATTGTCTGTGATCGTGACCCCATTTTTGTTAGCCATTTCTGGACTGAACTGTTCAAGCTCCAAGACACTGCTTTAAAACTCAGCTCGACCTACCACCCGCAAACGGATGGTCAAATAGAGGTGGTTAATCGTTGCCTTGAAACTTACCTCCATTGTTTTGCCGGCTAACAACCCAAACAGTGGTCTTTTTGGCTTTTATGGGCTGAATTTTCCTGTAACACCACTCGGCATGCATCAACTAATACAACTCCCTTTGAAACAGTTTATGGCCGACTGCCCCCAACAGTGTTGAATTTCTTGCTATCAGAAATACGGGTACCTGCTGTGGCCCATGTCCTACTTGACCGTGGAGAGGCTTTGCGCCACCTCAAATATCACTTGAGTCGCTCTCAAGGCTTAATGAAACATCAGGCAAATAAACACCATCGGGAAATGGTCCTCCAGGCGGGAGATCCAGTGTTTGTACGCCTTTGGTCTCACAAAAAGCACTCTTTAACCCACCAAATTTCTCAGAAACTCGCTCCTCGCTTCTATGGGCCATTTACAGTGCCGTGGCAAATTGGCCCGGTGGCCTATCAGCTCGATCTTCCTCCAACAGCCCGCATCCACCCAGTATTTCACATTTCACAGCTCAAAAAAATGGTAGGTCCCTTTGTTGTCCAACCTACCCTTCCAGCCAACCTAGAGGGAGATGAAAGTGCTACTCTACTGCCCGAGGCTGTTTTATCCAGGCGCACTCAATCGCAGGAGGGTTTTTTCCAACAATAGTGCCTCATCAAATGACAGGGATGCCCTTTGGAGGAGGCTACCTGGGAGGATGGATTCATTCTCCGCAATCAGTTTCCTCATTTCAGTCTTGAGGACAAGATTGATCTTCAAGCGGAGACGAGTAATAGAGTTTGAGATTTACCTGGGGTTTGGAGGGTTTACTCCATGAGGGGTAGAAGTGTCATTCCTAAAGTGGGAGGGGATGCGGTTAGTCTAACTGATCCACACGTGGAAAGGAAGAGAGAGTTTTCTGCTTTAAAGGGGCAGGAGGAGGATTGAGGCGCGGTCATTCAGTTAGTAGAATTTGGGGCCCAAGGGCTTGGGCGGGCGAGCACGGGGCCTCCCGAGTACTCTTTCTTCTTATTCTTCTGTAATTTCGGTTTCCATACAGAAATACAATACTGAAGCTCTCAATTGAGGGTTGATTGCTTTGTGAGGCCTAACAGTGTGACTCACGATTTTAACTTCAAAAATACTTTTAAATGTAAAAACCGCACTTGTCGATCGCATGTGGGATTACGTGTGGTTCGATACTACACATCACTTATTAATCAAAGATCGTTATCCAACAATTTCATGTTGGTCAGAGTTTGTTTGCTCGGTTTGAGCATGTGACACATTTTTAACTTTAAAAACGCTTAAATGTAAAAACTGCACTTTTGAGTAATTCCAATCAAAGCACATGTGGGATTGGTGTGCGGTTTATTCCTACACGTTACATATTAATCAATGATCGTTGTCCTACAATTTCACGCCAGTTCGAGCTCTCCTTTGTTTGGTTTTAGTGTGCAACACATAATTTTAACTTTAATAACACTTTTAAATGTAAAAACCACACTTGAGTCATTCCAATCAATCCGCATGTGAGATTGACATTTGGTTCATTCCTTCCCGTTACATATTAATCGATGATCGTTGACCCATACTTTCATGTCAATTTGAGTTCGTTTACTTGGTTTGAGTGTGCGGCGCATGTTTTTATCTTTAAAAAACTATAAATGTAAAAACCGTACTTTGAGTCCTTTCGATCGAATCACACGTAGGCTTGACGTGCGATTCATTCCTACACGTTACATATTAATCGATGTTCGTTGTCTTACAGTTTCACGCCAGTTTGACCTTGTTTGCTTGATTTGAGCGTGTGATACACATTTTTAACTTTAAAAAACTTAAATTTAAAAGCTGCACCTTGAGTCATTCCTATCGAACCACATACGGGATTGACGTGCGGTTTATTCTTACACATTACATACCAATCAATGATCATTGTCCTACAGTTTCTCTTCAGTTTTGGCTCGTTTGCTCGGTTTTAACGCGTGATAGATGTTTTTAACTTTAAAAACTTTGATAAATGTAAAAACCACACTTTGAGTCATTCCTACTGAACCACATGTGGGATTGGCGTGTAGTTCATTCTTACACGTCACGTATTGATCAACGATTGTTGTCCTACAGTTTCATGTCTGTCCGAGTTCTTTTGCTCGGTTTGAGTGTGTGATGCATGTTGTTAACTTTAAAAGTACTTATAAATGTAAAACCGCACTTTGAGTCATTCTGACCAAAGGGTATGTTGGATTGACGTGTGGTTCGTTTCTACGCGTCACATATTAATCAACGATCGTTGACCTATAGTTTTATGTTAGTTCGGGCTTTTTTTCTTGGTTTGAGCTTGCAAGACACATTTTTAATTAACTTTAAAAACACTTTTAAATTTAAAAACCACAGACATTTCGATCGAATCGCATGTGAGATTGACTTGTGGTTTGTTCCTAAATGTCACATATTAATCAACTATCAATTGTTGACCTACACTTTCACGTTAGTCCGAGCTCGTTTGCTCGGTTTGAGCATGCGACGCACATTTTTAAATTTAGAAACATTTTTAAATGTAAGAACCGTACTTTGAGTCTTTCTGACCATATCACATTTGGGCCTGACGCACTGTTCGTTTCTACACGTCACATATTAATCAATGATCATTGGCCTGCGCTTTCACGTCAATCCAAGCTTGTTTGTTTGATTTGAGCGCGGCACCCGCCTTTTAATTTTAAAAACACTTAAATTTATAAAGCGCACTTAATTAATTTTGATCTCATCAGATCAAGATTTACTTTTCAAGATTTTATACCATCAAATATGTCATATAGCTTCATGTTTTAATGTTATTCAAAATTTTCTTTTCTACTTCACCGATAGGAAGTTTCACGGCTTCAACGTGTGTACAAACTGTCAGATGTTTATATCCCACTTGATGTCATGGGATCTCCTGTCAGTATAGTTGAAAATAAAATTTTGACCTACATTGACATGAAACTGTATGATGTATTTGATGACACAAATTCTTGAAAAGGGGCGAGTGCTGACATAATTTGGGGAATTTAAAAGGGGCTGACTTGCTCTTCCGACCCTTCTAAAAAAATATTGATCTAACTAGTTCAGAACATTTATCCGCAAAGATTCCATTACTCTTTCTCCATTAGCGTTTTATCTGCGACATCTTAAAGCCTGTAGATGTCAACTTGAAAGTTTCACTTTGCAGCATGAATGAAGGTGATCTGGAAGGTGGTGAATGTGTTTTATTTATTTTTTGAACTACATTTTTAAATCTAAAGCAGTAATAGTTATTACCGACTAAAATCTGTAGCAAGTTTTGTCAACCCATTCCCATTATATAATCAACTGCTTATGCAAAAACCAAGAAGCGATGAATGCATCAAATAAAAACAGGAGTGAAATGAGAATAAGATTCAACTGTCACGAATGTCAGAATATATCATAGAAAATAAAAACTTACATGTGTAGAGCAGTATGCAATAAAAAACGTTGAGTTAGATTATCACCATCCCCACCATCCTTGTCAAGACAGAAAAATATTTAATTTGCTAATTAAAGAATATTATTACATCACAACTATGAATATAAAATTGTTAAAGAATATTAAAAAAAAGAATAAAAAATGCAGTTGATTCAATAAATAACTTATGTTGAATAAAAAATGCAAGAAATTCAATAGACAACTAATATAAACAAACGCACTGGTACAAAATTAGCAAGCAAACAAAAATAACGACGTTGTAGGGTCTCACAGAGGAGGAATTTCGGTGGTACGGGCTGCGGTGCCGTGGTATAGCGTGCTGCTGTCTTGGGAGATCAGTGGAGGTGAGCTATGGGCTGTGAAGATTGGTGGACGATTGGGCTGTGAAGATTGGTGGATGAGTGGCAGGGTGGAGAACGGCTGATGTAGCTTCTGACTAGAGAGAGCTCTGGAGGAATGGGTGAAGGCCGGGGAGAAATCTGGCAGTTGTGGTCGTAGATAGAGGAGGGGAGGTGGTGTTGGGTGGACTACAGGGAGGAGGTGTTACACAGAGGGTAGCTGCCCGGGGGCTGGCCTGACACAGGCCTGTCAACTTGTGTCGTGTCGTGTTGGGTTCAAAATTGCTCTTTACATTTCCTCATATCCCTTCCATATTTTCCTGCCACTTTGGATCAAGGGCGGCTCATATACTTGATACTCATGGATTTTATTCTTACCGTTTATATGGTTCTGTGTGACAACACTTGATGAAAATTGCTTGTTGCGCTCATCATTGAGCAGTTGGACAAAATAAGTGTTAGTTTTTCTGTTTTTGAAAAAACACTTACAAAGTTCAGAAGAAAACTATTTAATAATGTGAGGTAAAAGAACCTTTTCAATAAGCAATCCAGAAACACCTGTACAGAATCCAAGTGGAGCCTTGAGTACTTTTATGGTTTGTTTTGCTGCAGGTCCGGGCACTGGTCAAGTCACGAAATCTAAATCTGATCATAGAACCAGGGAGATCACTCATTGCAAATACTTGCTGCCTAATTAATCGTGTGACTGGTGTCAAAACCAATGGTACCAAGAATTTCATTGTGATAGATGGAAGCATGTCCGAGCTCATCCGTCCCAGTCTTTATGATGCTTATCAAGTACGTACTCTCGCATGTTTCATGGGACCACTTAAAGAATCGTTAACCGCCCAATCAAAACATGCTGCTCCTATGAAATTGTGCCGTCATTTTAGGTCGGAATTTTGATTAAACCTGTTGTCCCCGCCTACGCAGCATATAGAGCTGATTTCTCCGCCGCCTCCTGATGCTGAGGTGTCAACTTTTGATGTGGTTGGTCCCGTCTGTGAGTCAGCGGATTTCTTGGGAAAGGATCGGGAGCTTCCGACCCCTGTCAAGGTACGCGCCCTGAACAATTTTCCGGGAGCTGCCAATGGCTATGAAATTCCATTATACTACTGATTGTTGCGTGGTGTGCTGTTTCAGGGAGATGGTTTGGTGGTTCATGACGCGGGTGCTTATTGCATGAGTATGGCATCGACTTATAATCTCAAGATGCGCCCACCCGAGTATTGGGTATGAAAATTTTGAACTCCAATTTGCATCCATAATTCCCCAATCTTTTATATATATATTCAAAATCCTTAATTTTGTTGGACAAACTGTTCTGGATGAGCAGGTGTAACTGGTCCGGTTCTGGATATATCTGTTATTTTGTAATTGTTGGGAGTGGTCATGGAAGAGCATTCATATCTGTGGATTGCCACTGAGTTGAATCAATTTTACAGGTTCGAGAGGATGGTTCGGTGGCGAAAATCCGTCATGCAGAGAACTTTGAAGACCACATGCGGTTCTTTGAGGGTCTATGATGCAGTATTTTTCTCTTTTGTACAAGTTTGTGACATGCCTTCCTCCATTGCCAGCCATGGTTTTAAAGGAGGTATTGTCCTTTTATTTAAGGTCAGTGGGCAGTTTCTGCCTATTCATGAACTCCAATCTCATCTTATCACCTGCCCTACTGGATCTATCGGTGAATACGGTATAAAAATGGGTTTATTGGTATATTTCTTTAAACGAAAACCAAATTTTTGATGTAATTGTTGATTTTATTGTTAATACGTTGCTTAATTTAAAATTACATTATATCGAATTTTATTAAAAAGTAAATTCCAAGGGACATAAAAATGTTGAAAAACGCGATATATATCTATGACGCGACGGGAGCATCTTCCCCAGTGGGAGACAATATATCGTTGTTGTCGCATCAATATATTCTTATTCTCAACCTGATTACAGTTTCGCCCATTCGGGGAATGATCCTTTTGCCCCCGGTCTTTTTCTTTACTGCAAAATTGAGTTGATATTTTGAAAACAAACCGCTATCAACCATTTTAAGATTTAATGGTCAAACCAGGATCAAAATAAGTGTTAGACGACAATAAAATAATTATTGCAGATAAAAAACGCACATATAATTGTAAAAAAAAAGAGAGAAAAAACGTACATAGAATTGTAAAATAATTCAAATAATTATTTCATTGATGGATACCAAGCCGTAGGTGATGAAAAAGGAAGAATGAGAGTTTGGATAAAAAATCACTTAGGTTGATTCAAATTTCGTTAGCTTGGAATGTGGATTATAATATCCGGGAAGTGAAGACCACATTTGAACCTATGAAGCCCTTCACTAACATGTATTAGAAGCCTACGATGACGAACAAAATGTTCTTACTAAGGAGACTATTTGACATGAGGATGTCATAAAAGAAGTTTACTGCCAATCATGTTAATGATTTCAACATGATAAGAAGTTGGTTGGAGTCTTTGAAGGTGAACTTCAAAGATTTGGAATGGGTGTTGCTGTTACTCTCATTGTTCCCTGGATCTTGGGATTCAATGGTCACCATTGTAACTTGAGCGGAATGAATAACCTAGTGGTTGTGGATGTCAGAAACCTGATCTTGAATGAGGAAATTCATCAAAAAGAGATCCAAGTATCTTCCACTAATGCATATAGTGCAAAGGGAAGGGGGTGATCCACAACATGGAAGGGTCATAAGAAAGGTAAAGGAGAAGCTGAAGCAGGAGCAACTCGGTGTAAGGTGGTCCCATGTGGTGGCATTGTGGGATGAAATGTCATCTAAAAAAGGATTGAATTGAGCATAGAGTGGATTTTGGAAAATACACTTCTCGAAGTGGATTCTTGAATCTTGTGTCGGAGGATAAGAGCGGCTTACTCTTAAGTGTCCCTGGTTTGCTTGAGTCTTGAGTAATAGACTACAAAACTTCATTTCACCCAAAATCCGAGAGATGAGGTATGAAGAACTATATTTCTGGAAGATTCGATGGGGTACATACGGTGGATGATAAGGCTCTCGAGATTGTTGGTATGTGAGAAGTTTCCATTCAGACTAGGAGCGGAAGCTTCACTACTACAAATATGGCCTTTATCAGCGCTAAAAAAGTGCATTAACAACGCTAAAAAAAGTGTTGTTAATCGAGTTGAAGATAAAAGGAGAGTCCTTTTTATCAGCACTCAGAAAATCACTGATAAATGCCCCTTTTATCAGCGCTAAAAAAATCACTGATAAAAAGGTCTTTTATCAGCGATTTTTTTAGTGCTGATATAAGACCTCTTTTATCATCGCTTTTTTTAAGTGTTGATAAAAGTCAATTTTTTTTTAAAAAAAATATATAATGCGGGGGGGTGAGCTTTTAACAGCGCCTGACCCCCCCTATCAGCGTTAGGCGGACCCCCTCTCACTCTCCTGCGCGCTGCCGTCGCCCGCACATCCCCC
Source organism: Viscum album (assembly GCA_963277665.1). Classification (NCBI taxonomy): domain Eukaryota; kingdom Viridiplantae; phylum Streptophyta; class Magnoliopsida; order Santalales; family Viscaceae; genus Viscum; species Viscum album. The sequence continues at coordinate 719,358,741 of OY728129.1, read as the reverse complement.
ACATGCCCGCGCGTCCCTCCCTACTTCCACCCAAACTCAAACTCGAGACCTCCCCCCTTGCGTGACTGCACCTTTACCACTAAGCTATTTAGATTTTTTCTCTATTTAATGATATATATATTTATTCGTATATTAATATAGAATCATATTAATATAAATATATTTAGTTATATTAATACATATATATTTATTCATATATTAGTATATATATATTTATTCGTATGTTAATTTATATTTATATTTATTTATATATATATTTCTAGTTATAATTTTTTATTCGTATATTTATTTGTATATTAATATATATTTATAAGATTAGTTTTAAATACATTTATAAAATATATATTTTTTATGTGTAATAAATAAATAAATACATACATACATATATACAACACACACACACACATTTACGAATAAATACATGTGTATTTGAAAAGCCATAGAATGTTGAAACGACCATAACTTTTAATCCAGAAGTCCGTTTCAACTCCACAACCAGTCAAATCGAAAAAAATGAAACAATCTTCGATATGATATGTGGTACAGGCCTAGCGGACATTCGAATAAGAAGTTATATCTGTTTGGATGTTAAAAAATTGGGGTATCCCGACTAAAAACTCAGTTTTGGAGGCCTTATGGGTCTTTTGAGCCTTGAAAAATGTGGCAGAAGGTTTCCTCCAGTCACTAGCGTGTAGAACTCGTCGCAAGCTTTGATTTGATATGTTGTAGAGCTCAAACGGACACCCGGATCAAAAGTTATGACCGTTTGAAGTTTGAGTTACATTTTCAACTTATTTTAGATCTTTTATTATTTTTTTTTTGATTTTTTGTGTCTTCAAATTGTTATTAAATGATTATTAATCGATGATAATTAACAAATTATTAATTAATAATATTTTTTAAAATATTTTAAAGCAATTTTCACTAAATTTCTTATATATTAAATGTAATAGTCTATTTATACTCATCTAAAACATATTTAAAAAATATATATTATATTTATATCAATATAAATATACTTATATAACAATATATTATTTTTCATGAAATATTTTTTATTGAAATATAAACTTTATCAGCGCTAGGAAAAAGCGCTGATAAAGCCCCCCTTTATCAGTGTTATTAAAAAAAGCGCTGATAAAGAGGTCCTTTTTAACAACGCTAAAAAAATGCTGATAAAGCTCCCCTCTTTATCAGCACTTTTTTTTAGCGCTGTTAAAGGATGGCGCTGCGAAAACCCAGTTTTGTGGTAGTGCTTGCTGAATTTTGCAAGGAGTGTGGTACATCCTGAGATTGAGAAATAACTTAATTTCCATTGGATAGTTAGACAACATGAGTTTCTATACGATGTTTGCACATGGAGTGTGGAAAATTTCATGTGGTTCTATGGTTGTAACAAAACGAGTGAAGGAGGGGACTCTATACCTAACAAGAGTATCAGGAGGTGTGATGCATGTCAAACAAGTAACTTTTGTGATGTTATGACATGATTATCTGGGTCACCTTAGCGAGAAGGGGATTAAAGTCATAACTCCTAAAGAGATATTGAAAGTAAGAAGCATGGAGTGCATAACATGCAGGAGAATGTATTTTGGGGAAACAATGAAAGGTGTCCTTCCAAACGGAAGGAAAGACACCAAAGAACTGAAAATTAGAGTTAGTTCATAAAGATGTAAAAGGCCAGTTCTGGTTCATTCTCACAAAGGATTACTATATTACGTAACTTTCATTGATGGCGCAATATGAAAAGCGTGGGCGTTTTTCTCAAACATAAGCCCAAGGTGTTCAAAATCTTTGTCCAATGGAGAGCCATGGTGGAAAAGGAGACCAGTTGTAAGGTTAAGTGCCTACAATTTGATAATGGTGGGGAGTACAGAAGCAGATAGTTCTAGAGGTTTTGCTGGTGGAAAGACATACAGTTTGAGAAAAACGTACCAAGTACTCTGGGAAATAATGAAGTCGCAGAGAGGATGAACCAAACATTGGTTGAAAGGGTAAGGAGTATGAGAATTCATGCGAGATTCCCAAAGGAATTTTGGGCGAAAGTTGTGAATTGCACGACATACTTGATCAACAGAAGCCCTTCTCCATTGGGGTAGGAACTCTTGGAAGTCTGTTGGTCTGAAAGGAAAGTGGATTTCACCCATCTCAAAGTCTTCGGTTCACACGCCTATGTCATTGTTGATGACAAGGAAAGTGACAAGGTGGAGGCTAAGTCTTGAGCATGTTACTTTATTGGTGATGATGATGAAGAGTTTGGTTTCTTTCTTTGGGATAACAACTCTCATAAGGTTGTTAGAATCCAGAATGTGATCTTCAATGAAGAGATCCCATGGATGGATCATAACCAAGCAGAGAATACCGATGAGATCAAAGTATCATAGAAAGTTGAGGTTCAACTGGATGAAAGTCCAAAAGTTATGAATGTTCTGGAGAGTTCAGAAAGCATGTTAGTACCAGAAACACCAGACTGTCCAGAGGAAGTTTCAAAAGGGAGTCAAGTTTCAACGGTATTTATAAGGCCTAAAGTACTAGAGAGCTCAAGGACAACAAAAACTCTAAGAAAATATCCAAAAGATATAGTTACAAAGGTTGCAATACTAGAAGGAGCACAGTTGCAAGGACAACTGTAAAGATCTACCAGAGTGAGGCACCAAGTGCAGAGGTATAAAAGTGATCTGCAATATATACTATTCATGCTCTCTTTTAGATCGTGAACTGAAGCAGGTAGAGTCGCCCAAGTGTCTTATTAGAAGCAGAGTCGGTCAATGTTTATTTATTTATTCAACACTATTTATTTACTTGTATCACCTGCACACTACTTTACTTATTATTCACAAACTGGATTTAGTCGTAAACACCATGAACCTACTGGGATTTATATCTCACACCCTTCTCGGTCACCTCAGTGCAATGGCGACCCAATAGGTGTCTGTGATCAAGGTTGACAACCTATAATTACTCAAAAATGCTCAACGAGTGTAATACAAGACATGAGGATCAATTTAATATGAAGGAACCAATTTAAAAGTAATGCGTGGAAAAATCCAACGTGTGGTGCAATAGAACTATTCATAAAACAATGGAAAATTTAGGAAAAATCCATAGACCACCTACCTCATACCATAGAAGATCTACACGTCCAACATCAAGCCTTGATTTGGTTCGTTTTGGAAGAAATCTAAGAAACAGATATTTTCCCTGAAAATAGGGAAAATGATCTTGAAAATTTACAACTCAATTAAGAGGAGATTAAACAAATAACGATAAAAAAGGAATAAAGAGATTACCGATGCAGATCCATAGAGACCGAGGATGTTCGATTCGGAGTTCGGACGAAGGAGTTAACACCATGCCTATAATAGGGAGTAAGAGAGCCCAAGGCACCATGAAGGAGAGCTCACACGAGTGGAGGGTGGGGAAGAAAGAAAGAAAAATAAACTTAAACCTCATTAAGGGAAAATTGTAATTTCACCCTAAAAACTGGGTCGCATGGTTTGGCCAAACCGTGCAGTACCCATTGCCTTAGAAACCTACCTCACATGGTTGTGATGCACATTTTTCCTAACCATGTGCCAACCGTGCGATCAATAGTGCTTAGGTACTATCTAAGTGGCACTAATCATGTAGGCTAGACACACAGTTTGGGTAAACCATGTACAACCCGTGCACTTCACATCTGCTCCTCTGAACAGGCCACACAGTTTGCTGCTGGGGGATATACGGTTTCAGACAAACTGTGCGCCCTATGAAGACCTTCCAAACTTGGGATTTCAGGGCTTGACACTCCTGAAACTCAACAAGAAACCTGAGAAACCCCTCGGGCCTTTACCCAAGTCTAAAAACAACACTTTGAAGTGTTCAAACTCTCATAATTTCATTTTAAAGATTGGTTTAAAGAATGACCCATCCAGCAAACGCCAAAAGTTCAAATTTCCTTGGAAGTATGCCTTGGATCAAAACACGAGTCATTAAAATCTACCCAGCTTAGAACTTATCATCCCTGAGAAGCCTTTGAGAACAATGAAATCATCACCCAACCTACAAGGGTCGTGAAGATCTGTTCAAACGGCCGCGTTGCGTTTCCAAATGCCCAACACACCTGAAAGCATTACCTTAAGGGAATGACATTTAAGCCATCAAAACTTGATCCAACACTCGTTTCCAAGCGAAACACTGAAATGGAGCTTGCCCGAGCCTGTTTAGCTAGAGACACAATCACGCCGCCATCTCATTAAACATCTAGCCAAAGGCACTTCACACCTTAGGCTTTAACATAGAAAGGATCCAATTCCGAGTCACTGTATATCTACCATCAGAATTTCCTTACAAATAATTCCCACAAGCATTCTAATGACACTCCCGATGTGATTTATTTAATAGGGTGAACATGATTACTTTTGAGGCCATAACAGAAACCTCATCATAAAGAAACGACTGAATCTCGATCAACCAAACTGAAACTAGTCGTGCAATATTTCATAGAATACTCTTCCAACCTTAACACCACACCTTCCTTAACTCAACAACGTGCATAAAATTGTTCTTCATTAACCGCATTCATAGAACAAAAGAAAAAAAAGTCAAGCCACCCCGACCGACTTACTTCGAAAACGCTTGACTTAGACAATCAACGTCTTACAACTGAACCACAACACATTCTTTCAAGGAATCTGACGCTTATAATGAGAATGTTCACTGAATTCCATACCTGAATCCCAGTTAATTTTCTTGATCAAACCATCACTTGGTCATTTAAAATGTCATGCCTCAACACGAATAAGAGGTAAACCCGATCCATCTCATTGGAACCGTCACTCTTTAAACGCCACTTATGAGCCTGACAACAAGTCCAAGATAACCTCATATTCATTAAAATTAGAATCTAAGGAACTAACCTAGGGTAGTATATACTCTCAGTTTAGAAGTGATACGTTGGTACAAAGCCAAAACGCTCACATCAAAACATTGACTGAGCCCAAAGCGACATCATCCTGGCGGTATAGTCAAAGAAAATGGCTGGTGTCCAAGAGTCCATCCAAGATGTTCCTACACAGGAACCCAAGTATCACTTACGACTAAACAAGACTTGAAGAAAACCACACATCCAACGTGCAACTCTGATAGAGGTTACTTATCAATCCCAACAACTTTTAAAACTTTAGCGCAACATAAGACTGGCACTCTCTTAGTGAACCAAGGACGACGTCAAGATATGGGACATAATCGCCTCTTAAAGAAGAGTACACTAAGAAGATTTCAATGGTTTCCAATCAACCAAGAAACACAAATAAGAATAGTCAAACCACTACTGGTCAACTTCTAGAAAGAAGCTCAGCTTCACCTACCAACACACCGTCATTAACTGATCACAAAATTTTACCACCCAAGGCATTCTATGATCACTCAACATAACCACTAAAGTCCTTCCGAGACTGACAATGTTTCAATAGGTTGCATACATAACCAACCATTTCAACATCGTACTGCCGAGCAAGCATCAAAACGATTTATAACTTGTAAGCCTCAAATGCATTCAAGCAAGATCGACCATTTCCAATAGTCCCTTTTGGTTGTGTTTCTTCTACTTGGAAGGACACACACTTAACAGAACCAACACGATGCTCCCCACCTTAGGAGTGTCCTAGTTGTCAAAAGAAGAGATAGACCAGCTGCCCACAAGCACACTAGTTCAGATACACTTGAACGCAAGCACGATAATTACCTAAGTCACACTCACAAACGTCGAAGCATTTGGAATGAAAACCAAAAACCAACTGATCGGTGTGTCAAAACACCTAATTCTCTTGAAACTCCATCCTAATAATTGGGATGAATTGATTCCTGTAATTACAAGGTCACTCTGCTCCGTAGATGACCTGAGACTGTACTCAACAACCCAAGGCTCAATAATTCCACCAAACTCAACCGGTTCATTAAACCATTAGAAACTTAACGGGTACTGCATATATCAATGCATACCATCTTGATACTACCCTCGGTACTATCCATAGGCTGCCCTCCCTATGCATTAAAGTATTAGGTGGACCATACAAGATATTTAACCCAGAGTCGTATTTCTTCATACGACCATTAATCTGGATGACGACATACCGAGTCGTCCCTCACTAAGGAAGAAGAGAGGGTCACATGACCTAATAAGTGGCTGACTATGCCCTAGGAATGTCTAACCTGCTGAAACCGATCATTACATGATTCTCACACCCGTAACAAGGTTCAAGGATACAATGAACACCCGTCTGAACAAGGCTGCCATTTAGAATCTAAGAGTCCTACTAGAGACAACAACACCCGAACGACACCAAACATCAGGAATCTCATAGCATTTATCAAGGAATTTAATCTCTATGGGTGCTACCTATCACGTGCTAGCCCCTAAAACAACCATAAGCGCTGACCCTATAACTAGGTCATGCAAAACAGAAAGTCACTAGGCCTACGCCTATTATTTAATCCATTGCTAAAAAAACGGAGGCCTACATAAAATGATCACATTTCCATTCTAAGGAAACTCAAAGGGAATTTAAACTACCCTTACATGAGGGTTCAACGAAGGAAACCACCTAAGGTTCCATTTTCAATCCATTACACTTATTCACATTCAATCTTTAGACATTTAAAAGATTTCAAATAGAACACCAAGGCATAAAAAGCATGTATTATCAAACTTCCTTTTTTAAAACTTTAAAAATTTATTGACATCACATCATAACTAGTTAATTTATCATATAAGTTTATTTTTAATAGATAAAGCGACCCACAAGGGTCCTAATAAGCCAACCTGGGTTCATTGGAATGCAACCCAATAATAGTTGCTTAATTATTAAAGTTTCAAACACCCATAGTGGATTATCTCATAAGAAACATGCCCTAAGTGGCCCACTTGGGTCTAGTAGTGCATTTTATAATTTATTCAATAGGGTCATTAATCCCAAGTAATAGAATTATAGGTTTTAATAAGACAACCAATTCATTTCAGGTTAAAATTAAATAACTTTCACATTTTAACCATTTCAAAATATATCATAGTCATATAAATAATGGTTTAATTATATGGGTTGCCATATCCTAATCTATAAAGTGCCCATACACTTGACATATTGGAATTTGGTTCCCATTAATCAAAACCAATTCACTTTAAAAGTTTGAACTTTAGCATCCTTTACATTTTAACAACAGTCTCTAATTTTAACCAAAACTTAAAGATGGTTCGAGTACACAGGTTACCTTTTCCCAATTATATGGAACCAATATACCTTACAACTGAAAAATGGTTCCCATTTAATCACAAACAATAAATTCATCCCATGAAACCATTTACATATATATCAAACTAAACTAGCATGTTATCACAAGCAATAAAGACAAAAAGCATTCTATAAACACAGAAGCATGATACAATGACAAAACATGCTAAATAAAGTAGATAACATGACATATAATCACCTAAGCATGTTATATAAGCATACATGCTAAAGAATTACCTAAATAGGTACAAAAATAAACATGGAATAACACTCAATACATACAAATCAAATCAGGAAGCAACTCTACAAATGCAACTACATGACATGAAATATGCACGACATGTGAATTTCTATTTGCCTATAATGATACATGCAACACTTCATCCTTTCCATACTAGACCAAGGGTAAAATACTATAAATTACATAAATCAATAAGCAATAGAAAGTACTCCAATCACTCAAAGTGAAATCATAATTAACTATAATATTGAACAACAATATCATCCATGGCCACTTGGTCCTTTCCCCATATGTGGGGTGATCAATCCCAGGAACAACTATTTACCAAGCACCAACACATTTCTAGTCTCCTATCTACCAACCCAAAATAGTAAGATAAAGTAAATGAAACATCTCTAATACCACTTTGTAACGTCTGGGGTTGACTGACCACTAAGACGACAGCTGAACCGGTGGGTCACATGGCCTCAATCATGCCTCCCCATATACTAGAGGATGTTGACTAACAATGAGGGTGTAAAGAAGGTATAGTGGGGAGACTATACCCTCATGTCAGAGTAGTACAATGGTATAATAGAAATAAACATCAGACAACAGCGAAAACAGTAATAAATGAATGATAGAGTGGAAGAAGGATAATATAAAATTGCATACAAAAGAGATGGACAACACCAATACACAACAGATGCATGCGTGTCCTGATGATGTTACATAATCTAAAACGAAAGACATATAGTAGGCAATGATACAGTAAAATACAAGAATATGGAAATGAAACAAAAATCCCCAAGGGTGATCTCTACGAGCATCCCGATCTCCAGCTTGGTCTTATTCTCTTAACTCCCAGGTATAAGTAAAACAACACAAGCGATAAACCATGGTCCAGCAAAAATAAGGTCTACTCAGGCACCCTAGTGAAATGGAGGCCCGAACAGGGTGTGAGATATAAATCCCAGTAGGTTACCAACCACAGTGTCTATGACTGAATCTATTATGTGAATAATAAGTAAATCAGTGTGTAGGCAATATGAGTAAATAAATAGTACTGAATAAATAAATAAACACCAGTCGAATCAGATTCTAATAGGACACCTGGACGACTCTACTTGCTTTGGATCACGGTCAGAAATAGTATTTTAATAGTAACCATTTGTATATAGTAATATTATAGCTCTATATTGCATCCACCTATATGAGCCAAGTACGTACGAACGTAAGTGGCTATATACCTGGAATACTAGTTGCTGGCTGGACTAGGTGTAACTTAGTCATCCATAACCAGTCTGAATGAACCTATAAGCTCAAGAAATATGGTACATTCCCTACATCCCAATAGAGTATGAGATTTCATGCACAACACTCAATATGGGGAGTGATCCATCATGTCATCACTCTAAAAAGGGATCATAGCGCCTCAGCCTAATGTTCTACATAATATCAATGGTGCGAGATGCCATGACTCAACACCTGATGTAAGGGAGCATGATTTTTCACAAATCTCAATAGATTCCTTACTATCATTCACAACCTATTTATAAAGTGTAATTATACAATAATGATAACATAATCCATGAGGCAATACCTCTCATGCTTTAAATTTATTAAGCCTGTTATATAATCAATGGCATTACATAAAAACAATAGCATGTACAAAGCATGATATGATTGGCATGGCCTTTCCACCCTTTATAATTCATTTCCTTTCAATTAAACCATATAATCCATTCAAGTAATCAAGCCATCATGAACATGCTAATCAAGTTAAGACATACCATTTAAATCATTTAAGGAAGGCAAGCCATCATGTCAAGCCATTCCATTTCTTTCATGCCATTTAATTAAAAAATCTACGACAATTCATTTTACTAGATAAAAAGGGAATTTAGAGGATTCCTTCAATAATTGAGCATTTTACCACATGGGAAATATCATTTATAAGTTGGACCAAGCCCCCAGTAGGTTCTTGGTTTAGTTAAACATTTAAGAACAGAGGGACATACCATTTAAGAGCATCAAAGAGGCCATGCACTAGAATGCCAGATATTAATCACTAAAATAAAGGCTTAAGGAAAAATCAAAGCCATAAATCAAGCATGACATAATTAATAAAACACCACTTTGTAATTTTCAAAGACAATGCACCTCATCTGAGGGGTTTTATTATAAAGATATGACATTATTCACCAAACAATTCATTTAATATAAATTAAGCTTCAAGCTCATGAGTCATAACTCAATTCATTTAAGATACATTTTAGAAAGTTAATAAATAAGGAAAAACAATTACATGGATCACATGGCACTTAGGAGGTGCCTTAAACAATTAAGCAAACACCTACAAGGGGAAAATATCATTTATTAATTCTAGATGAATGCTTAGAAGGTGTTGCAGGCATTTATTCATTTAATTACAAGGGTCCAATCTAAGACGGCACACCTAAGGGGTGTTTTTGATCAAGTTTAAAAAACTCTAATTACTCAACAATGCTCGACAGGTGTAATACAAGGCATGTTCATCAATTTAATATGAAGGAACCAATTTAAAAGCAACGCATGACAAAGGCCAACATGCAGTGCAACAAAACTATTCATAAAACAATGAAAAATTTAGGAAACAACCATAGACCACCTACCATGTCCCATGGTTGATCTAATCATCCAATATCAAGCCTTGATTTGGTCCAGTTTGGAAGAAATCTAAGAAACAAACCTTATCCTTAAAAATAGTGCAAATGAGATTGCACCTCAACAACTCAATTGTGAGAAGATTAAACAAAGAATGATAAAAAAGGAACCAAGATCTTGCCTATGTGAATCCATAGAGATAGATGATGTTCGATTCGAATTCCAGATGGAGGAGTTAACACCATGCCTATAATATGGAGGAAGAGAGCCTAAAGAGTCGTGGAGGAGAGCCCACGTGACTGGAGGGGGAGAAGAAAGAAAGAAAAAGAAACTTAAACCTCATTAAGGGAAAAATTGTAATTTCACCCTACAAACTGGGTCGCATGGTTTGGCTAAATCATGTGCCAACTGTGTGGCACCCACTTCCTTAGAAACCTACCTCGCATAGTTGTGCTGCACGGTTTGCCTAAGCATGCACCAATCATGTGATGAATAGTGATTAAGTACTACCTAAGTGGCGATAACCGTGAAGGCTAGGTGCATGTTTTGGGAACACCATGCATAGCCCGTGCAATTCACATATGATCCTCTAAATAGGCTGCAAAATTTTCTTTTGGGGGCCGCACGGTTTCAGACAAACTGTGTGCCCTATGCAGACCTTCCAAACTTGGGATTTCGGGGCCCGACGCTTCTGAAACTCAACGAGACACTCGGGAAACCCCTTGGGCATTTAACCAAGTCTAAAAACAACACCTTGAAGTGTTCCAACTCCCAGAATTTAATTCTAAAGCTTAGTTCAAATAACAACCCATCCAGTAATGCCAAAAGTTCAAATTCCCTCTAAATCTTTCCTTGGTTCAAAACACGGGTCGCTACATTGGGTTTGAGAATCCCCTCATCTTATGTCCGAATGATTTATTTACTTTAATATCCTAGATAATAAAATTATATTAATTAATTAGTAAATATATAACCACTTATACATGTATTTGATTCATTATAATTTTATTAAGTTTGTTTATGACCATTTTAATGAGTTATAGAGTCCAATTTCATCGTTTAGGAGCGTTCATTTTCTTGATTTTCATGATCAATTCACTTGTATACATGTATGAAAGATCGTGTAAAATGAGGATAATTTTCCAAAATTGAATTTATATGTTATTAGTGAACTTATAGAAGTTTAATTGGTCTTATATATTATTTTGTTTCTAGATATAAGGATGATTTATTAGATAAAATGATAATGATAATTGTTTAGATTAATTTTGGCGGTTTTTGATCACAATAAAGTTGTTTTATTTTATTATTTAATATTATGTATATATCTTAGTTCAAGAACATAAAAAGGTTATAACATAAATTTTACAATTTTTTTCAACCATTATAATGGTTTTATGACCAGCCTTGAAGGCAGTAAAGAAAAATGAAAACATGTCATCATCAAAGTCGATAAATCAACACCTCACAGATGGCGTTTTCATTTTTAGAATAAAAGGGAGAGGATAATAGGTTTGATGATAGATTATTACATTAACATAATAAAATTCAAGTATATATATGATATTGGAGTTATCATGCCACTTGGATAAGGGGAGGTGAGGATAGAATATGAAAATAAAAGAAATTGAAAAGAAATTAAAATAAAAAGAAAGAGGATTTTACCTCTTGAATTCCCCCTTGAGAACCTCCTTAGGGAAATTGGATTTGGTCTTTTGTTGAGACCAAAGGCTCTTGGATGTGGAAGAGAGTCTTTGGAAGATTATTGGGTAGAAATTGGATAAGATTCAAGGATTTGGAGTTTTTAGGAGAAGAGGTGGTGAGGGGTGATGTTTATAGGGGAGGAGAGGAGTTTTTTTGATTATTTTATTCATTAATTTATTATTTTGGATCAAGACTATGAATAGTTTAAAAATTATCATTAAATATATTAAATAATTAAGGGGAGTTCTAGATTATGGTTCTTACATCATAAATGACTCAAAGAATAATGTATTTATCTTATAATGTTATATACTGCAAATTATCATATTTTACTATTAATAAAAATTCAAATATTTTAGAAAAATCCCAAAAAATTAGCCCTAACCATTTTTTGATGTTTATAATTAAAAAATAAACTCCATTTTATGAAAGTAATTTTCTAAATATGAGAAATTTATTTTTTAATTAAAATCATCATTTATTCAAAAAATACTGATTTTAAAATTATAACTAATTTTATAACACTTTGAGAAATTATTTAAGATCTCATAAAATTATCTTATAATCATAAGAAAACAAAATATTAATTTATGAATACATTTTATGAAAACAAATTTTCTTTTTAATCATTATATTAATTATAAAATTATAAATAAACATTTATGTTTTATAAAAATACCAACACTTAATTTATCAAATTTTAAACATTTATTTACTCATACCATGATATAAATATATCATATTTTCATTCATAAGATACCTATATTTTATTTACACTTTCATAGGTGAGGTTACTATTATATTGTTCGACTTACTATTCCTAATAGTAACATTACTATTCCAAAGGTCAAGTTACTATTCCATTGGTATAGGTTCCTTAATTTATAGAAATACCTCTTATTTCATTCATTCTTCATTTATAAAGTTTCTATTGTGTTCTCAAAGTGATTTTATGTGTTTTATACTATATAACATAATTATAAGAAGGTAATTTTCCATCGATAACATTTTGGGTCGTTACATTCTTCCCCCCTTATGAAATTTCACCCTCGAAATTTCATTTTACATTCTAAGTTGAAAAAAGGTTAGGGTACTTATCCTTCATCACATCCTATGGTTCCTATGTTTTCTATTCATACTTGTGGTTCCACCATATTACTTTGACTTGGTGAATAGTCTTATTGCATAGAACTATATCTCTACGGTCCAAGACCTTCACCCGCTGCTCCTTGTAAGAGAAATCATTTCCAACTATGCCAACTATGAATTAATTACATGTGAGGGATTTGGTATGTACTTTATCAAGAGGGATACATGGAATACATCTTGTACTTGAGACATGGTTGGTGGAAGTGCTAGTCGATAGGCCACAACTCCAACATGATCAAGAATATCGAAGGGGTTGATATACCAGGGACTTAGATTTCCTTTCTTCCAAAATCTCATGATCCTATTCCATGGAGATATATGGAGGAATAACATGTCTCCAACCTTAAACTATAGGTCTCATCGATAATTGTCTACATAGATCTTTTGTCGAATTTGGGATGCCTTGATATGCTGCTTAATGGTTTTCACATTTTCTACCATTTCTTCGACCATTTTAGGTCCTATCATCTTATATTCACTGACTTTATCCTAGCATGCAAGTGTTATGCATCTTTTCCCATAAAGGACTTCATATGGAGCCATTTGGATGCTCGAGTGGAAACTGTTGTTGCAAGATAACTCAACCAGAGGTAGATGTTGGTCCCATCCTCCTTTTAAGTCCATAGAACATGCTATCAACATGTATTCCAGTGTCTGAATAGTCAAATCAGATTGGCCATCAGTTTGAGGATGATAAGCCTTACCAAAGTTTATCTCAGTGTTTAAAGCATGTTGGAGAATTTTCCAAAACTTGGAGGTGAATCTTGGATCTTGATTGGATACAATCGATAATGGTACTCCATGCAACCTTACCACTTCTCTAATGTATATATGTGAAAGATGATCCATTGAGAAGTCCTCTCGAATTATGATAAAGTGAACTGTCTTTGTAAGACGATCTACAACAACCCATATAACATTGTTTCCTATCGATATATTTGAAAGTCTAGTGAGAAAGTCCATGGTGATGTTTTCCCATTTCCATGTTAGTATGGGTAATGATTGCATCATCCCCTTAGAATTATTTCTTTCAGCCTTCACTTGTTGATATACCAGGCACTTTGATGTATATTCAACAATCACCTTCTTCATATTTTCCCACCAATAGTTCTCTCATAGATCTCGATACATCTTCATGCACCCTGGGTAAATAGAGATGGCTGAGCTATGTGCGTCACTTAGAAAATCTTTCTTTATCTCTGGATCGGATGGTACACATAGCCATGACCCAAATCTTATGACTCATTTCTCATCAATTTTCAACTATATAGATTTCACTTTTCTAACAGCTTCCACCTTCTTCTAAATTTCCACATCATTTATATAATCATACTTTTATTTTATCTATAAGGGATGGTTGAACAATCATTTGAGAAAGGATTTATGACGTTCCTTCCTTAATTATTCCCATGCCCATCCTTTTCAAATCTAAGAATATTGGATCCTTCTTAATTCTCATCATTTATAATATTGCAAGATCATTTCTTCTTAGAGCATCCACCGCCTTATTTTCCTTACCAAGATGGTGATGGATTGAGCAGTCATAATCCTTGATGAGCTTTAACCATCTTAACTAGCAAATATTAACCTCCTTTTGTGTGAATATATGTTTGAGGCTCTTATGATCAGTATATATCTCACACTGCTCCCCATAGAGATAATGCTGCCATATTTTCAATGTGAAGATCACAACTGCCAACTCCATATCATGCGTTGGATAGTTTTGCTCATGAATTTTTAACTGTCTTGAGGCATAGGCTATCACTTTATCATTTTTTTATTAGTACACAACCTAATACCTTCTTTAAAGCATCACTGTATATCACAAAGAGTTCCCCACTTGTGAGTACTAACACAACGATAAGCCTCTTTTTTTAACTCTTTGAGGCATTCTTCACATTCACTGGTCCAGAAAAACTTTTCTTCCTTCTGAGTCCGCTTAGTTAGTGGGTTTGATAATCATGAGAAATTATTTACAAATTTTTGGTAATACCCAAAAATACCAAAGAAACTACGAATATCTATTACAGATGTTGGACTGATCCACTCTTCAATTACCTTTTTCTTGGAAGGGTCCACATATTTTTTTTCCTGGTGATAACATGCCCCAAGAAGGATACTTCCTCCATCCAAAACTCACATTTACTATACTTTAAATATAACTTCTACCTTCACAAAATATTTAGCCCTCTATTCAAATGCTCCTCATGTTACTCCTTGCTCTTGAAGTATATCAAAATATCATCAATAAAGAAAAATAAAAATTTGTCGAGTTAATCTATAAAGACTCTATTCATTAAGTTCATGAATATTTATGGAGCATTAGTGAGTCCTAATGGCATCACTATGAACTCATAGTATCTTTACCTCGTTCGAAAGGTAGTCTTAGGAATATCTTCCTTCCTCAAATTTAATTGGTGATATCCTGACCGAAGATCCACCTTAGAGAAATAATTGGCCCCATATATCTAATTGAACAAGTAATCTATCTTTGGAAGGGGATACTTGTTCTTTATCATGTTTTTTTGAACTCATGATAATCAATGTAGATGCACATTGATTCACCCTTCTTCTTGATGAAGAGGATTGGCGCACCCCATGGTGAAGCACTCAGGCATATAAAACTCTTGTCCAAATTCTCTTGTAACTACTTCTTCAGTTCCTCCAACTCAATGGTGGCCATTATATAATATTTCTTTAATATCATAAGATATCCAGGAATAAGTTCAATTAAGAACTCAACCTCTCGGTCAGTAGGATGACTGATCAATTATTCAAGGAACACATCAATGTAGTCCCTTACAATGGGCATGTATTCGATCATGATTCTATCCTTTGCCTCAATCATTTGAGTTAGACATGCTTTCTCATAAGGCAATAATATCCACAATTGAGACAATTATTTTGAAGTATATTCATCTTCATCCTTACACTTATACAGAATTTAAGGATGCCTTGAAATGTGAAGAGTGACCCCCCTTTCCTGACATTTCATGTTGGATTTGTATAAATATAGCCAATCCATGCCCAATATAACATTAAACTCCACCAAATGAATTATGAAAATATTTTCTAGGAGGTTCAATCCATATACATTAACCATAGAGGAGTTATATAATTTATATGCAATAATTGACCCATTTCTATTCTCACAGATAACTCAACCTACATATTTTGAGGTGGTGTTCGAATTGTTCTACTAAACTTACAAGACATGAAAGAATGTATTGAACCAAAATCAAATAGTACATTTACTATTCTTAAATGAATAAATAGTGTACTTGTCACCATATCATTTTCAGGATCTACCTCAATAGTAGTGATGAATTAAGCTTTCCCACGATCCTTTGGTTTTGGTGGCCGCTGACGCTGATTACCCTCAAGGAGTCTAGGTTTAGTGAACTGGATTGCATAGTTCCCTTGCTCCCTACAATTGAAGCATTGAACCATAGGTGGTGCTCTTCTTTCCTCTACCAAATTATCTATCTTTCTCAAGTCACTTCAAAATTCACAATCTTGGTGGCCTTCTCTCCCACACTTGATGCATTTTTCTATCCCTTTGAAGAAATTCCCATGATGCTTCTTCCCACATTTTTGACATGTGAATGGTTGAGTTTTCTTTCCACCTTTGTCATTAGATCCTCCAGCTTGAAATCCCATCTTTTTTTATTATCACCATATCCATGGGACCATTATCCAAACTCCATCTCCACTTTGAGAGCATATCGAACAACTTATTCATAACTCCCAAAGTCTCAAATTTTCTAGAGCCTTTCGAAGGTGTGGTTTTAAACAACTAAGGATTCTATCGATTTTTATATCATTGTTGATAACAAAACTTGAGGCATACCTTGAAAGACTCGTGAATTTTTCTTTCGTAAGCTATGATATATTCACCCTTTTCTTCAACTCTAATAATTCTCTCTCCATATTTTTATGAAGATTTTGAGGGAAATACTTGTTAAGAAATATTTTCTTAAAGTCTTCCCACTCAATATATTCAATTTTATCCTTTTTATTAGTGTTCTTAATCAATACCCACCATTTATCAGCCTCTCCATCTAAATGATAAACGTCCAGAGTCACCTTATGCATCTCAAAATAGTGAAGAATAGAAAAGATCTTCTCCATTGAGTTGACCCACTATTTTGTGACTAGTGGACCAGAAGATCCACTAAACATCGGTGGTTGTTGACGCATAAAATACTCGATAGATATTTTCCCCCTCTCAGGTGAAGGAGGACATTCCACATTATTCAGGTTATTGTTCACATTATGAGATAGCTAGGTAAGTATCGCCATGAAATTTTGAACTCCACCTCCAAAGGTACTGGGGCTATTGTTCGGGAAATCGCTGCATTGTCCCCCGCACAGGTTGTTGGTTTGTTTTATCCTAGTTCCCATAATTTTCTAAAATAGAAATGGTTTGAACAAAATATAATTCAACAAGTCATGAACAAATAATTTATTACTTTGTGCAATTAATTTTAAAGGCATATCTTGTGGGATCCCTATGTTTATCATATTTTAAAACAATTATTCTTGGGTGATTACATATACTTAGTCTCATACTAATGGTTTTAACTAATGTTATATAATAATAATTCCCAAATTAACTAAACCATTCTATGATACCAACTATAGTGACCCTACTTTTTCTTACATAACTATTGCATCATTTTAAAGACAAACAACATAACAGTGTTACAAAATCAGGATTCAAAGGTTTAGTTTCTTGGGAAAATTAGGACCATACATAAAATTTATATAATAAAACATAAACATCCTTCTTATCTATCTTCTTATCAGCCCTATTTTTCTCCTTAGTATAAGTAGTCACCTGAGGATATACATCAAATAAAGGGGTGATCTAAAAGCCCAGTAAGAGGATAGACAAGAACATGAATCAATATAACATGGGTGAGAATAATAATAATCATCATAACATAAGTATGAGATCATCATCATAATCATGAGAGTAATCATTAAATAAAGGTATGAAATGTGGCAATGCATAAAAATGAAACATCATGTCTTAGTGGTCAATACCACACATAGTTGTGAACAAAGCTAGCATCATGTTCACACATAACATATGTGAATAATCATAAAATAATAATTATGAAAAAAATCTATCATCATGTTAACATATATTGAACATTATCTAATGATATAGATCACATTACCCAATGCATTGGAGCACTATATAATTCTGAATGCACCCGTCGCATCATAACATTTACATAATCATGCATGCCACATAAAATGTATAACAATCATGGATATAAAATAACCCATGGAAAAAATGGGTTTCATGAGAATTTAATAAATCAAACTTTCATAAATAAACATCGGGGTTCAAAAAATAAAAATGTAATAACATACTTGGTATAAGAATCATCAATCTTGAGTGAATGAGAAACAATCTCAAGATAAGTAAAATATTTGTTTTTTAGAAAGAAGAGTTCTTTTGAAAAAATCTTTAAATTTGTAAAAAAATCAGATTTAAAACATGTATATACTAGAAAATAAAAGGTAATAACAAAGAAATTATATTTGAGGAATATTAAAAGAACAACCACACTGAAATCCATCATGAAAGAGGAATAACCCAAAGAAAGGAAGTCGGGTTTGAGAATCCCCTCACCTTATGTATGAATGGTTTCTTCACTTTAATATCCTATATAATAAAATTAGATTAATTAATTAATAAATAAATAACATATTAGAAATTAATTTGATTCATTATAATTTTATTAAGTTTTTATGGCCATTTTCATGAGTTATAGAGTTCAATTTTATCATTCGAGAGTGTTCATTTTCTTGGTTTTCATGACCAGTTCACTTGAATACATGTATGGAAGATCGTGTAAAATGAGAATAATTATCAAGAATTGAATTTATATGTTATTAGTGAACTTACAGAAGTTTATTTGGTCTTATATATATTTTTTCATATTTGAGGTTGATTCATTAGATAAAATGTCAATGATAATTGTTTAGATTAATTTTGGCGGTTTTCGATCACAACGAACTCATTTTGTTTTATTATTGAATATTATGTATATATGTTAGTTTTAGAACATAAAAAGGTTATAAAATACATTTTAAAATAAGTTTAAACCATTATAATAGTTTTATGACCAGACTTGAAGGCGGTAAAGGAAAATGAAAACATGTCATCCTCAAAGGTGATAAATCAACACCTCACGGACAACGTTTTCATTTTTAGAATAAAAGGGAGAGGAGAAGAGGCTTGATGATAGTTTATTATATGAACATAATAAAATTAGAGTATATATATGATACTGAAGTTATCATTACACTTGGATAAGGGTAGGTGAAGAGATAATAATAAAATAAAATAAATTGAAAAGAAATTAAAAGAAAAAGAAAGAGGATTTTACCTCTTGAATCCCCCCTCTTGAGAACCTCCTTAGGAAAATTGGATTTAGTATTTTGTTGAGACTAAAGGCTATTAGATGTAGGGGAGAGGATTGGGAAGATGATTGGATATAAATTGGATAATATTCAAGGCTTTGGAGTTGTGAGGAGAAGAGGTGATGATGTGGTATTTATAAGGGAGGAGAGAGGTGTTTTTTTGATTATTTTATTCCTTAGTTTATTATTTTGGCTCAAGACTATGAATAGTTTGAAAATTATTACTAAATATATTAAATAATTAAGGGTAGTTTGAGATTATAGTTTTTACATCAGCAATGACTCAAGTAATAGTGTATTTAACTTATAATGTTATATACCGTAAATTACCGTATTTTACTATTAATAAAAAATTCAACTATTTTAGAAAAATATCAAAAAATTTACCCTAACCATTTTTTGATGTGTAGAATTCAAAAATGAACTCAATTTTAAGAAAATAATTTTCTAAATATGATAAATTTAATTTTTAATTAAAATCATCATTTATTTGAAAAATACTGATTTTAAAATTATAACTGATTTTATGACACTTTGAAAAATTACTTAAGGTATCATAAAATTGTATTATAATAACATGAAAAAAAATATTAATTCATGAATAAATTTTATGAAAATAAATTTTCTTTTAAATCATTATATTAATTATAAAATTGTAAATACACATTTATGTTTTATAAAAATACCAACACTTAATTTATCTATTTTAAAACATTTATTTACTCATACCATGATATAAATATATCATATTTTCATTCATAAGATACCTAAAATTTATTTACACTTTCATAGGTGAGGTTACTATTCTATTGGTTGATTTACTATTCCTAATGGTCACATTACTATTCCAAAGGTCAAGTTACTATTCCATTGGTATATGTTCTTTAATTTATAGAAATACCTCTTATTTCATTCATTATTCATTTATAAAGTTTTTATTGTGTTCTCAAAGTAATTTAATTTGGTTTATACTATATGAAATAATTATAAGAAGAAAATTTTCTATTGATAAAATTCTGGTTCATTACAGATATGTGCATGTAACATGATCAACTTTAAACCATAAATAAACTGTACAACATAAATAAATAATAACCAACAATACCTGCTTTAACTTGATGTCAGAGTTCCTATGAAAACATCATGATGACCGTTCCAACCACAGTATCACCACCGAACCAAGGGCGTACACATGTAACCCAGGCTAAGCCCAATAATCACCGTTGATCCTCAAGTACATGACCCTGATTGACTATACCTACTTCAACTAGTGCCAGAGTGTCTCTGAGCATGTCACGATGACCAGCCTACCAACAAGTCCCTCTGGCCAATCCCCAGGTAATACTAAGTGATTTTTATAGCATAGGCCTACCGAGGGTAATATACCCACCCCCATGGCATGTAGGCTCAACCAACTAGGGGTAATTTACCCATCAACATGGCATAAATCATCCACTTTAGGAAAAATACCATCTGGGAGAAAAATACCAATCCCTAAATTATCCAAAGATCATAGGCCTACCAAGGGTAATATACCCATCTACATGGCATGCAAGATAAACCAATCAGGGGTAATATACCTATCCCCATGAAATATTTAGGAACTGAGGGAAATATACCCATCCTCAATCCAAGAAGAATGACCTGTAAAAGAAACACCTTCTCGAGGGCATACATTATCCCGGGGTGTCAAGCGTGATAAAGTAAAAGAAACATGGTGTCAGTCGTACACTTGACCCCCCTCATCCACTATCACATCCATGAATCACAATGTAACTGGGGTTTTCAAATAACACCTACAATCATCTCTACCCATATCCATATATACCTTCTTAGGGTTGGTCGGTCGACGGGGCACCCCCGATGGTCCCCTAGGTCATGGGACATAAGAGGTACCCTCACGTGGGTCCTTGGTCCTAAAAAAAAGTCTCAGGTCAACACCTGATTCTTTAAGGATGTCATGTCCCATGAAATCATCATAGGGTAGCACAGTCTCACCAGATACATGGAATTCTCCACATAGGAAATAGTAAAAAAGATGGACCACACTCCATCTCGATGGTCAAGGTCTCACTAGGTCGGTCTGCTCACCCAACCTGATCCTGGTCTGCCTAAGGCCTGTCCACATAGTCCTGGTTACATCAAATGGGGGAGGAACACTTGCTCCAAGTTAGTAATATCTCTAAGGCATCAACAAAGATCCATAAAGCCCTCAAGGGATGAGTATGTCAATGTCACTTCACACCCCTATTAGGGGTGTCCAATTCTATTAAATAAGGTCCACTCAGCTTGGTTTATATAGGTCACACCACTCAAGATGAGTTTATATATCTCTGAGCATTACTCAAGTCAAGAGCTCAACCATTGGTGATTGAGGAATCTAGCCAATGACACCCCAAGACTAATGTGTTCTAGGCACTTACTCATTTAGTTCAAGGTGTTAAATTAATTAATCATTTTAAATTAAACATTTAATTAAATCTAAATATTTCAATTAAACCAAAAGGCACTTCCCATGGTGGTGAGCCCACACATTACATACCATACAACAAAATCATAACAACCACAAGGTTCATATACTAGACCACCTACCTTAATTGGAGTTTTTACCATTTAGTTTCAAAGGCCAACATCAGTTTCCAAGGCCCTTCCAAGATTTCCCATGCCTGATGATGTCCAATAGAGCTAATCCTTATGATATGAGTCCCTGAATCATACCAAGAAGTGCTAGACAAAAAATTTCAACACTCAATAATTAAACCATTTTAATAAACAAGGCATAATCAGTGAAATCTCACCAGATCACCACGTCACGTCGGAACCAAATCTAACTACCCATGGGAGATCCGTTTGGAACCCCCGACACCATTTCTGAAAATATACCTAACCAATGGAATCATTACAATCATTATTTTAATTTTATAATTTAAGAAAGTTCATAAATAATTCTATAGTGTGACGTACCTTTAGAGAAATGACAAACATCATTATGAGATGTACCTGTGCTAGGTTTCATGAAATTTTAGAAGAAATAGATTTATTTCACCACTATCTAGTGAAATTTAATAATAAATCCCTAAAAGAAAACAAAAAAAATCAACAACGACTGAAGGGGAATACAAGAAAAAGAAAATGACTGACAACCTTGCCTAGGAATGTTGTTGAAATGCACCAGGAACCACCTACAATAGAGGGAGATCAAGGGAGGAGAGGGGGAGACCCTCCTTGGGTTGGCCAAATGAAATGGGGGGGGGGGATAATCCCTCTTAAAATTTGAGGGGGGTATAATTGGAATTCTACATCCACACACAACACCGACTAGTCGGTGGCTGAAGGTTGCAGCCATGCTGTAGCCTAGCCACCCAGGGCCTGCCCCGAATCCAACCCAAACCATATAGTCTACTTTCAAGCCTTTTTCCACATCCTATAACACTTTTTAGCTACCTAAACTCTTGGAATTTAATTCCAAATCCCAAATAAAAATATGAACTGTTAACTAGATGAAATATTCAAATATATCTCTAAATTTCCATGCTCGTATAGACACGAGGAACTAAGAACTCCCCATTATAACACTTATTATCCCCAAGAAGTCTTAGTGGTCACCTAATATCTCAACCTATCCAGGTAGTTAATTTAGCACTAACTAGATGAGTCCAAACATGAATCTCCAAATGTTATTCTAAAGCACAACCTCAAAACTACGGCGCTTAAGCCACCGAACCATAAGCCAACGTTCTTCGGTGTTACTGAAACTCCAAGACATATTTTACCCAATCTCTTCGACACCAAGAAACCTGAGGTATCCTCATCCAGTTGATCATATATCTCAAGGTTTTCTCCACCATAAGGCTTAGATATAGTGGCTAATTCCAAGATATGATACCCTTTACCACTGTAATTACCTAACAAAACACACTCTTAGCGGTCCATCAACCCACTTGTCATGCTTCCTAACTCACCACACCTGTTCATGCATGATACCACCGGTAAAACACCAGCACCAACATGCACTTTCCATTTCCAATCCAAAATTCCCAAGCATAATAAGATCATGTTGACTTTTCTTGAAAATCCTTGAATAATTCTCGAAAAACACCCATCATATCCAAAATGATGCACCCGATGCTGTTTTAGGCTCACCATATCCAAAAACATATAAAACCACCAGATGGACCTCCTTTAGCCGAACTTTCATGCAAACACTTGGATTTAGATGTCGACACATCACTAATTCCCAGATCATGATGCCTTCATACTGAGAGGCATATCATGATCACCCAACATGACCGCTGAAGTCAATGCCCAAATTACAGTTTAATTCCATAGTTGAGTCCTCAACCATTAAAACTCACTATCATGCCTTACTGCAAGCACCAAAACACCTACAATCTTAACACATTTAGATCATCATAAACCATCTCAAGCCTGACACCCATGATCATACTCTATCCATCCAGGAAACCAAATTTATATCAGGCACTCGCTTGGTTATTGGCATCTGATTTCCATCAGAACCATCCACCAAACTATCTCCCAAAAACATGAATCTACCCACATGAGGTCATACCACCCATGAATTATATTCTACTCCTCACCATATAAGTTTCCTTATCATCACTTCACTTGATCAAAACTTGAACATCATGACTCATTCTCTATCCATTCCTGAACATGATGGATGAATGCAGCCAAAACCACTCATACTCAAGAACCATCACAATATCCATTTCTTTCTAATCATAAACTATAACACAGGTCGCACCCTCAAATGTCTAGTGGTGCACTCCCCACCACATGGATCTACTTAAACCACTCCTCGAGTGAAATATCAACGAGATCTATTTCCAAAAAAACATGCCACTCCTCCCGATCCATGCTCACCTGATCCTAGGAAACACTTACCTTTAACCACTCATGGATCGACTATTTCACTACACTTGATCCATTTCCAAAACATCCCCCACCATAAGATAACTCCTCATTCCCATTAAACCTCAGGCAACCAATTTTGTAAGTGTTTCAATAATTTCATCGGTCCTTGGCTCGCACTCGGCCACTCATCAATTTATAATTTAAATAGGTACCACATGAAAACAATGCATACCATCCCCATCTCATCCTATATACTGGGATTAAAATTCTGCACCACCTGATCCATTAATTGACTCATGATCCCATTATTTGTATGTTAATAAACTAGGTTGGCCATTATACACGACACAATAACTCATCAATCCAAGATTATGCCAAATACTCCCATCCAAGGTCCTGACATCCCTCCCATGATAAGGCCAACCATATTCTTTCCTGCCATCTGACACCATTCCAAGTCATTAGCATCTACCCATGCTCCCATCGTGATCAGTTATGCATCTAAAGCACTAGCACTTGAGGTGTCATACACAAGAAATATAAGGCATCACCATGCCTATATCATATATTTTATTTCACCTCTATGCATTAATCGAATAACCCAAAGCACTCACTTGTGATTTTTACCTCAAGGGAACCCATAAACATGGTCCAACCCCTCTCATATGTTTCCTTTGATCATTGCAAGGATTTTAGGCCACCCAAGGCCTTCAGGCCAGTTGATTCTCAAGGCCTTCGGGCTACCTTAAGGCCTTTGGTCCACATGAATGCAGGCCCCAGACACACTAAAAAAAAGGAGCAGCCCCAGATAAGGATTCAGAGCAGGTTCACTCACAAGAGAAGAGCCAAATGGATTGTCAGAATGAGAGGGTATGGCTATGCCATTGGTACCAGCCTGTGCTTGCACGAGAATCCTAGCCAGACGGTCATGCGAAGGTGGAGAGCTATTATCAAGATGCAGATGTTGGGGAGGGGCAGTTCCTTGTAGATAGTTTGGTTGAATTCCCTAAGACCATTAGGTCATGTAATATCCTAAGCCTACGGGCCATGTAATATCTGAGCCTACAGGCCTTTTAAGGGTTCCCCCTCATCCCTTGAAAGGGGGGTTATCAAAAATCAATAAAAAAATGAAGGCCTTCGGGTCATTCAGGCAGTAGGTCTCCCACCTAGCCTAACTAGTCAAGTCTCACATATAAGTCATGAACTACAAGATGGAAAGTGTGATCCTATTATAGTTATAACCTGACATCAAACATGGAAAATAACCACTCAAGGGTATCATGAACAACACAACCTGAAATCACATGACAAAAACTACACAACCATAACTAGTTCATCTACCCTCTATGAGAATCTACACATAGACTGCTCACTAGAGGATCTCATCTCCTCAGCTAGGGTCCATACACAACTCTTTTTACCAATATGATATGTTTCAAATACCCATATCCAAAGGTTTAGTTAGATATAATTCCATTCTAAACTATATGAAAAAATTTCATATAATTTGTTATTGAAACTTTAAATAACTGAGACAAAACAATAATCACATGTAAGGGGATTCCCATCAAGGAATCATGTGCCCTACTAACCTACCAGGCTCACTATATATCCCCAACACCGAGGGACTAGATCATCACCAGTTCCATTGATCTTATCACCATTGGATCTAGAATACATGCCACTAAAATAGAATACATGTATAGAAGTCGACCCAATTGAGTAGAATTCCACTAAGTACTTATATGGGAAAACACTATATGAGCAGTTACTGACACTTTAAATAGCCGAGCCTTAATTTTCAATGATAAAAAATCACACTATCAGACCCCTACATGTCACGTGGATCATACTTTCCTAACATGATGCATGAGATACTACTTTCCTCTATAGACCAAGAGCCAAAATTAATTATTGGCTTCTTGAAAATGGGTAAAGAGAAAAAAATCCAACTAGAAATCATCAATATCAAGAAACATGTTCTTTCCAAAGGTGAAATAATATACAACTATAACATTAGAATCCAATAACATCAATCCCATCCCTGGTAACCTGGACTTCCACCAGGAAAGTTTTTCGTGATGCACCAGTCAAGGTTCCATCACAAGATCCAACAATTTCCTATGTCCAGTCTACCAAATCCCGAAATAGTAAGATGAAAATAAAAAAAATCATCTGATACCACTTTGTAACATCCCGAACTAACTCACTCTAAATAAAAACCAGAATTCCACGTGACCTCTGGTATGCCTCTTGAATTCCAGAGGCTTCTGACTAGAAGTGGAGGTCTAAGGAGGTACTGTGGGGAGGATATACCCCCTGTATCAGAGTGTACAATCACAAGTAAAATAAACCAACATAAAACAAGATAAGGAACCATCAGAGTACTCTAGATAGATAAAAAAACAAACCAATAATAAAAATGATACAAGGCATAAATTGATACAATAAAAACTACCCATTGGTCTGATCTCAGATATAAAAATAATAAAAGAAATAAAATACAAAAAAAATCTCCACTTCAACTCCAAGCCGTACCTCATCCCAATATCCAACCTCATCTGAGATGCTTCAAATGAATCATGAAAAACCCCATGCCTCATCCCAACCTGTTCCTACAACCAAGTGAGGGTTGTTTGGGTACTTATGTGCCATAGAGGCCCGACCAGGGTGTGAGTACATAACTTAGTGCGACACCACCAATGTAGTACCATACGTAACCGACATATGCTGTGATATGTACATGTGACATGATTAGTGTTAAACCATAAATAAACAATAGAGTGAAGATAAATAATAACTATCAATACTTTCTTTAGCCTAATTTCAGAGTGTCTCTAATCACATCATGGAAATCACGCTAACCACAATATAACTATTTCCCAAATGGCATGCACATATAACCCTTACCAAGAACAATAACTATTGTCGATCCTCAGGTCCACGACCTCGATCGACCATACCTACTTTGTCTAGTGCCATAGTTTCTCTGAGCATGTTATAATGACCATGCCTACCAATAAGGACCTCTAGCCAATCCCCATGTAATCTTGAGAGATTCATAGACCATAGGAATACTGAGGGAAATATACCCATCCCCATGGAATGAGGGATCATACAACCCAGAGTAATATACCCATCCCTATGGCACATATTAGACACCTCAGGCACAATGCCATCTGAGGAAAAAATACCAATCCCTAGATCATCTAGAGATAACAAGTATAACATCCCATCCCAAGATCTACAAAATCAGTTCTCCAAGCTAGTTCATTACATGAACTTAGGTGCGTCTCCTCGTACACAAGATGATACCAATTAGTAATGATGGTCTAATGAGATATATGGGGAGACTATACCTTGTTTATTAGAGTAAACTAATAATGGGAATCAAATAAACAATAGCATGAAATAATAAACAATAACCATACAACACATACCAAATTCCCAAAATGGGGAGTTACCAACAAACCAATATAGTAAACATGTCATGTCATGATAGTATGAAGTGACAAAGGGAAACAAAAAATAAGACACTAACAACAATCCCCACAATGGGTCCCAAAAGCATGTTCAACCCCCTCATCCGTTCTCCATCCCAAGTCTAGTATCTACCACATGGATCTTTCCCTTATTTGAACCCACAACCATGAAGTCTTCTTGGGTGCCCATGTTGGCTCGAACAGGGTGTGAGTAAAACTTAGTAGGACATCACCAACAGTGAATAAAGTAATATCCAGTCCAATATTAGTGTATACAGAAGTATGATAAGAAATAGAAAAAGAAATAATTAAAATAGGTTTCACCATTGAATAATATTCAATTTAACCACAATGGACCTTGGGTTCCAAGTGACACCCAATCCAATCAAACATACTTTACCTCATGTCATTCATTTGAACCATATACTGTAGGGGCCACAAATTATAATACAAGGAGCATAAGTCCAAGTTTCTAAATCAGGGATGACAAATACAATGACCGACAATACCAAACTACAATGTGTACCACCATGACCAATATTATTACCGTGGTGTGGAATTTCATGACCAACACCCATTATTTGATGTGGAACTCCATGAATAACATCATTACTATGGTGTGGAATTCCATGAACAACCCCTATAACTATTTCATCAACATTCACCTTTAAATATTCAACATGATTGACCATTTATCATATTAAAATATCAAGGGTGAACCTCACTCATTTTTCAATATTTCCATGGTCTAATACATTCGACACCTTTACCCCAATTCCATAAATAATCCGATTAACCAATTGTTAATGCAACACAATAATTACATGTTCATCAAAACCATTTAATAACATTACTATTCCCCTTTAATTATTTTCCATTTCATTTATTTATCATGTCATCATGCATTTAATTTTCCAAGTTAAGCCAAACATCCCCTTATGGAATGATAACATGAAAATCAATAAGAACATCATGTTTAATATTATAATATTTAATTTTAAACATTTACAACTCATTTACCATACAAAAGGATGTGGCACACCCCATGGGTGACCTTAGGCCTAGTCAAGTTATTATCAACATAACTAGAGAGGTCTGTAAAGAGTCTCACACATCATTTTAAGGCCCAAATTACTTTTTCAAAACAAGGACATGAAAACTTAGCAAGGAAATGTGAAGGAAAAACCACATAAAAAATAATAACATCAAAACCATGGGAGAAATCTTGTAGATCACCTACCTTAAGATCCTAAACAATCAATCTCCCAACCTTGGCCTTTTATTTGAGCTAAAACAACCACCAAAACCAAAGATAAGAATTCCCTAAAAAAATTAGGGTTTATGATAATTGGAAGAAGAGGAACAAACACACAAAGATTATTCTGAAAAATAGAATAAAGAGGACTCGTAGACTTACCCAAGAATTTTATTCACACTAAATGAACCTTTAAACACCTAATAATCAAAGGAGATTGATCCTTGGAAGAGAGGAGAGATCTTGGTTCTAACCCCTTACTACTAGAGGAGAAATGAGGTGAAAATTTAGGGAAGAAACATTTAAGGTTGGGAGGGGAAAACAATAATTTTCCCACATTTAATGAGGCACACATTTAGGCTATAGGATTTTCCTAACTGTGCACCAACCATGAAAATTCCTCTATCCAAGAGGAAACCAAGCCACAATATTTGCATAGGCTACCCACACAGTTTGAAAAACCATGTGGTAGCCTTATAGTTTTCTCTATCCAAGGGGGTTAGTCCACACCGTCTCCTAGGATGCCTCACATGGTCTTTATAACCGTGATCCTCTATCTAAAATACCACATAATCATAGTGAATGGTTAGTACTAACCATGCACCAACTGTGCACAATAGGGCCCATTTCCCCCCATTTTCATGTCCTGAACCCCTGAGACACTCATAATACCTTCCCTATTCCCATGAGGCATTATATTAATAATTTTCAAAGGAGTTAAACTAAAATCTAAATCAAACATACCTTGATGAAATGTTGATATTGTACAACCTCCCCACTTTATAATAACTTATCCTTGATCTTCTCTCAAAAGCATCAGTAAGACTCTAAGGTAAAAAGGTCAAGCTATTGGTACCACATATTATCTTCTCTCTCCCAAGTTTCCTCATGAACATGGACATACTACCAAAACACTTAGACCAAAGGCATGGTATTAACCCATATAATTTTCTCACTATGATTCACAACATGAATCAGATGCTCCTTAAAGGATGTATCAACCTCAAGATCAACATCATCAATATCAATCACATGAGATGGGTCAAATTGATACTACCATATCTATGAAGCATGGAAAATATCATGCATATCATTATACTACTTTGGAAGATCCAACTGATACACTACCAATCTGATCCTATCCACAATCTCAAACTGTCTGAAAAACCTAGGTGCCATCTTGCCCTATTTTCGAATCCAATGGTGACCCTATCTCAGTGACACCTGAAGGAACACATAGTCACCCACTACAAACTCAATAGGTCAACAACATTGATCAATATATGAATTTTGTCTATTGGTACGTATCCATAGGCTTCCGGATCAACTGAACATGCTCTGATGTCTTCTACATGAGACTAAGTCCCAATAAATATGATTCCCCCACTTACATCCAACACAAGGGTGATCTATAAGGCCTACCATATAGAACCTTGTATGGTTCCATCATAATAGTTTCCTAATAACTGTTTTTATAGGCAAACTCAACAAGCACTATGTGTTTTTTCCATGTTCTTCCAAAATCAAGGATGTATTCTCTTAGTATATCCTCTAACATCTGGATAGCATGTTCTAATTACCCATCCATATGTGGGTGAAAATCTATACTAAAAAACACTTGGGTTCCCAATGTATTATAAAATCCTTGGTAAAAGAGTGAAGTAAAATGAGGATCAATGTATAAAAATATACTCTGAGGCACCTCGTGTAACTATAATATCCTCATAACAGACAAGTTTCCCAACTGATTGAATTTGAAATACCCGTAGATGTTGGGCATGTATTGTCTCAATAATAATCTATAAATATTATTGATTTTGATGCTCACAAATACCCTTGTTTGTTTTACTAATGAAATTACTTTAAGTTTATTTTAGGAAATTAATATTCTTTATATTCCTTATTTTGGAAATATATTCAAGTTTATTATTCACATGGAATATTAATCAGTGTTCAGAATGCCCCTAACTGTATTTTGGAAACACTATTCATAATGTTCATTGAAGAAATGTAACGTAAGAAACAAACCCTACATTTTTATTATACCTTATGCTGAAAGATCAATACATATGGTTAATCAACCCTACATTAATAGAAACGTATGGATAAATAACCTTACATTTGGATGAAACCTTACGTTTTACAAAGAGAAAAAGTATGGTTAAAGAACCCTACATAAGTATGGAACCTTACATTTGAGAAACAAACACATGGATCATCAACCTTAATTTTGTGATCAACCTTATGTTGTTAACCTTACATTCAGAGAATGAACACTATGTATTTGAACCCTATGTTTGGTATTTTTTTATTTTGTAAAGGAACCTTACATTTGACTTTTCATCACCAGAGATTTGAATTTATGATTTTATCGAAGTTTCATGAAATTGTCTTTACGGAATATCAGGCCGATTTAAAGCTTTTTTTTAAACAATTCAAATATTGTTATGATTAATTAAAAGAATCATATTAAGTGGAGAAATTATCTCATATTCTTAAGAAAATATGCGACTACTTTGAGCTGTCTCAAGAATTTTAATTCTTATAATTAATTAGACAATTTTCTTGGTTATGAAATAAAAATAAAGGCTCTCTATTTTACTTATATCGGTGTATTTGTTCTATATACATGTGTGTGTGATTAAAAGAATATATATATATATATATATATATTGATGCATATATTTCGACACATATTTCTAATTGAAATTTCATTCTTTTGAATATCTTTTACAAATCTACTGTAACAATTTATCAGACTCTATTTTTATATAGAAGAAGATACAATAGAAATTTACATATTAAATTTTTTTATTTGTTTTAAGTCTGCTACTGCTATTCGTTGCTATTTTTATTTCAATGATCCTTTGCAATTATATCACTTTAGAACTTCTCTTTCTTGAAGAAACTATTTTCTGAAGAAGAAGATTCATCCACTGCCAGTTTCTGTTCAACTGTAAAGTTCAACCATAATCCTTTATAATAAATATATTTTTATTGAGAGTTTCACTTGTTCGTAATCAGTTGTGGAGGGGTATCATATTCTCGGTTTAAGATATGGTTGATTGGTTCTCTATTATAGAACTAGAAGACTCTGTTTTTAGTCTTGTTTGTAAAGGTGTCAACTGCCCACACTCATTTGTGTATCGGTCTTATGATATGAGGACCTGACTAGTGAAATTCACCAAACTCATAGAGAGAGTAATTTGTGGAGTGTACTAGGGGATATTTATGCCCCAAACCACTATAAACAGCCATTTTCTAAAATTATATTTTTATCTTCTACTCATAATTTCATATAAAAGACAAACATTACTTACCTTCATAATCATCAGTCGACATCAAGTGGCAGATTTGAACAAGAATTTAGAAAAGACACAATTAACCCACCTCTTGTGTATATTTGTATATTATGACTTAAAAATTGGTATCAGAGGAGATATTTTGGAAAAGGGTATAACAAGCTAAAAGTATAAGGTCTATACAAATATGAAAATGACTGATCAGAGAGAAGGAATGTCAATGGTTCGTGCTCCTTACTTCAATGGTGAAAACTATGGTTGCTGGAAATCACGAATGATTATATATTTGAAGAATCTAGAATTCAAAGTATAATCTAAGATCATTACTCCTTATATAATTTCTGAAAATCCTGCAACTTGGACTGCTTCTATAGAGGCTGACTATGACACAAATTCTAAAGCTATGAATTCTATTATCTATGGTCTTGGAATAGATGAATTCAATCGTGTCTCACAATGTCCTACTGCTTGTGAAATGTGGAAAACCATTATAGCTGCTTATGAAGGAACAGACAATGTAATACAAATGAGGTATGCAATAGTAAAAATGAAATTTGATACATTTAAAATGATTGATGGAGAAAGTATCACTCAGATGAATAAAAGGATTATAGAGATTATAAATAATATTACAGCCTTAGGTGATCTTATCAAACAAGAAGATCAATCATTGAAAGTACTAAGAGTAATACCTACTAAATGGAATGGTATATCAACTGAAATTTGACAATCATCACCTATAAAAAATATGATAATGAGAGAACTAATTGAGACACTGATGATGTATGAAGTTGAAATGGAATATGAAGCTAAAGATCATAAAGTCTTAGTGAAAAAGGATAATACTGCTCTAAAGGTAACATCTCAGAAGAAAAGAAAAAGAATACAAAAAGAGGTCAGAGAATAAAAGGAATTCAGATACATTTGATTCTGAAATAGAATTGGCTCAATTAGCCAGAAATTTTAGAAAGTTTTATAAGAAGAAAATAATATTTACAAATTCTTTCAAAAGGGATGAGAAATACTTTAGGGAAGTCAGATTCTATGAATGAAATACATTAGTTCATATAAGACCTGATTTTCCCCGACTAAAAGGTGGAAAGATAAATACAGAAAAGGCATATTAGAAAAATGAAAATTATGAACATAAAGGCAAAATAGAAATGAAGGCAACTTGAAATGTCTCTGAAGACTCCTGAAGATCAACAAAATCTGATTCATAAAAGGAAGAATCAAATCTGAAAGAAAATATGTGCATCATGGAAAAATAAGATAAGGTACAAACCTATTATTCATCTAATTCTGATTCTGATTCAAATTATTCAAACAATAAATTGGCTTCCTACTACAAAATACTAGAAGGAAAATATGACTCCTTATTAAAGAAACAAAAATCTTTAAAAAAATATTCACAATGCTATTTTGGGAGAAAGAGATGCCGTACTTAAAAAACATCAAGAGTTAATTGAAAAATTTAACTCATCTATCACAAATAGTACTAATCATAAAAATAAGATTAAATAATTACAAGATGAAGTAGAAACTTAAAAAAGTGCTAATATCTTCTTTACAAAAGGATAAAATATTTTGAATGAATTTTTTGGTAAAAATTTCATTAGAAAGAAAAGATTTGGTATAGGAAGTAAAGATGAAAAATCTAAAATATATAATAATTATTTTGTTCCCAACTCAAAAATGGTTACCTGTAATTTTTGTGGAACAGAAGGGAATATAAAAAAAAAATTATTTAAGAAATCCTAAAATAAGTGGAATTAAAAAGGATTTTATTTGAAATAGATTATCTAAAGTAAATATGATTTATAAAAAAGAAAAGCAGATCTGGATTCCTAGATCCTTACTAGCTAACACTGCTGGACCCAAAAGAATATGGGTACCAAAACAAACTCTTGTTTAAATTTCCTTTGTAGGAAAAAAGTCATAGAAAAAGAAATGATATATGGTATATGGACAATGGCTGCTCTATACATATGAGTGGAAACTCATCAAACTTAAATACACTAACTCAAATAGATGGAGGTCTAGTAACTTTTGGTGATAATACTAAAGGAAAGATAATTGCACTTAGAACTATTGGAGATCCAAAAATAGTCTCAATAAACAAATTAATATATGTAAAAGGTATTAAAAATAACCTAATAAGTATCACTCAACTATTTAATGACGAATATTATTTTTATTTTTCTAACAATTCTTGTTCTGTATTTAAAGATAAACTACTTAAGTTTAGAGAACCTAGAACTGATACTGTTTATACTTTGGATTTAAATTCCTTGTGTAAATAGAAAGTGAATTGTTTAATTGCTAAAATAAATGAGTCTTGGATATAGCATAGAAGGATTGGTCATTGTAATATTTATGCTTTACATAAATTATATAAGAAACTGTTATTTTTTTATTTACCTAGTCTTAAGTTTGATAGTGAAAAATTTTATGATTCATGTCAAATTGGAAAGTAACATAAATCTTCCTTCAAATCTATTAACAAAATTGCTACATCAAAACCTCTAGAACTTGCCCCCGTGGGCGTGGTGGAGTGGTCGAAGGCTCCGCTTCCCTCAGGGGAGGTCGGGGGTTCGAACCCTGTCAGGGGGTATGCTATAAAAAGCATGTTCACCACACGCGGTGCACGATTGCACGCCGGTTACCCAAGCGTTTACGCGGCGCCGGCCCCCGTTGGGGAACTGGGCTTCACCCTTTGGGTGGGCCTGGGGAAGGTAGGGGATTTTCGGGCCACTGCATGCCTGACCACGTAACCACTCGTGGGCTGGGCCATCACCCGCATTGTTTCCCGGCCCCTGCCTTTTAAAAAAAAAAAAGAGAAAAAAAAACCTCTAGAACTTATCTACATAGATCTGTTTGGACCATCAAGAGTAGCAAGTTTGTCTGGAAAATTATATGTATATGTTTTAGTTGATGATTACTCTAGATTTACTTGCATTTATTTTCTAAAACTCAAAAGTAAATCTTTTAGTGTTTTTGAAAGTTTCTATAAATTTGTTCAAAATGAAAAATGTTTTAAGATAATTTCATTAAGAAGTGATCATGGTGGATAATTTGATAATCATGAATTCAATTCCTTTTGTTCAAATTTGGGTATTAAACACACCTTTACTACACCAAGAATACATCAACAAAATGGAATTGTTGAAAGAATAAATAGAACTATTCAAGAAATGGCTAGGACTATACTGATTAAATACAATCTACTTACTTATGGGAAAAAGATGTAAGCATAACCTTCTATATCATGAATAGAGTTTTAATTTGGCCTATTTTCAAAAAGATACCTTATGAAATTTGGAATAACAGAAAACCTAAAGTAAAGTACTTTAAAGTTTTTGGATGTAATGTGTATATCCTAAACACCAAGGATAATCTTGGTAAGTTCAATCCAAAAGATAATGAAGGGATATTTTTAAGATATTCTAGTACCTCTAAGGCCTATAGAGTGTTTAATAAAAAGTCAAGGATTTTTAAATAATTAGTTCATATGAAGTTTGATGAAACCGACCCTTTTATTAAAGAAAAATATCAAACTGATGAAAATACTGATTCTCCTAACAACATGATTCTTGAAAACCTGAAAAAAGAGATTTTGAAAATAACATAAATAAAATTCAGTCCAATTCAGAAGAACTGATTCAGATGAACCTAAAAGTTTTTTACCTAGATAGTCAAGAACATTAAAGAATCATCCTTTAGAAACTGTAATAGGAGACCTAGACATAGGAATAAGAACTAGAAGAAATACAGGAAACCTTGTTGAATTCTATACCTTTCTATCTCAACTAGAATCTAAATATTTTGAAGAAGACTAGAAGATGAGATTTGGATATTAGCAATACAAGATGATGTAAACCAATTAAAAAGGAATATAGTTTGGGAATTAGTTGAAATACTATACAATTATCCAATTATAGGAACTAAGTTGGTCTTTAGAAATAAACAAGATGATCAAGGGATTATAACTAGAAACAAAGATAGATTAGTATATGAAGGATATAATCAGGAAGAAGGTATAGATTATGATGAAAAATTTTCCCCTGTAGCAAGATTAAAAGCAATTATAATTATTTTAACTTATGCATCTCATATGAACTTTAAATTACATCAGATGGATGTTAAATCTGCCTTTTTTAAATGGCTATTTAATAGAGGAAGTTTATACTAAACAACCTCCTTGTTTTGAAAACTCTCAAAAACCAGATTCCATTTTTAAACTTACTAAAGCTATTTATGGATTAAACAAGCAACTAGAGCTTAGTATGAAAGATTAAGTTCTTTTATTTTGAAAAATTAATTTACTGTTGAAATGGAAGATCCAACTCTTTTTAAGAAAACCATATGTTCTAATATATTATTAGTTCAAATCTATGTTGATGATGTTATTTTTGGTTCAAACAATAATTTTTTTTAATGATTTTTAAAAAATTATGCAAAAATAATTTGAAATGAGTATGATGGGAGAATTGAACTTCTTTTTAGAACTTCAAATATATAAAAAAGGTTATGGAAATGTTTTAAACCAAAGTAAATATTATAAGGAACCAGCCTTATTATATACATAATCTTGAATTTAGTCAAGAAAACATTTTATTTTACATTGAGGATATTTTAAAGTTTATAGCTTTAGATAATTGGGACATAATACATTCATAACATTACACATTGTTATAGAGTGGATACCATAAAAACAATTTCCATTTTTTTTCAAAATTTAAAACTTTAAAACTTAAAACAAGATTCCTTAACAATTCTTCAACATTTAACATGGATTCCTTCTTTGTCTTACACATCCATTAACCTGTGAAAATCATTTAAAACTTCGGATGAGAACAAAAACTTAGTAAGGGATATAAAAAGAAGGAAAGAACACATTAGTCCATGAATACTTGTAATGTATTCAATCATTTTCAAAAGATATACTTATCACCTGTATATATATACTTACTTTGTGAAACATGAGATTTCCAAAATACCTAAGAATGCAAGTAGAACCATAAATGTATCTTGGGGCATTACATAATCTTGTAACCCTCTCAGATACCTTATAATTTGTAACCCGCACAGCTACCTTACAATTTGTGTAACCATCGTAGTTACAATTGGAGTAACCATACGGCCGACCTCCACTTACAAATAACCAATGAATTGGAGGGAAATATAGGTCTAAACCTTCATCATAAACAATTCTCAAGAACCAAAACATAATCATACAACATGAATAATTCCATAAAAACATTGCTTTGGAATTTCATAAAACTGAATTTTAAAAGAGGTTTTTAAAAAGGAAAGCCACTTATAAATTACATACAATTGAAGATAGGATTAATAGAGTGGATGTAATATTTATATACACTATAAATACACATAATTTAACATAGTATAAACAAAGTTCATCAAACAAATAATTTTAATACCATGTAACAATGAAGTAGAAGGTTAACCCAAAGAATGGAAATCGGGTTAAGAATTCCCTTACCTCAGGCTTGTCTTACTTCAAACTTGTTTAAACTTCCTGTATAATAGTTAAAAGAGTGTTATTAGTATTTTACAGAAACATTTTAATTTTTATAACATCTTTTATGATCATTTAATAACCTCATTTTACCCTTTAATTGTCAGTATTTTGTTCCTTGCACTGTTTTGGGTGAGTTCTTTACATGATTTTCATGATCGATTCATGATGGATGTTCTTATCGATTGGAATTGAAACTCCAGAATTGGAATGGAAAGGTATTTAAATATTTTTAGTATCATAATTCATACCAGTTATCATTTTTATGTTTTATATAAGTTAAAACATTAATGATGTTCGTTTAGATCATTTTAGTGGTTCTTTGATAATAACAACCTCATTTTGTCTTATAAATTAAAACCATGAGTAAAAAAGAATTCCAAAACCATGGATGAGACATTATACATATATTATAACCTGGTTAAACCATAGAAATGGTTTCATGACCATACTTGAAATAATTAATGGAAATCCAAATCACATCATCCACGATGTCGGTAATTCGACATATCACAGACAATGTTTTTTATTCCTTGAATAAGTGGGAGAGGAGAAGAATAATGATGATGAATTTTACATGAACATGAGGAAATAAATAATATACATTATTTCTGGAGATTTCATGCCTCTTGGGTAATAAGAGATGAATAAATAATAATAAAATAAAGGAACTCAAAAAAAAAGAATAATTTAGAAATCCCTTACAAAAATTCGGCAGCCTAACGACTATGCATCATGGTTTTAGAAAATATTAAAAATGGAGGAAACATGGGTCTACCATAAAAAATGAATTATAATATAGAATAAATCAATAATATTAAGGAAAATAATAACATGGTATGGAAGCTTTAAAGTTATACCACATAAAATAGAACTTTAATGAAAAAAAGAAAGAAATTGAGAATTTTCTTACCTTGTAGAGTAACTCCTAGAACTTGAAGGTTGGGACCTTGGGGGATTGATGAAACCTTAGGAGGACTACTAGGGAGTTAATGAGGCTAGATATTTATTTATGATGAATTTGGAATGGATTTAATGAAGGAATGGGTTGGTATTTATAGCAAAAGTGAGGGAATATTTTAATAATTTCCAAGGGACACCTCATTAGTGGTATTTACAAAACCATGGGCTTTCCCATGGTATTTTCCCATGGTATAAGCCACTTGGAACAAATAATAACTTATTCTACTGTATTTATTAAATCATTATTACATCATTAATTATGTCATTAACAAACCGAAACTCAAAACTGTATTTTTTACTATTCACCGAAAAATCAACTGTTTTAGAAAAATCAACAAAATTCAACCTAACCATTTATCGATGTGTAGGATTAAAAAAAGATTTCAATTTTTTGAAAATAATTTTCTAAATATTTTTAATTTAATTTTTAAATAAAACCACACTTAATTCAAAAATTAATTATTTAAAAACTATAACTGCTTTTATATCACATTGAAAAATTAATCAAGATGTCATTATCTTAAAGCCTTAAGAAAATAAAATAAATATAAAATTTACTCTTCATTAGGTTCATATTATTATTTATAAGGGTAAGTTACTATTCACCAAAAAAACAAGTTGGTTCCAATAAACTCCAAATAACACACTGAACACAATTGTAGATGACCATTTTTCAAAATTTAAAACATAGAAGCTGTAAAATTATATTTAAAGGATACTTATAAATATCTACATTAAAAAATTTTTCAAGTATTTCAATTTATTTTTAGAAAAACTTGGGGTGTTACATTATCCCCACCTTCTAGAAATTGCGTCCTCACAATTTTATTTACTTATTAAATAAGTGATGGTACCTTTCCTTCATAGCATTTTCAAACTCCCATGTTGCTTCTTCAACCATGTGGTTTCTCCACAAAACCTTTACCTGATGGATTACCTTATTCCGCAATACGAGTTCCCTTAGATCAAGAATCTGAACTGGTTTCTCTTCATATGAAAGGTTCTCCTCCAACTGAACTGCTTCTGGGCTCAAAACATGAGTCGAATCTGGAACATACTTTGTCAACATCGAAACATGAAAAACATTGTGTACCTGAGACAAACTTGGAGGCAGAGCTACTTGGTATGAAACTGGTATAACTTTTTCAAAGATTTCAAAAGGACCGGCGAATCGTGGACTTAGATTTCCTTTCTTACCAAAATGCATCACACTCTTCCAAGAATAGATTTTAAGGAAAATATGGTCACCTACCTCAAAAGAGAAGTATTTCCTTCTATCATCTATGTCACGACCCGACCCTACCCGGGCTCGAGCCGCAACTACCCCAAGCCCGCCTCCATAGGCCAGGGGCTGGCGACCAGCGCCGAATGCACAATAACTCGGGGAGGCCTTTGCCTAAGCACCTGTACACACACACGTAGTAAACTCAATGAAACAGTGCAGAGTAAAAGTAAAGACAAGCGAAGAAAAGGAAAGGGGAAACTGATATATAAATACCACAAAGTGCATCGACCTCTACAAGTACAAAGTACAAACTGAAAAGAAAAGGGAAAAAACACGCGCCCAACCAAAAAGTGCCACAACCCGGCAACAGGTAAACAAAAGAAACTGCTGACGGGTCTCCCACCTGGAACCCGGCCACGACCACCGCATGCGGTCCAAGCTCCCAAGCTCCTACGCTCCACTGAAGTCACGCTCCACCTGTCCGTCGTCTGCAAGGGCACACCAAGTGTGGGAAAAGGACAAGCAGGTGTGAGTATAAAAATACTCAGTAGGATACCCCGAAGGCTCGAGGGAGCAACAAAAGGAGGTACCGATGGGTGAGCAGTAGAGAGAACAGAAAAGTAAAGGAGTACAACAAGGAGTGCAGTAAAGAGTAACAGCTCAACCCATCAAGAGAAAGAAAGTAGACTCATCCAGACACAAGGAGCTAGAAACGGTGAAAAGATGAACTTCCCGTCGAGTCTTCGCTACCTATAGTAGGAGAGTAGACTCATCCAACCCTGAGAAGCTAGACACGGAAAGCACGTGGAATACCCCGCGCGTCTTCACCTCTCCTGGAAGGAGAGTAGCCAAATCCAAGAAGTGGGTGCCCGAAACAAGGTATATACATATCGGTATGCTCAACAAGAAACCTGAACAACGTCGTAAGGGGATCCCCGTCCCGTAGCTCAGCCCAAGAAAAGAGTAGCCAACAGTCCTAGAAGTAACACCATCGATGCCTAGCATCCCGCACGTCTGCCCCGAACCTCAAGCCAAGGGGCTTAATCACCACACCTTGACACTATCCGCTTTGGGAGGCACTGACTCGCCCGCACGGTTTTAGGTCGCGTCACAAGGACGCGTCTCGGTGGGGGAAAGTGCTTCCCGTACTTGAGAGTTCTGGGGGAACGTCAAACCACACCACGTCACTGCCCCGCAGTCGAGAGGTCTTCTCAAAGTCGACAGGTGACCCCCTGCCCAGCCCCGCTGGAGGATCCCTGGAAGTCAACGGGTTCCCACTACAGGGAGACCCAGAAAGTCGACGGGTGCCTCACTGCCCAGTCCCGTAACAGGGTAATCCACTGGAGGGAGACCCGGCTAAAGTCGACAACGAGACCACTGCCCAGCCCAGCTGGAGGTAACCCGGCATCGGGGACCACTGCCCAGCCCAGCTGGAGGTAAGCCCGGCATCGGGGACCACTGCCCAGCCCAGCTGGAGGTAGGCCTAGCATCAGGGACCACTACCCAGCCCAGCTGGAGGTAAACCCGACATCGGGGACCACTGCCCAGCCCCGCTGGAGGTAAGCCCAGAACTGCTCTGGCCATCCCTGCTAGATGGTACTGCTCGGTAAACACCACTGTACTGGCCATCCCTGCTGGATGGTAACCCACTGGCGAGCCCTGCTCGAAGCAACCTCAGCTCTGCTGGAACAACCTCAGCCCTGCTGGAAACAACCTCAGCCCTGCTGGAACAACCTCAGCCCTGCTGGAACAACCTCAGCCCTGCTGGAACAACCTCCTGGGTAGAGGATCGGTGCCCGCGTAAAGTGTTGGTCACACCAAAACCACAAGCTCTACCAGGGAACACGGAACAACGAGAGAAACTCCCCAGGCCTCACAAGGCAATCCCGCTCCAATCCGCTGAGTCACTGTCAAAGCGGACCGAGACACCTCATCCCAGAAAGTGGGGAAAACACCCACGCTATATGAACACCCGTAGTCGCAGACGGTGTCGCAGTCCGATGAAAGGGCACAGTACTGAAACCCCTCACAACCAAAGAAGCAGAGGAACCAAACCATCTCTGCCGGCCAAGCCATCGAGCACAAGACCAGGGGGAGACCGCTCAACCCTGATGGTCAGACAAAAGAGCACCAGGCCAGGGGAAACTCCACCCTGCTGGTCAAACAGATGAGCATAAAGCCAGGGGAACACTCCACCCTGCTGGTCAAACAAACAAGCACAAAGCCAGGGGAACACTCCACCCTGCTGGTCAAACAAACGAGCGCAGAGGGACACTCTACGTCGCGAGAGGTCTAAGTACGCAAAGCAGATCATGGCACGCATGTGGGGCCCACACGATGTGTGGCCCCAAGTCAACCCCAACTGAGCGCACAAACATCCTCAGGTACGAACAACCACATGTACCTCCAAGCGTTCCTGTATACTCCCAGTGTATACCTCATTCCAACCCAAAGGCTATCGTGCACACGACACCCAGCGTCAACGCGAAGGCGTGACGTAACAACTCCACCTCAAAGGCCCAGGAACGGCCAACCACATCTCGTGGACTAATTGTATCACTCTCCCAAGAGTGCGCGATCACACGCCAATGGTCCGCTACAACAAGGTAGGGCGAACCACCACTGGAGCACCTTCCATGCTCCACATTTAACAAGATCACGCAAGAGGATCTGCACAACCAAACGGATTACACCGTTGTAATCCTCACCGAAAAACATGCGAGATCGACTACTTACTCGCCTCAAACGGATATCCGACGAAAAAGTCACCAACACCGCCTCACGCCCGAACGACGTCCCGTGATCCTGAGCCTCGGCCCTGAAAATAGTCCGGCGCATCGCACCATCGCGATCCCCACAGGAAAACACGTCAAAAGCACTACTCACTTGAGTGCAACGGATATCCAGAGAAAAAGGTGCATCCCGGCGCACCGCACACGAGCGGTGCCACGTGGGACCCGCATCCCGGTCCTGAAACTCAACAAACGGATCGCACCATTGCGATCCTCTCGAAAAAGCACACAAGATGGACTATCCACTTGTCCAAAACGGTCGCCCGGTGATAAAGCTGGAAATCACCGTCAACTCCCGAAACGGCCCTTGCGGGGCCTGCACCATCGTGCGGAATTACAGCGGGCAGACTGCGCCAACGCGATGCCCTCGGAAAAACACACAACATCGACTGCTCGCACGCCCCGAACGGACGTCTGAGGAAAAAGTCGCTAAAAACTGCACGCAGCTCAAAAGACGGGCCGTGGGGCCCACGCCTCAACTTCGGCCTCAACGCCTGAAACCACCCTGGAAACCTTCGCCTCGATGCCAGGGTCCCAACTCCACTGACGGCGCTCAAAACGGACGTCGGACGCGTCCGCGCCGTCCAAAACAAGAATTCCCGAAGGAAACGACAAACCACTTGAAGACGCGTCGCGCCTCCGAGGTCCCTCGTTTCGGGAATTAAAAATTCCCGAAACCATCTCAAAAAGACCGTATCGTCAATACGGTTCCACCGCCGTAGACGGTACTCAAAACGGACCCCCGTAGCGAAAAATACGGGTGTCCGAACACCGAGGGGGCAAGACCCCTGGGGCTGGACCGGCCCGCGACTTAGCCGCGCGGGCCGGCCGCGGACACGCGGTCCCCGCGCAGACAGGCCACGAGGGCCTGTCGCGGCCACCGCGTGAAGACCCGCGCGGCGCGGGTCTTGGTTGCCGCACGGGGGTCGCGCGACGCGACCCCGGGGTCGCCGCTCCCTGGCGACCCGCCGGCGCGCCGAGGCGCTCCGCCTAGCGCCGGCCTCCACCGGATGTCGCCCCCTTCGCCCGCGGCTGAAGGCACGCCGCACCCCGGCCTCATCCAGGCGCTCCACCGGACACCCGCGGACGCCCGCCAGACACCCACGCCGGACACCCATGCTGACACCCCTGCCGCGCCCAGCACCTCCACCAGACACCCGCGGACACCCCTGCCGCGCAGTCCGCCCTCGCCGCACTGCCGCACGATCCCGCCGGAAACCGAAAACCCGCCAACTTCGGCGGACGATTGCGAACGCCTCTGATCTCCGATTTCAAATCCGAAACAAGTGTCAGAAAGAGAAAATTGTATACTACGTGTTCATGGGTTTCATTCAAAAATCCGACAGAGTTTCAATAAAATTAATCGAGTTCGAAGTAGGTGCGGTGAATGAAAAATCAAACGACAAATCCTACCTCGCGGGGCTTCGCCCGAAGCTTCGCGACGATCCGCCGGCACCACCGCACCCCGCCGGAGTCGCCTCGCCAGAGTCTCGCCAGAGATGGAGGAGGAGAGGGAGAAGAGGGGCTGCCAGGGGGAAGGGGAAGGA
Source organism: Viscum album (assembly GCA_963277665.1). Lineage (NCBI taxonomy): Eukaryota > Viridiplantae > Streptophyta > Magnoliopsida > Santalales > Viscaceae > Viscum > Viscum album. The sequence goes on along the minus strand of OY728129.1, from coordinate 719,314,333 downwards.
GAGGAGGGAGGAGGGTGTGTTAAGCGTTTAAATAGAAAACGCTTAACCACCCGCCCGTCGGCCCGGACCCGAACTCTCAACAGGGTCGGGGTTAAGCCTCCCTTAGGGTAAACACCACCTCTAGAGCACAACGGTGGTCTCAGAATTTTTATCCGAGACCCCGTTCGAAAGTTATAAAATTTAACGTCTGAAGCCGTTAAATTACGAAAACACCCCTGGGGCCACTTTTCACAAACGGCCCGCGCCCGCAAAAATTATACCCCTCTTAGGGTAAACGGCACATTACGAACACAACGGTTCCCTCGGTTTCCCAATCCGAGCCACCGTTTAAGAGATACCTGCGTTTCAACATTAAACGAATTAATTTAATTTATTTATCCGTTTAACGTTCCGGGAGCGGGTGAGGGGTCCAAACATCCCGCGCCGACAAGTTTTATGTCACTAATAGGGTAAAAACCCCATTCTGGACCCATCCGTACACTCATATCCCTGATCCGGATCACAGTTTAGGAGTTATCTTATTTATTTAGCGTTTCCCGCGTGAACGCACTGAAAATTTAATTCCGGCCACTCCGGGTCTCGGAATCGCACGCCGTCTGAAGGCACTGCTCTGGAATATCATCAAGAATATTCCAAAGTCTTTCTCAGCAAAAACCGGGTTCTTACATCATTCCCTCCTTCAAGATTTTCGTCCCCGAAAAGCAAAACTAGGGAGCAACACAGGGTACTAAGCCCACACCTGGCTTTCCCATACCCAAAAGAACCCACGCATAGCTCTGCGTCACCGCACACAGACCAAAGGATTGATCTATCCACGCGAGGTCGGCCCTTGCCGGCGTCGTTCACCCACTCCAGATTTTGGGGTTAGGGAAAGGTGATAGGGTACCTCGACATCCCTTTGCACGGTTTCAAACGGCCCGAAGGCCCTCGGGGGTAGCTCACCTCCCCGGTCCAACCTCTACGTCGCACGCCGCGACTGGAATCACCGCCCGCACCTGAAACAATCCCTCCTTCAGAATATCCATATGGTGAAACACCCAAGGATATCTGGTCACTCAAGGTTCCACAGTCGATGCTCTCTTACACGCTCAAAAGGTGAAAGAGTCAACACCATCAACTAAAGGAAAAGGTCTCACGCCTTTTTCCTTACCAACACAGGGTCACACCCAACGCCCTGCATCACCCTGGTAACACATCAAACAAGGAGCAGGGAGGAAAGCATATCACACACAGAGTCTAACAATTCTACTACAAAAAGGTAGAAGAGCTGTAGAGCATACCTCTTATCTCCTCATGCTCTGCAGGATCGTAGACATCCAGAGCTCGCGGCTGCCCGCGGTCCCAACAGTCAGCTCCCAGAGCCTGACGTGGACCGCCTAGTGGTGATGGGGAGACCTCGTAACATCGTCCCCCACTACCATATCCTCCTGATCCTCTGCTAGCACCACCTCTCTGGGTACCACTCCGATCATGGCGCTGCCTCTGCCGTGGTGGTGCACTTGCTGCTTGCCCGAAGCTCCCAGCAACTCGGGTCGGGCAGTCTCGTGCCAAGTGACTTCACCCATCACAAGCATAGAACCGACTCTCTCTGGGATGCAATGGTGCCCTCTGGAACCACTGTGGTGTATGACCACTCCCCTGAGTCCGGTTGTCAGAAAGCCACCTACGTCGAGGTCCTGCTTGCCGACGCCCACTACCTGCGGCAGACGTCTCGGCTCCAACGTGCCTGCTGCCACCACCAACACTAGAACGCGACAGGAAGCCCTCTGTCACCAGCGCCTGCTCTAGCACCCCGACATATGTGGAAATAACCAAAGGTACTATGACATCACGAATCTCTCAGCGGAGACCCTGCTCAAACTTCCGCACTCGGAGGTTGTCGTCACGGACCAAGTCCAGGTAAAAGCATGCACGGTCTGCAAAACTAGCCGCGTACTCGGACACCGTCATCCCTCCCTGCTGAAACTGCAGGATCTCCTGAATCCGAACGGAGCGCAAGAAGGAGGGGAAAAACTCCTCACGAAACAACAACTGAAAGTCATCCCATGAAAGTGACAACTCGTCAAGAAACTGAGTCACCAGACTCCACCAACGCCAAGATGCTCCACGAAAAAGGGTGGCTGCCAAAGCCACTCTCTGATCTATCGGCGTCTGCATAAGCCTGAAAAGGCGAACCACTACCTCGAGCCAAACCTCTACTGCCTAAGGGTATAGATCACCACTGAACCTCAGTGGTCTCTGCCGCTGGAACTCACGGAGTGTGCTCAACCTGCGCTCAAGCTCAGCCTGCTCTGCTGAAACGGCCTGCTGCTCAACAGGTGGGGGTGCTGTTACCGGCCCACCCAGAGAAAGGGGCTCACATGATGGGTCCTGGACTGTGGCCTCGTAGCTCACAGGGTCGTCGTCACGAACCAAAGCTGGTATCCTGGCTGGCTGTCCTCGCGGAGACATCCTGAAAATTATCAAGGAGTGCCGCGGTCAGATGAGCATATATGTATATACCAAAAACAACAACGATGGGGAGCTGACTCAAGAAAGAAAGTCAAGACTCAGTCCTATGTGATGCACAACCAAATTTCCCTGCAACAAGTGTCTCAGCATACCGAGTCGACAAGCGGGTTATCAAGGTCCTGGTGAATGGATACGTCGGCCGCCGCACCATCACTGGACTCCTTGGCCTGAGAGCCGCTCTCGAGACACATTAACACTGTTGCCCTAAATCCCAACCAATTACTCTTTTAGGGACGTCCGAACAACGTCCCAAGGAACGAACCACCTCTGATACCACTTTGTCACGACCCGACCCTACCTGGGCTCGAGCCGCAACTACCCCAAGCCCGCCTCCATAGGCCAGGGCCTGGCGACTAGCGTCGAAGGCACAATAACTCGGGGATGCCTTTGCCTAAGCACCTGTACACACACACGCAAAAAACTCAATGAAACAGTGCAGAGTAAAAGTAAAGACAAGAAAAGAAAAGGAAAGGTGCAACTGCTATATAAATACCACAAAGTGCATCGACCTCTACAAGTACAAAGTACAAACTGAAAAGAAAAGGGGCAAAACACGCGCCCAACCAAAAAGTGCCACAACTCGGCAACGGGTAAACAAAAGAAACTACTGACGGGTCTCCCACCTGGAACCCGACCACGACCACTGCACGCGGTCCAAGCTCCCAAGCTCCTACGCTCCACTGAAGTCACGCTCCACCTGTCCGTCGTCTGCAAGGGCACACCAAGTGCGGGCAAAGGCCAAGCAGGGGTGAGTATAAAAATACTCAGTAGGATACCCCGAAGGCTCGAGGGAGCAACAAAAGGAGGTACCGAAGGGTGAGCAGTAGAGAGAACAGAAAAGTAAAGGAGTACAACAAGGAGTGCAGTAAAGAGTAACAGCTCAACCCATCAAGAGAAATAAAGTAGACTCATCCAGACACAAGGAGCTGGAAACGGTGAGAAGATGAACTTCCCGTCGAGTCTTCGCTACCTATAGTAGAAGAGTAGACTCGTCCAACCCTGAGAAGCTAGACACAGAAAGCATGTGGCATACCCCGCGCGTCTTCGCCTCTCCTGGAAGGAGAGTAGCCAAACCCAAGAAGTGGGTGCTGGAAACAAGGTATATACATATCGGTATGCTCAACAAGAAACCTGAACAACTTCGTAAGGGGATCCCCGTCCCGTAGCTCAGCCCAAGAAAAGAGTAGCCAACTGTCCCAGAAGTAACACCATCGATGCCTAGCATCCCGCACGTCTTCCCCAAACCGCAAGCCAAGGGGCTCAATCACCACACCTTGACACTATCCGCTTTGGGTGACACTGACTCGCCCGCACGGTTTTAGGTCGCGTCACAATGACGCATCTCGGTGGGGGAAAGTGCTTCCCGTACTTGAGAGTTCTGGGGGAACGTCAAACCACACCACGTCACTGCCCCGTAGTCGAGAGGTCTGCTCAAAGTCGACAGGCGACCCCCTGCCCAGCCCCGCTGGAGGATCCCTGGAAGTCAACGGGTTCCCACTACAGGGAGACCTGGAAAGTCAACGGGTGCCTCACTGCCCAGTCCCGTAACAGGGTAATCCACTAGAGGGAGACCCGGCTAAAGTCGGCGATGTGACCACTGCCCAGCCCAGCTGGAGGTAACCCGGCATCGGGGACCACTGCCCAGCCCAGCTGGAGGTAAGCCCGGCATCGGGGACCACTGCCCAGCCCAGCTGGAGGTAAGCCCGGCATCGGGGACCACTGCCCAGCCCAACTGGAGGTAAGCCTGACATCGGGGACCACTGCCCAGCCCTGCTGGAGGTAAGCCCGGAACTGCTCTGGCCATCCCTACTGGATGGTACTACTCGGTAAACACCACTGTACTGGCCATCCCTGCTGGATGGTAACCCACTAGAGAGCCTTGCTCGAAGCAACCTCAGCTCTGCTGGAACAACCTCAGCCCTGCTGGAAACAACCTCATCCCTGCTGGAATAACCACAACCCTGCTGGAACAACCTCAGCCCTGCTGGAACAACCTCATCCCTGCTGGAACAACCTCCTGGGTAGAGGATCGGTGCCCGCGTAAAGTGTTGGTCACACTGAAAACACAAGCTCTACCAGGGAACACGAAACAAGAGGAGAAACTCCCCAGGCCTCACAAGGCAATCCCACTCCAATCCGCTGATTCACTGTCGAAGCGGACCGAGACACCTCATCCCAGAAAGTGGGGAAAACACCCACGCTGTACGAACACCCGTAGTCGCAGACGGTGTCGCAGTCCGGTGAAAGGGCACAGTACTGAAACCCCTCACAGCCAAAGAAGCAGAGGAACCAAACCATCTCTTCCAGCCAAGCCATCGAGCACAAGACCAGGGGGAGACCGCTCAACCCTGCTGGTCAGACAAAAGAGCACCAGGCCAGGGGAAACTCCGCCCTGCTGATCAAACAGATGAGCACAAAGCCAGGGGAACACTCCACCCTGCTGGTCAAACAAACAAGCACAAAGCCAGGGGAACACTCCACCCTGCTGGTCAAACAAACGAGCGCAGAGGGACCCTCTACGTCGCGAGAGGTCTAAGTACGCAAAGCAGATCATGGAACGCATGTGGGGCCCAAACGACGTGTGGCCCCAAGTCAACCCCAACTGAGCGCACAAACATCCTCAGGTACGAACAACCACATGTACCTCCAAGCGTTCCTGTATACTCCTGGAGTATACCTCATTCTAGCCCAAAGGCTATCGTGCACACGGCACCCAGCGTCAACGCGAAGGCATGACGTAAAAACTCCACCTCAAAGGCCTAGGCACGACCAACCACATCTTGTGGACCAATTGTATCACTCTCCCAAGAGTGCGCGATCACACGCCAAGGGTCCGCTACAACAAGGTAGGGCGAACCACCACTAGAGAACCTTCCATGCTCCACATTTAACAAGATCACGCAAGAGGCTCCGCACAACCAAACGGATTGCACCGTTGTAATCCTCGCGAAAAAACACGCGAGATCGACTACTTACTCGCCTCAAACGGATATCCGACGAAAAAGTCACCAACACCGCCTCACGCCCGAACGACGTCCCGTGATCCCAAGCCTCGGCCCCGAAAATAGTCGGGCACATCGCACCATCGCGATCCCCACGGGAAAACCCGTCAAAATCACTACTCACTTGAGTGCAACGGATATCCGGAGAAAAAGGTGCATCCCGGCGCACCACACACGAGCGGTGCCACGTGGGACCCGCATCCCGGTCTTGAAACTCAACGAACGGATCGCACCATTGCGATCCTCTCGAAAAAGCACACAAGATGGACTATCCACTTGTCCAAAACGGTCGCCCGGTGATAAAGCTGGAAATCACCGTCAACTCCCGAAACGGCCCTCGCGGGGCCCGCACCATCGTGCGGAATTACAGCGGGCAGACAACGCCAACGTGATACCCTAGGAAAAACACCCAACATCGACTTCTCGCACGCCCCAAACGGATGTCCAAGGAAAAAGTCGCTAAAAGCTGCACGCAACTCAAAAGACGGGCCGTGGGGCCCAGTCCTCAACTTCGACCTCAACGCCTGAAACCACCCTGGAAACCTCCGCCTCGATGCCAGGGTCCCAACGCCACTGACGGCTCTCAAAACGGACGTCGGACACGTCCGCGCCGTCCAAAACAAGAATCCCCGAAGGAAACGACAAACCACTTGAAGACGCGTCGTGCCTCCGAGGCCCCTCGTTTCGAAAATTAAAAATTCCCGAAACCATCTCAAAAAGACCGTCTCGTCAATACGGTTCCACCGCCGCAGACGGTACTCAAAACGGACCCCCGTAGCGAAAAATACGGGTGTCCGAACACCGTGGGGGCAAGACCCCTGGGGCTGGACCGGCCTGGGCCGGCCCGCGGCTTAGCCGCGCGGGCCGGTCGCGGACACGCGGTCCCCGCGCAGACAGCCCACGAGGCCCTGTCGCGGCCGCCGCGTGAAGACCCGCGCGACGCGGGTCTTGGTCTCCGCACGGGGGTCGCGCGACGCGACCCTGGGGTCGCCGCTCCCTGGCGACCCGCCGGCGCGCCGAGGCGCTCCGCCTAACGCCGGCCTCCATCAGATGCCGCCCCCTTCGCCCGCGGCTGAAGGCACGCCGCGCCCCGGCCTCGTCCAGGCGCTCCACCGGACACCCGCGGACGCCCGCCAGACACCCCCGCCGGACACCCGCGCTGACACCCCTGCCGCGCCCAGCACCTCCACCGGACACCCGCGGACACCCCTGCCGCGCCGTCCGCCCTCGCCGCGCCGCCGCACGATCCCGCCGGAAACCGAAAACCCGCCAACTTCGGCGGACGATTGCGAACGCCTCCGATCTCCAATTCCAAATCCGAAACAAGCGTCGGAAAGAGAAAATTGTATACTAAGCGTTCATGGGATTTTTTCGAAAATCCGACAGAGTTTCAATAAAATTAATCGAGTTCAAAGTAGGTGCGGTGAATGAAAACTCAAACGACAAATCCTACCTCGCGGGGCTTCGGCCGAAGCTTCGCGACGATCCGCCGGTACCACCGCACCCTGCCGAAGTCGCCTCGCCGGAGTCTCGCCAGAGATGGAGGAGGAGAGGGAGAAGAGGGGATGCCAGGGGGAAGGGGAAGGAGAGGAGGGAGGAGGGTGTGTTAAGCGTTTAAATAGAAAACGCTTAACCACCCGCCCGTCGACCCGGACCCAAACTCTCAACGGGGTCGGGGTTAAGCCTCCCTTAGGGTAAACACCACCTCCCGAGCACAACGGAGATCTCAAAATTTTAATCCGAGACCCCGTTCGAAAGTTATAAAATTTAAAGTCCGAGGCCGTTAAATTACGAAAACGCCCCTGGGGCCACTTTTCACAAACGGCCCGCGCCCGCAAAACTTATACCCCTCCTAGGGTAAATGGAACATTCCGAACACAATGGTGCCCTAAGTTTCCCAATCTGAGCCACCGTTTAAGAGATACCTGCGTTTCAACATTAAACGAATTAATTTAATTTATTTATCTGTTTAACGTTCCGGGAGCGGGCGAGGGGTCCAAACATCCCGCGCCGACAAGTTTTATGTCGCTCCTAGGGTAAAAACCCCATTCCGTACCCATCCGTACACTCATATCCCTGATCCGGATCACCGTTTAGGAGTTATCTCATTTATTTAGCATTTTCTGCATGAACGCACTGAAAATTTAATTCCGGCCACTCCGGGGCTCGGAATCGCACGCCGTCTGAAGGCTCTGCTCTAGAATATCATCAAGAATATTCCAAAGTCTTTCTCAGAAAAAATCGGGTTCTTACAATCTGTATAACTTTTCTGCCTGATCCGAGCTATCCTCATGTGCTACTGGACCATCTTCACTTTCTCAGCCACCTCTCTCTACTAATTCTGGACCCATCAACTTTCTTTCACTGAATTCATCCCAAAACACTGGAGCCTAACACTGCTTTCCATACAAAGCCTAAAAAGGTGCCATCTATATACTGGAATGAAAACTATTATTATAAGAAAACTCAACTAAAGAAAGATGCTGATCCCAACTTCCCTAGTAGTCCATTGAACAATCTCTATGCATATCCTCCAAAGTTTAAATCATTCATTCTGACTTCCCATCTAATTGAGGATGAAAAGCTGTATTGAAATTTAACTCTGTACCCAACGAATTCTGAAGTCCCTTCTAAAAGTTATAAGTGAACCTGGGATCCTGGTCAGATACAATGGAAAGAGGAACTCCATATAACCTGACAATCTTCTTGAGGTACAATCGAGAAAGCTGATCCAAAGACATTGTATCTCTAATAGAAAGAAAATGTAAAAATTTTGTCAGCTGATCCACAATAACCCAAATTTCATTATTATCTCGAGATGTCTTAGGTAGTCCCACTATAAATTATATAGATACATTCTCCCACTTCCACTCTGGCACTGGAAAAGGCTGAAGCATCCCCTTCGGTAACTGTCACTCTACTTTAACCTGATGACATGTCAACCATTTCATGGTAAAATCATCAATATCCCTTTTCATTCCATCCCACCAATAATACTCCCGAAGGTCTCTATACATCTTAGTATTGCCAGGATAAACCAAAAATTTGAGAACTATGATATTAACACAACAAATATTTCTTCAACTGAGAGTAAAAGGGCACACACAACCTTTTTCAAAATCTTAAAAGACAAACTTTATCAAGGTTAAATTCTGGAAGCTTACCCATTTTAACCAATTCTATCTTTTTCTGTAACTCACGATCTTCCTTATGTGCTTGCTTAATTCTGTCTGATAATGAAGACTGCACTAAAACCTAAAATAAAATAGATTTATTACCTGCACCAACAAATTCTAAGCCAAAATTTATCAAATCATTAATCAAGGGATCATTTTCCAAATGTAACACAGTTAATGATTCATGATGTTTTCAACTCAAGGAATCCGCCACTTTGTTTGCTTTTCCAGGATGGTAATTGATTGTGAAATCATAATCATTTATCAGTTCAATCCATCTTCTCTACCTCATGTTTAATGTTTTTGAGTGAATATATAATTCAAACTTTTATGGTCAGTATATATTTGACATTTGGATTCATATAAATGATGCCTCCAAATTTTCAAAGCAAAAAACCACATCTACCATTTTTAAATCATGTGTGGGATAATTGAACTCATGAGGTTTAAGTTGTCTTGAAGCATAAGCAATTACCCGATCATTCTCCATCAAAACACAACCAAATACCTTCAATGAAGCATAACTATAGATGACAAAATCACCATTTCAGGAAGGCAAGGCCAAAACTAGAGCATTTACCAATCTCTTCTTCAGTTCCTAAAAACAAACACCACATTCTTCTGTCCAAACAAATTTAACCCCTTTTCATGTTAACTTAGTTTTCAGGCTAGATAATCGTGTAAAGTTATTTACAAAACGTCGATAATAAACCGCTAATCCAAGAAAACTAAAAATCTCTGTAACATTTTTAGGTCTTGTCCATTCATCAACCACTATTGTTTTGCTTAGATCAACTATTATTCCATCCTTATTTACAATTTTTCCAAGAAAAGAAATCTATTACAACCGAAAATCACACTTGCTGAATTTTACATACAGTTTCTTTTCTTTTAAGGTTTTTAGAACAACCCTTAGATGTTTTTCATGATCCTATTTATTTTTAGAAAATACCAGAATATCATAAATAAACACAACCACAAACTTATCCAAGAACTCATGAAATAATCTATTCATAAGATTCATGAATACAACAGGTGCATTAGTTAACACAAATGGCATAACAAAAAAATCATAATGCCCATATCTAGTACAAAAGGCTGTTTTCGGGATGTCATCCTCCTTCACCTTTAGTTGATGGTATCTAGATCTCAAGTGAATCTTAGAAAAGTACTGATCTCCCTAGAGTTGATCAAAAAAGTCATTGATGTGAGGAAAAGGATACTTGTTTTTAATAGTGATGCTATTCAAAGCTCTATAATCAATGAAAAGTCTCATGGAACCATATTTATTTTTAACGAAAAAAACAGGGGCTCCCTATGGTGAAGTGCTAGGAAAAATTAAGCCTTTATCAAGCAAATCCTGCAACTGATTTTTTAATTCAAGAAGTTCTATTTGATCCATACGATAAGGGGGTTTTGAAATTGGATTAGCATTAGGAACTAAGTCAATTGTGAATTCGACTTCATGATTAGGTATGAAACCAGGTAACTCATCATAAAAAACATCAAGGTATTCATTTACCACAGACATATTATCAATCTGAATAGTTCCCTTATTTTCAAAAATATGAGCAATATAACTTTCATTTCCATATTTCAACAGTTTCTCAGCTTCTTGATATGTTATAAATTGTATGGGTTTATTATTTTATAAAAACTAAAACTCTTTCTGAAAAAAAAAACTTCTTTAGATCTACAGTCAATCTTAGCATGATAAACAGAAAGCCAATCCATTCCCAGAATAACATCAAACTCGAATAAGGGTAAAACAAAAAGGTTTACAGGTAAAGTATTTCCACAGACCACAATAGAAAGATTCTTATAATTCCCCTTTTCTATAATATTTCCCCTGGTGTTTTAACAAAAAGTTTTGGTCTCATTTATTGAGGTGAAATTTCTAATTTACTTGAAAATTTCTCAGAGATGAAGGAATGTATAGACCCTGTATCAAAAAAAACTTTAGCAAAATATGAGTGAACAAAAAAAGTAGCTAATAAAACTTCATTGGATGGCCTGACATCTTCTAAAGTAGTCACAAAGGATCTAACTACACCTTTCTGCTTATAGTATGGCTTCTTTGTATCATTCAGATCTCTCTTTGGGCAGACATTTTCATAATGACCCATCTCACCACGTTTAAAACACTTTACAGTTTTCTTATCAGGATTAGTCTTAGGATCATTTTCATTGCAATCTTAGGACATATGTCCAAACTTAACACATTTAAAACACTTCCCAGTTTTTCTAAGACATTCCCCAGGGTGTTTCTTGCCACACTTTTCACAAACTAGAAACTCGATTTTCTTACCATCAGATTTTTTTGGTTGATTCTTACCCATCGCTTTCCACTTGGACCACTTCTTCTCCTTGTTTCCAAAATGCACATGATCATCATTAAACTCCATCTCTACCCTCTCATCACATCAGACAATTTTCTCATAACTTTTAAATTCACAGGAGGCCAACACCCTTTGATACCTTAGCATCAGTCCTGAGTAAAAGTGGTTGATTTTGCTATCAAGATCCAGAATAAGATTTGGAGAAAAACTTGCCAGTTAGGTGAAGTTCGATTCATAAACAACCACTGAATCTTCCTCCTTTTGCTTCAATTCAAGGAATTTCTTCTCCATCTTAAGTCACACCACCTTAAGAAAATATTTTTCAAGGAAAATACTTTTAAATTTATCCCAATCAAAGGCATAAATATCCTCTATATCCCTAATATTATTTACCATTAACCACCACTGATTAGATTCACTTTCAAAATGATAAATGGAAAGACACACCTTTTGATTATCTGAACAACCCATTACATCGAATATCTTTTACATGGATTTAATACATCCTTCATTCGCTACTCGGTCAGAAGATCCATTGAAAACATGAGGGTGTTGTCTCATAAAATGTTCCACTATTTTCATGTTCCGTTGTGGTACTTATGGTTGTTCTCTTGAATGGATTCCACCACCATTTATTGATTGTGTTAGCTGATCCATTACTGTCACAAACTACTCAGTTCCAATCCCTACCATTCCGGGCTGGTGCCTCCCCTCTTTAGCTTCCCTATTTCTTCTATAGACAACCATTATGAAAAAACATATCTTAGATGAAGAAACATGTTAATATTTAAATTCTATAATATTCCAAATTAATCATAGAGTAAAAATAATTTATGGTATTCTTTTAACATCATCCTAACCCCTAATGTTATCTAAACCATCCTCTGATACCAACTATAAGGACCCAGCCTTATTACATACATAATATTGAATTTAGTTAAGAAAACACTTTATTTTACATTGAGGATATTTTCAAGTCTATAGATTTAGATAATTGGAACATAATAAATTTATAACATTACACATTGTTATAGAGTGGATACCATAAAAACATTTTCCATTTTTTTCAAAATTTAAAACATTAAAACTTGAAACACGATTCCTTGAAAATTATTTAACATTTTACATGCCTTATTTCTTTATATTACACATACATTAACCTGTAAAAATAATTTAAAACTTTTTATGAGCACAAAAACTCAGTAAGGGATATAAAAATAAAGAAAAAACACATTAGTCCATGAATACTTGTAATATATGAAATAATTTTCCGAAGACATACTTATCACCTATATATATACACTTAATTTGTGAAAAATGATATTTCCACAATACCTAAGAACGTAAGTAGAACCATAAAGGTATCTTGGGGAATTATATAATCTTGTAACCCTCTCGGCTACCTTATAATTTGTAACCCTCACAACTACCTTACAATTTGTGTAACCATCGCAGTTACACTTGGAGTAACCATACGTCCGACCTCCAAATTACACATAACCAATACATTGAAGGGAAATATAGTCCCCACCCTTCATCATAAACAATGACCAAGAACCAAAACATAATCCTACAACATGAATAATTCCATAAAAACATTGCTTTGGAATTTCGTAAAATCGAATTTTAAAAGAGGTTTTTAAAAAGGAAAGCCACTTATAAATTACATACAATTGAAGAGAGGATTAATAGAGTGGATTTAATATGTATATAAATTTAAAATATACATAATTTAACATATTATAAACAAATTTCATCAAACAAAATTTTTTAATACCATGTAACAATGAAGTAGAAGGTTAACCCAAAGAATGGAAATTAGGTTAAGAATTCCCTTACCTCAGGCTTGTCTTACTTCAAAATTGTTTAAAATTCCTGTATAATGGTTAAAAGAGTGTTATTAGTATTTTAAAGAAACATTTTAATGTTTATAACATCTTATATGATCATTTCATAACCTCATTATACCATTTAATTGTTAGTATTTTGTTCCTTGCACTGTTTTGGGTGAGTTCGTTACATGATTTTCATGATTGGTTCATGATGAATGTTCTTGTCAATTGGAAGTGAAACTCCAGAATTGAAATGGAAATGTATTTAAATATTTCTAGTACCATAATTTATACCATTTATCATTTTGATGTTTTATATAAGTTAAAACATAAATGATGTTTGTTTAGATCATTTTTGTGGTTCTTTGATAATAACAACCTCATTTTGTCTTATAAATTAAAACCATGAGTAAAAAAGAATTATATAACCATGGATGAGACATTATACATATATTATAATCTGGTTCAACCATATAAATGGTTTCATGACCATACTTGAAAGAATTAATGGAAATTGAAATCACATCGTCCACGATGTTAGTAATTCGACACATCACAGACAATGTTTTTTATTCCTTGAATAATTGGGAGAGGAGAAGAATAATGATGATGAATTTTACATGAACATGAGAAAATACAGAATATACATGATTTCTGTATATTTCATTCCTCTTGTGTAATAAGATATGAATAAATAATAAGAAAATAAAAGAACTCAAAATAAAAGAATAATTGAGAAATCCCTTACAAAAATTCAACAGCCTAATGACTATGCAACATGGTTTTAGAAAATATTAAAAAGGGAAGGGACAAGGGTCACCCATCCAGGAATGAATTATAATACATAATATATCAATAATATGAAGTAAAATAAGAACATGGTATGGAAACTTGAGAGTTATACCACATAAAAGAGAACTTGAATGAAAAAAAAGAAAGAAATTGAGAATTTTATTACCTTGTAGAGTAATTCCTAGAACATGAAGGTTGGGACCTTGGGGGCTTGATGAAACCTTGGGAGGACTAATAGGGAGGTAAGGAGGCCAGAGATTTGTTGATGAGTAATTTTTAATGAATTTAATGAAGGAATGAGTTGGTATTTATAGCAAAAGTGAGGAAATATTTTAATAATTTCCAAGGGACACCTCATTGTGGTATTTGAAAAACCATGGGCTTGCCCATGGTATAAGACACTTGGGACACCTCATAACTTATTTTACTGTAAAAAAGTAGACCATATTTATTAAATCATTATTACATCATTAATGATGTCATTAACACACCGAAACTCAAAACTGTATTTTTTACTATTCATTGAAAAATCAACTGTTTCAGAAAAATACCCAAAATTCATCCTAACCATTTATTGACATGTAGAATTCAAAAATGAAGTCCATATTTTGAAAATAATTTTCTAAATATTTTTAATTTAATTTTTAAATAAAATCATACTTAATTCAAAAATTAATTATTTAAAAACTATAACTGCTTTATATCACATTGAAAAATTAATCATGATGTCATTATCTTAATGCCTTAAGAAAATAAAATAATAATAAAATTTACTATTCATTAGGGTCATATTACTATTCATATTACTATTCATAACGGTATGTTACTATTCACCAAAAAAATAAGTTGGTTCCAATAGACTCCAAATAACATATTGAACACAATTGTAGATGACCATTTTTTAAAATTCAAAACATAGAAGAAGTAAAATTATTTTTAAAGGCTACTTATAAATATCTACATTAAACAAAATTTTAAGCATTTCAATTTATTTTTAGAAAACCTTGGGGTGTTACAAATATATTACTTATTTATTGAAAAAGTTTGGTCTTGAGAACAACAAGACATATACAACTCCCATGTGTACTAATATAAAACTTGATTTTGATAAATCTAGAAAACCACTGGAAAACAAGTTATATAGAGGTATGATTGGTAGTTTATTATATCTTACTACCAACAGACCTGATATTATATTTTCAGTATGTTTATGTACTAGATTTCAAACAAATCCAAAAGAATCTCATCATATTGCTGTCAAAAGATTTTTTAGATATTTAAAGGGAATTGATTTTCAATCTCTTCTTTATCCAAATATTTATGATTTTAATTTAATATCATATTCAGATGCTGATTTTGGAGGTTATTGATTGGATAGAAAAAGTACCTCAGGAACCTGTCACTTTTTAGGAAAATATTTAGTATCATGGTCATGTAAGAAACAACACTCAGTTTCCCTATCAATAGCCAAGGAAAAATATTTATCTGCAGGCAGTTGCTATACAAAAGTACTATGGATGAAAAACACACTAATGAAATTTGGACTAAATTTTAATAGTACACCTATTTTATGTGATAATACAAGTGCTATAAATATTTCAAAAATTCCAATAATTCATTAAAGAACTAAGCATATTGATATTAGGCATAATTTTCTAAAAGATCATGTTCTTAAAAAAGATATATTTTTAGAATTTGTAAATACCGAATATCAACCAGCTGATATTTTTACTAAACCACTTCCAACTATAAATTTTGATTTTATTAAGGGGGAGTTAGGTTTTTTTTAATTTTTAAAATGTTATTATTTTTAATATTTTTAATTTTTTATATTTATCTTATTTTATTTATTTATTTATTCTAGTTTATTTATGTTAAAATTATTTACTGATTACTTTAAATATAATTTGTTTTAATATTTTATTTTCACTGTACATTTTGGTTAATTTTTAATCTTAAATTTATTTACGCTGCGTGCTTTAAAATTTTTTAATGATTATATTATGTAATGGCATGGGAAACAAGGTATTTTCAAAAAGGTTTTGAATACCAAACATTTTCAACTCTCAAACCATTTTCGAATACCAAAACCCTCATTTAACCCTCGTCTACCTTCGCTTACCTCTGTTTTCCTTCAAAACCCTAAAAACTCGAAAAACTCAAAATTTTAATTTCTCAAAAATGATGAAAACTAAGAGAACCGAAGAAGGTGAAGCCAGTGACCTGAAGAGTCAGAAAGTTTTTGGAAGAAAGATTCTACAGGGTAAAGTAGTTGATTTTGAATGGCTCTATCAGACAAATTTACTCCTGAAGCAAGTGCTATCTTTTCAAGGATTGGAATCTGTATTCAATGAGGTGAACTTAGAGTTACTTTTTGAGGTAGAACTAAAGTCTTTTTATAACAATATTCAATTTAGTTTTGGTGATATTGAAGATACATTTTTTGCAAGAAGAGAAGATAAGGACTTTTCAGTTTCTTCAACTTAAATTTCTCAAATCTTGAACTATCCTCATGAGGGAGTGTTTCATTTCAATTTATGGTCTATCAGAGATAAGGACTATAAATATGAAGACATTATGTCTTTTTTGTTTGGCTCAACACATGTTAGAAAAATGTTTTTCAAGGATCTTGAGGCATACCATAAAATCTTAGTAAAGTTTATTCAAACAGGAATTGCTCTTAGAATGGATGAGATGGAGAATATTTTATATCCAAACATGTATATCATGTTTTTGTTTTTAAGTGAAATAAAGATGAATTTTTCAAGGTATATGTTCAGATATTTAAATTACTACTATCAACCAGATGCTAGGATGAATTTTTATCCTTATGGAAGGATAATTTATTGAATTTTGTTTAAGAAAGGAATTATTCTATTAATAGATTATCAAATTAAATGTTATCACAACAATGTGATCAATGTGGGAACCTTGAGGAAGTTAGGTTTTTACTAGAGTACAGTGAAAGGAAAACTCTTACCAGTTGGTGCAGATGACCAACAAAGATCAGGATCTTTTGCTTAGGGGGAGAAAAGTGAAATTGGGAATAGAGGAATTGGTGAAACCCATGGTGAAGGACTTTCCAAGCCAACCTAAATAAAATTAATACTTGTTGAAGAAGAATAATAAGAAGAAGAGGAAGAAGAGGAAGAAGAGGATGTGAATACAAAATTGGTTATAAAACCACAAAAAAGAGTAGATCCACCTGCTATAAAACCAGTGTTGGGTTCAAGTGAGGCTACCAGGTCAGTTCATATAGAAGATAATTTTCTTGAGGAACATCAATAGGTTGAAATCCAGATCTACATACTATTGATTTACCAGTTGTCTAGGAAGAAGAACCAGCTGTTCAGGGAGAACAACAATTGATCAAAACTGAAAATGTGGCTACAGAAATTGTTGATAATTTACTTTTCTCTATTTTTGATCATGTGGATGAAAGAAATCAATCTAAAAATGAAGAAAAAACTGAATTTCTTGATAGTTTTTCTTATTCGAGTGAAAAATCAATTGAAAAACCAGTGGATAAGTATATGAAAAAATCTCCTTCAAAATCTCTAGAAATTTTGGAAGTTGGTTAGTCATAACATCCAGATGAAGGGACATATGATTCCCTATCAAATCAGGTTGGGGATATTTTAATGAAGTTTAATAAGTATCAAGAAGAGAATTCCAATATTCTAAAAGAGATAGAAGTTACAAAGAATAATTTACAATATCTTCATGAAAATTTTGTTTCCAAGAAATAATTTGATGATTTCAAGAGAGAGATGCTAAATGAAGTTAGAAAGATAAAATCTAAAGTTGTTTCTAAGTATGACTTTGCTAATATAAAGTGGTATTTGGGGAGTCAGTTTGAATCAATGAAGAGTATTATCGGTCAGAACCGTACATCTACCTCTGCTCCTACTACCAGTACATATCTGATTTGAAGATTTTAGGCCATAACCTATGTCATGGTTGATATGAATGATCGTCTTCAAAATCATCAGTGCAATAGTTCCCCTCTATCAATTCTGTTGGAAAATCAGAAATTTCTAGTTAATCAACTAACACAGAATAAACCAGGTATTAGATTTCTACTGAACAAATTCATAGAAAAGTTAGATTAGTTTATGTAGTAAGAGTAGAGTTTGCATGACTTTTTGAAAGTCAATCTTGTTTAGAATTTTCATATTAGTTAAGATTGCAGAATTTTAATTTTGAAATTGGGGGATAGTCTGATGAAGAAGTTGCAGTTATAGAGGGATGAGTTGAAAGATATGTTTGAAGATGCTCAAAATCCTTAGAACTTTAACAGAGCCAACTCCTACCTAATATTTTGTATGCAAACCATTTCATTTGACTAAACTTGTTTCCCAGTCAAACTAATTATTGTATTTATGCAATTTTTTATTAATAAAATATCCTTATTTTTATTTTTGTGTACATTATTTCATATTCTTTTATATTTATGTCTCAAAGCAAAAAATACAGCCTTACTTATTTACACATATTATTATAACATTAACTTACAGATATATTCAAAATTAAAGGTGTTTTATTCATTTTTGAACTTTATTTTTGATCTCACAAAGAGGGGGATAAATTTGGATAACACAACATTTATTTTCATTTCTGTTTATCAAAATAATTCTATAAAATAGAATTTCAAATTGTTTTCTTTTCAATTATTTGAAAAATTTCAAATTCTATTATTAATTTTATGGGTTTTTTTATTATAAAAAAGGGGATATTGTTGATCATGTATTGTCTCAACAATACTCTATAAATATTATTAATTTTGATGCTCACAAATACCCTTGTTTGTTTTACTAATGATATTACTTTAAGTGTATTTTAGGAAATTAATATTCTTCATATTACTTATTTTGGAAATATATTCAAGATTATTATTCGTGTGGAATATTCGTCAAAGTGCTCAGAATGCTCCTAACTGTATTCTGGAAACACTTTTCATACTATACGTTGAAGAAACATAATATAAGGAACAAACCCTACATTTTTATTATACCTTATACTAAAAGATCAGCACACAGGGTTAATAAAACCTACATTGATAGAAATGTATGGATAAATAACCTTATATTTGGATGAAACCTTACATTTGACAAAAAGAAAAAGTATGGTTAAGGAACCCTACGTAAGTATGAAACCTTATGTTTGAGAAACAAACATATAGACCATCAACCTTACCTTTGTGACCAACCTTACATTGTAAACCTTACATTAATAGAATGAATGCTATGTAGTTGAACCCTACATTTGGTATTTTTTTTGTGAAGGAACCTCACGTTTGACTTTTTATCACCAGAGATTTGAATTTACAACTTTATTGAAGTTTCTTAAAATGGTCTTTATGGAATATCAGGATGATGTAAAGATCAGTTTTAAATGATTAAAAGCTCATTATTATTAATTCAAAGAATCATATTAAGTGCATAAATTCTCTCCTATTCTTAAGAAAAGATATGACTACTCTGAGCTCTCTCAGGAATTTGGATTCTTACGATTAATCAGACGATTTTATTGGATTTGAAATAAAACGACAGGCTCTCTGTTTTACTTCTATTAGTGTATTTGTTCTATATATATGTGTTTGTGATTAAAATAATATATTTATATTGATATATATATATCGATCCATATATTGTGACACATATTCACGATTGAAATTTCATTCTTGTGAAGATATTTTACAGATATACTACAATAATTGATCAGACTCTATTTTTATATAGAAGAGGATACAATGGAAATTTATGTATTAAACTTTTGTTTTTTCTATAAGTATGCTACTGCTATTTGTTGCTGCTTTTATTTCAAAGATCCTTTGCAACCAGATCGCTTCAAAATTTCTCTTTCCTGAAGAAAATATTTTTTGAACAAGAATATTCATCTACCATCAGTTTCTGTTCAACTGTAAAGTTCAACCATAATCCATTATAATCAATATATTTTTATTAAGAGTTTTAACTACTTGTACTTAGTTGTGGTAGAGTATCATCTTCTTAGTCTAAGCTGTGGTTTATCAGTTCACTGTTATAGAACCAGGAGACCCTATTTTTAGTCTTATTTGTAAAGGTGTCAACTGTCTACACTCAGTTGTGGATTGGTCTTATGATATGAGGACCTGAATATTGAAATTCACAAAAATCATAGAGAGAGTAATTGGTGGAGTGGACTGGGGTATATTTATGTCCCAAACCATTATAAACAACCATGTTCTATATTTCTTTTTTTATACACTGCTCATAATTTCATATAGAATAAAAACACCACTTACCTTAATAATCATCAGTCAACACCAAGAAGATGATTTGAAAAAGAATTTGGAAAAGACACAATTCACCCCCCTCTTGTGTATATTTGTATATTCCAACCTAATAGTAGATTGGTAAGAAACGGGCCACCTTTATCAAATAGTCTACAATAACCCATACCATATCACTCTTTTAAGGAGTCCTTGACAAACCCACCAAACAAATCCATGGTAAAATCATCCCACTTCCATTCCATAATGGGCAATGTATATACTAGACTAGAAGACTGCTGGTGCTCAGCCTTCACCTATTGACAGGTGTAGCTATGCATCACAAAACCTATAATTTATTTTTTCATTTCCAACCAGCAATACTGTCTATGAAAATCATGATACATTTTGGTCAAGCTAGGGTGCACTTACCTCTTCGAAGTATGAAACTCATGTATAAAATACACATGAATACAAGTAGACATAATAATGTGTCCATGAACATGGATGATCTCTTCATAATTGACCATCCAATTAGTGGGTAGTTCCCCACCATTAAAGATCTCCCTCAATGACATACACTCCAGATCCTTATACTACCTCCTCTTGATCCAGATTAGAAGAGAGGACTCAATGGATAAGGACATGAGAGTCATTTTCTTGCACTCCTCTTGAACACCTACATGCATCTCAACAAACAAACCCATCATCTTCCACTCAGAAATAGACTCCTGTACCACTTAAGTCTGTGTTTTTCATCTCAAAGAATCAACAACACTATTCCTTTTCCCAATGTATAAACTATCTCAAAATAAAAATATTTCATATAATCCACCCATATCCATTGTTGTATATTTAAATCATGCTAGAAAAATATATATTTGAGGCTCTTATGATTAGTATAAACAATAAACCTCTCACCCAAAAGGTAATACTTCCAACATTTTAAGGCATACACCACTGCGGCCAACTCAATATCATGTGTAGGATAGTTCCATTCATGTGGCATCAATTGCCGTGATCCATACACCATGACTCAATCTCCCTACATCAACACTATCCCGATCCCAATTCCAAATTCTTCACATAACAAGGTATATTCTTCACCTGGTTTGGATAATATTAAAAATAGCACAATGGTCAAACATGTATTAAGCTCATGGAAATCATTCTAACATTCCCCAAACCACTCAAACTTTATACCCTTCTTGTTCAACCCAAAAATTGGCACTGCCAAGTGAGAAAATTTTTCGATAAACCTTAAATAATAGCCCACTAAGCCCAAAAATCTTCAGATATCAAAAAAATTATTGGGATGTTCCCAGGAAACAATTGCTTGAACCTTATATGGATACACTAAAAAACCTTCTTCCGATATGATGTGGCCCAATAAATATACTTTTTTTTATCCATAAGTGACACTTAGATAGATTTTCATAAATCCAATGCTCTATCAGTGTACTCAAGATGATGTCATGGTGTTTAGAATGATCGTCAAGGTTTTGGGAGTACACCAAGATTTCATTAACAAGGACAAACAAAAAATGATCGAGATATGGGCTAAAGATCAATTTCAAGAAATCCATAAACATGGTAGGAGTGTTCATTATCCTTAAAACATCACAATGAATTCATACAAGTCATACTTGATTTTGAAAGAATTATATGGTATTTTAGAAGGCATAACCCTCATCTGGTGATAACCTGATCTCAAATCATTCTTAGATAGAACATAGGCACCCTCTATCTAGTCAAAAAGATCATCGATATTTGGAATAGGATACCGGTTCTTAATCATATTATGGTTTAATTCCCATTAATCGACACACACAAAAAATTTTGTTAGCATTATTGTAAAATAAAACCAAATATTCCCAAGGTGACATACTCATATAGATAAAACCTTTATCCTCTAACTCATTTAGTTGAGTCTTAAGCTCTTGAAGATCTACTGGTTCCATTATATAAGGTGGAATAAAAACTAGCTCAGCTCCTGGAATCAACTCAATAGCGAAATCAACCTCTCTTTTAAGTAGTATCTATAAAAACTACTTAGGAAATACTTCTTGGAATTGATCCACTATAGTAGGGAAAACATTACACTCCACTCCCTCATCATCAAGCATTATAATTTGAACATGGGATATGAGTTCACCTAAATGCTGACAAACTGGACTTGCATGATTGTTTTAGACATCCCACTCTCCTTGATGAACACAAAGGTCACCCTTAGGAGATATAAACATTACCCTTTGATGGTAACAATCAATATGATCTTGAGACAAAACTAACCAATACATTCCTAGTATCAGGTCAAAACCTATCATCTCAAGCATAAACATGCCCAAAAGGTGATGGTAACCACCAATATCAAAGGAAAACTATTTAGAACATTGGATACCCTCCTCTCTCACCCTTAACGGTGTGTTGATCAATATAACCCCAAATATACATTGCACTTCCAGGTCCAAACCATTAAAAAACTGAGTAGTTATAGACGAATGTGAGGCTCCTATATAAAATAAGGCACTAGAAAGCATGGAATATATAAAAATCATACCTCAAATGGTCTTTGTTCTAGACTTGCAACTGTAAGGATTGGTGTCCTCAGAACCAACTGTTTTGTACTTTGATTACATGAATGTTCACTTATTATATATTGTTCATTGTTCTGCATGACTATAATATAATAATTTCCTGTAATATTTGTTGCATTAATAAGGTCATAGCAGATCCCCGCTATGATGGGAACCTTGAAATGCTATAAAAATATTCTTAAATAAAGTTCTGCGGTTGGATGACATACTACGATATGACACATAGTATATAGACCTTCATGTGCGAGTACTCGTAAGAAGACGAGACTCTCTCTCATGGAGTTCGCACTTGGTAATCTCCAAGATGGGAGATTATGAGAACAGACCCGCCAGTAGTAATTCCTCATGTCTTGGTGTCATCAGATATTGCTATCTGCGAGCGTGTGTAATGGTCCTTAGACTGGAAGATTATCATTAACTCATGTCATGACTCACACACTTAATTTTACTGACGAAAACCGTCACGCAGACAGTTGGCGGAAAGTAGGGTACATTGGGTGAGTCACGAGTGATATGTTGTTAATGGATAAGTCGATGAAGGATTTGTCCCTTCTATTTATGGAAGTTGATATCTCAGCCCTTTGATTGAAATAGAACTATCACATTAAATTCCATGGCCATGTTGTAAACGATGATTTTATTTCTGGTAGTCAAAGAACGACGGATCAAGCATATAGGTTTATGACACTTCCATGAAACCCGCTTCATGAGATATTGAGACAAAGGGATTAAATTACACAGTAAGTGTTCGTATGAGGTGATACGTCAATGCGGCATCAAATTCTTTCTCTTGGGTTCCTTGACCCATTGCTAGACAGTAATCTTAGACATTAGGCAAGCCCGCCTAATGCCAACGAGAAAGAGGCCTAGAGGGTCACACACTAAGTGTATCCAAGTATCTCAAGTTGAATAAAGATTATTCCCATACGTGGTTTAATAATTATTCAAGGAAGCCTAAGTTGTTTTAAATGATGGAGGAAAAATAAAATAAAACAAGTACACGCCGTGTATTATTAAATGTACACACCGTGTAGTTTTATTTTGGAAAGGAAATGAATAAATGAAAACAAGATATACACGCCGTGTACATTTAATGTACACGCCGTGTAGTTTTCAATGAAAAACAAGTACACACCGTGTATTTATTATTACACGCCGTGTAGTTTTTCCAGTTGGGATTTTGAGGATATAATATCATTTTATTAAATGATATTTATTATAATCAGCGTGAGCGCATATCAAGGAATTAATTATTCGACATGGGGGTTTCAATAAGAGTTAATGAAATAAATGAAACGCGTAACACGTTTATTTATTGTCATAACTCTACAACCTCAAAATCGATTATAAATATCCTCACAACCCCAAATCTTTTCCTACACAAGAGAATCGTTGTGCACAACATCTCTAGAAAATTATTTCAAGGCCGAAAGAACCTCTTCCTCCAAGAATGCTCTCAAGACCGAGAGAGATCCTCTTCCATCGGATCAAGACGATCTAAGGTGGAAAACTCAAGAAAAGGCTTCTCCACACTAGCACCCGTAGAATCCTTTGGCGACGTCCAGAGATACGAGGTACACGTGTGGATCACCGCTAGAGGGAGTCTACACTTGGCTTCTGCGACGCAACGACGGATCACATCGACAATGTGATCAAGAACATCAATGAAGAAAGAACACCCAAAAGGTATTTATTTATAATTAATTAAATTAATTATAATCAACCTATAACGATCCTTGTTTGTGGTTCTAGGAAAAACCATCTTCTTTTCCTTTTTCTGTGATTTGATCCGTGGAGACTGGCGTTTATTGTCGTATTGATCATAGATTGATCATTGCTAATGACAAAAATCCAAGTGGGCACATCCACCCACGCGCTTCTGCTATGCCTGGAACCTTCAAATGGTATCAGAGGGAGGTTACAACGTTGATTATAGTTATTTAATTTTCATTGATAATTTACGCATTTATATTTAATTCAATTTGAAATAAATCGTTCTATAAATCTGAATAAATGAGATCTGTTCTTCCTCCTTCGTTTCTCACTTCATATCACAGAAACGGCCTTTTAATTTTAATTTTGATTAAAATAAAAATGAGGAACTCATCCGGAGGAGTCGATCTTTCTGTCTGTACAACACGGGATTACACAGCGTGTAATTAAAACTACACGCCATGTACTTAGGTTCAATGAACCGACACTGGTCTGCCAAACCAAGCCGTGTGAATTGATTACTAAGTATTAATCATGCCGTGTTGACCAGAATTGAACGACGCATGGGAACCGGAATACACAACATGTATGTTGGAACAACACGCCGTGTAGTCCAATCCGGTCCAGGTGAAACCGTGTACAAGGAGAATCCGTGTTCCGCGTACACGGGATTGCCAATCTAGTTACCACATAACAAGGAAGTACATGCCGTGTATGATTCATCTACACACCGTGTACTCCAAAACTTCAAAAGTAGAGAAAATACGCCAAAGCCCCGGCGTGTACTTTGGAAACAAGGTGAAAAGAAATACACGCCGTGTAAATATAAACTAAACGCCGTGTACTTTCCAGAAATGGAATTTCCCTAGGTTTCCTCCAAATGTACAAAGACTCATACAAGGAATATGGATGAGAAGAATCTCAAGGAAATTCAGAAAGGAATTTAAGATAAATAATTGATTAATTATAAGATCATAATTAATTGAATTCGAGCGTGACTTATCTTAAATTAAAGAGAGATTAAAAGAATTTGAATTCTAAATATGCGTAAATGTCGTTGCATGCTGTGGATGATCATGAGCTAGACCAAAGACCCTTTGTATGTGTATGGTTTCATTTAAATTTATTTAATTTAAATTTGTTGGCCTGCGATCCTTCTTCTAATAAAATGTAGGGCATGCGTGCCCATGGTTTCTTTAATGTAAACCCATGTAATGAAGGATCTCCCAAGCCAGAGGATACGGTTCAAATCCCGAAGCCTAGGAAAAACCGACGCAAGAAGATACAAAGGTGGACAGGTGGGAGCTGCAAAACACAAACCAACAGGTTCAAGGTGTTTTCCCTAGGTTAGGGTTAGATTATCAAAACTGCTAGATAAGCTAACCAATAGAAGCTCATGATCATGCCATCTTATTTTATTTATGTCTGATTGCATGGTTTATTTATTATGTATGTGTTGTCGCGATCACATAATTAATAAAATGAACAAGCATGCAAAGATGGAATAAAATAAAAACCGGACTATGCGTAAACATTATCAGAACATGGTTAATCACTTAAGCAAGCATCGCTTAATATTAACAATCATGTGATAATGAAAAACTACGCATAAAAAATAAAATCCCTCAAATACCATATTAAGTCAGACCAAGCCTTCCATTACTTGATTAAGGGAAAGACTCAATAAAAATATGTGTTTGACCAACCCTTGTTGGGACACTTACTTTTATAAAGGAAGCCCTTATGAAAGGTTTCGGGTTGACTTAACCATATTACATCAAGAGAAGTAGCCCTTGATAGACTTGATGTAATATTGGAGGCAAGAGTTGAGGGAATCCAATTCAGGATTTCAGGATCGGGGAGTCCACTCAACAGATCAAGGAACTGTAAGCTCATAGTTGGCAAATACCTACCTACCTAAATACCTTCAAATAGCTTGACCAACCCTTGTTGGGGTTATGCGAAGGGAAATATGGATCCTTACCACTAGAATGTCAAAGAAACTGGACATTCTGAGTTCAATGGTGAGGGCCATTGGGACTTGATAAAATAGTGGGAGAATTAATTAATTTATTATTTCTCATAAAAATGTAATAAAAAAGGTACTGATAAATATTCTCTTTTAATTTTTAGAATCGAAATGACAAACTCATAAACCACATTTTCTCTGTGATCAATACTAGATAAAGACAATATCCTCACTAGCAGTAACTTTCAGGAATGGTTTAGGCGCCTTCGGGTTATCCTATGCCATGAACGAAAGTTTTACGTTCTGGAGTCCTCACTTCCTGATTCTCCTACCCCAGGGGCAAGTGATGAAGATTTCCTGGTCTATGATCAACATTTGAACGACACTCTCTACGTTAAATGTTTGATGCTATCATCGATTTATAGTGAGCTCATGAATTCTCATGAAGACATGGATGCCTATAGCATGCTCGAGCACCTCTGTGGTCTATACCAGGAGAGAGAAAGACAGGAAAGGTTTGAGATCTCCAAGGATTTATTTCAGAGTAAGCTTGGAGAGGGTGCCCCAGCTGGGCCTCATGTAGTCAAGATCATTGGCTATATTGAGCGCTTGGAGGTTCTAGGGTTTAAAATCCCCGAAGAACTGGGTACCGATCTCATTCTTGCATCACTCCCCCAGAGCTTCTCAAACTTTGTTGTGAACTTCAATATGAAGAACATTGAGAAGTCTCTGTCTGATCTTATCATCCTCATTCGCCAAGTGGACATTGACATGAAGCGTGAAAAGCCTTATGTACTCATGGTGAATAAAAGGAAAGGGAAGGCGAAGAGCTTTAAGCCCAAAGATTCTTCAAGGCCTTCCAAGAAAAGGAAGATAAAAGGGGAGGCAAAGGAACATGATGTTGTTTGTTTTGCATGTGGCAAGAAGGGCCACTGGAAGAAAAAATGCACCCAGCCAAGGAAGCAAGGGGAAGCTTCAGGTGCATTTGTTATCGAATGCAATCTATCTGTTTCTACTAATTGGGTATTAGATACTGCTTGTGGTGCTCACATCTGTATCCAAATACAGGAACCAAGTAGATTTAGGAAGATTGATCGAGGGGAGGTAGATCTATGAGCAGCCAACAGAGCCAGACTTGCTGCTGTAGCTGTCGGGGACTACCACCTCACATTGCCTACAGGGATGGTCTTGGTTTTCAAAGGATGTTATTATGTACCCTCTGTAACCAAAAACATTATTTTAGTATCTAGATTAGATACTGATGGATTCATCTTCAAGTTTGGAAGTGGATGTTGCTATTTTTATAAAGATATCATTTGTTTTGGTAGGGCACATTTATATAACGGCCTTTATGTGTTAGACTACACAAACCAAGTAATGGAAATCAATAACAAAGTTAATTCACATGACTCATACCACACCCAACTTTGGCATCACCGGCTAGGTCATGTCAATGAGAAATGTTTGACAAAATTACATCAAGATGGGTATTTAGATTCTTTCAAACTAAAACCACTTGGTGTATGTCATGCGTGTCTACAAGGCAAAATGACCAAAGCCCCATTTAGTGGGAAAGGTGAAAGAGCTAAAGAGCTTCTAGAATTAGTTCACACAGATGTGTGTGGACCATTTCCAGTTGAATCAAGGGGTGGGCTCTCGTACTTCATAACTTTTACTGATGATTTTAGTAGATATGGATATATCTATTTAATGAGGTATAAGTCATATTCTTTTGATCGGTTCAAAGAATACAAGAATGAAGTTGAGAACCAGCTTGGTAAGAAGATTAAGAAACTCCGCTCAGATAGAGGAGGAGAATATCTTAATAAGTACTTCATTGATTTCTTACGGGAGTTTGGGATTCTATCTCAACTCACTCCTCCTTACACACCACAGTGGAATGGTGTAAGTGAAAGGAGGAACCGCACCCTGTTGGACATGGTGAGATCAATGATGAATCATGCGAGTCTTCCATTATCCTTTTGGGGATATGCATTACAAATAGCAGTGCACATACTAAACCAAGTACCAACTAAATCGATAAATGGTATTCCATATGAGTTTTGGAGTGGACGCAAATCCATGTTATCGAATTTACATGTGTGGGGTAGTGAAACATTTGTTAAGGCCTCTTCAGGTAACAAACTCACGCCCTGAGGCAAAAAGTGTATCTTTATAGGATATCCCAAGGAAACAAGGGGATATTACCTATACAACCCCTCAGAAAAAAAGGTTACAGTGGCAAGACATGCCATATTCCTTGAGAGGGAGCACATATCCAAAATAGATAGTGGGAGCAAGATAGAATTCGATGAAGTCAAGGCTCAAGATACACATGAGTTGGTACAAGAACATATTCCACAAAGCCCCGTGGAATAAAAATCTGTTCCAGAGACACAAGAACTGCGTAGGAGCACGAGAGAGGTGAGAGAACCAGAACGATATGGTTTTCTTGTCACTGAGGATGGTGACTCATTATTGGTTGACAATAATGATCCTTTTACCTACAAGGAAGCAGTTGAAGGCACAGACGTTGCCAAGTAGAATGAATCCATGAATTCTGAAATGGATTCCATGTACCAAAACCAAGTCTGGATTTTGGTAGATCCTCCAGTTGATGTAAATCCTATTGGTAATAAATGGGTATTCAAGAAGAAACTGGACATGGAGTGGCAAGTCAGCACCTATAAGGCACGACTGGTTGCAAAAGGTTTTAGACAACGTCAAGGAATTGACTATGATGAAACCTTTTCACCGGTTGCGATGCTGAAATCCATCAGAATCCTATTGGCCATTACTGCTTACCATGACTATAAAATTTGGCAATTGGATGTCAAAATAGCTTTCCTTAACGGGAACCTCCAGGAAGATGTCTACATGACACAAACTAAAGGGTTTGTGACTCCAAAGGATGCCAACAAGGTATGCAAGTTGCAGAAATACATTTATGGATTAAAGAAAGCATCAAGGTCATGGAACATTCGTTTTGATGAAGCTGTTATAGAATATGGCTTTTCTAAGAATGAATGTGAGCCTTGTGTCTACAAAAGGTTTAGTGGAAGTGCAGTCGTTTTCCTAATAGTATATGTTGATGACATATTGCTAATTGGAAACGAAGTACCTGTCCTACAGTCAGTTAAGGCATGGTTGTATAAATGCTTCTCCATGAAAGACTTGGGTGAGGTGGCACATATTCTTGGGATCAAGATCCATCATGATAGATCCAAGAGAATGCTGGGCCTGAGTCAAAGTACATACATTGACAAGATACTGAAGAGATTTAGTATGGAATAGTCCAAGAGGGGATTGTTGCCAATGTCACATGGCATTCATCTTTCTAAGAAAATGTGTCCTCAGACACATGAGGAAAGAAAGAGAATGGAAAGGATCCCTTATGCATCCGTGATTGGGTCAGTCATGTATGATATGCTATGTACGAGGCTAGATGTTGCTTACGCATTAAGTGAGGTAGGCAGATATCAAGCTGATCCAGGAGACCGCCATTGGATGGCAGTCAAGACTACCCTTAAGTATCTGAGGCGTACTAAGGATATGTTACTGGTTTATGGAGGATATGAGGAACTAGTAATCAGAGGACATGTAGATTCCAGTTTCCAGACAGATCAAGATGACATGAAGTCACAGACTGGATACATCTTCAGTTTGAATGGAGGTACAATGAGCTGGAAGAGCTCAAAACAAAGTGTGGTGGCAGATTCTATAGCGGAGTCCGAGTATATCGCAGCTTCTGAGGCAGCTAAAGAAGCAGTATGGATGCGAAGCTTCGTCCAAGAGCTGGATGTTGTACCGAGCAGTAAAGATCCTATTACACTCTATTGTGATAATACTGCAGCGGTGGCACTTGAAAAAGATCCAAGGTCACATCAGCAGACAAAGCACATACTTTAGAAGTATTATCTCTTGAGGGATTTTTCTCAGAGAGGTGAAGTTGCAGTGAGCAGTATTTCCACGGAAGACAACGTGGCGGACCCATTGACTAAAGCCTTGACTCAGCAAAAACATGATCATCATGTGAGGTCTAGCGGACTAAAAGTCATAGGCAGTTGGCTCTAGTCCAAGTGGGAGTTTGTAAGGATTGGTGTCCTCAGAACCAACTGTTTTGTACTTTGATTACATTAATGTTCACTTATTATATATTGTTCATTGTTCTGCATGACTATAATATAATAATTTCCTAGAATATTTGTTGCATTAATAAGGTCATAGCAGATCCCCGCTATGATTAGAACCTTGAAATGCTATAACAATATTCTTAAATAAAGTTTTGCGATTGTATGACATACTATGATAGGACACATAGTATACATACCGTCATGTGCAAGTACTTGTAAGAAGACGAGACTCTCTCTCATGGAGTTCACACTTGGTAATCTCCAAGATGGGAGATTATGAGAACAGACCCACAAGTAGTAATTCCGCATGTCTTGGTGTCATTGAATATTGCTATCTACGAGCGTGTGTAATGGTCTTTAGAATGGAATATTATCATTAACTCATTTCATGACTCACACACTTAGATTTACTGACAAAAACCATCACGCAGACAGTTGGTGGAAAGTAGGGTACATTGGGTGCATCACGAGTGACATGTTGTTAATGGATAAGTTGTTGAAGGATTTGTACCTTCTATTTATGGAAGTTGATATCTCGGCCCTTTGATTGAAATAGAACTGTCACATTAAATTCCATGGCCATGGTGTAAACGACGAGTTTATTTCAGGTAGTCAAAGAACAACGAATCAAGCATATAGGTTTATGACACTTCCATGAAACCTGCTTCATGAGATATTGAGACAAAGGGATTAAATTACATAGTAAGCGTTCATATGAGGTGATACGTCAATGCGGCATCAACTTCTTTCTCTTGGGTGCCTTGACTCTTTGCTAGACAGTAATCTTGGACTTTAGGCAAGCCCACCTAATTTCAACGAGAAAAAGGCCTATAGGGTCACACACTAAGTGTATCCAAGTATCTCAAGTTGAATAAAGATTATTCCCGTACGTGGTTTAATAATTATTCAAGGAATCCTAAGTTGTTTTAAATGATGGAGGAAAAATAAAATAAAACAAGTACACGCCATGTATTATTAAATGTACACGCCATGTAGTTTTATTTTGGAAAGGTAATGAATAAATAAAAACAAGATATACACGCCGTGTAGTTTTCAATGAAAAACAAGTACACGCCGTGTATTTATTATTACACGCCATGTAGTTTTTCCAGTCGGGATTTTGAGTATATAATATCGTTTTATTAAATGATATTTATTATAATCAGCGTGAACGCATGTCAAGGAATTAATTATTCGACATGGGGGTTTTCAACAAGAGTTAATGAAATAAATGAAACACGTAACGCGTTTATTTATTGTCATAACTCTACAACCTCAAAATTGATTATAAATATCCTCACAACCCCAACTCTTTTCCTATACAAGAGAATCGTTGTACACAACATCTCTAGAAAATTCTTTCAAGGCCGAAAGAACCTCTTCCTCCAAGAAAGCTCTCAAGACCGAGAGAGATCCTCTTCCATCAGATCAAGACGATCTAAGGTGGACAATGCAAGCAAAGGCTTCTCCACGCTAGCACCTGGAGAATCCTTTGGCGACGTCCAGAGATACGAGGTACACATGTGGATCACCGCTAGAGGGATTCTATACTTGGATTCTGCGACACAATGATGGATCACATCGACAACGTGATCAAGAAAATCAATGAAGAAAGAACTCCCAAAAGGTATTTCTTTATAATTAATTAAATTAATTATAATCAACCTGTAACGATCCTTGTTTGTGGTTTCAGGACAAACCATATTCTTTGTCTTTTTCTGTGATTCGATCCGTGGAGACTGGCATTTATCGTCGTATTGATCCCGGATTGATCATTGCTAATGACAAAAATCCAAGTGGGCACATCCACCCACGCGCTTCTGCTGCGCTCGGAACCTTCAGCAACCACCAGGTGTAGGCTCAACTACATGAAGCTGACCAATCCCTCTACCAAGTTCTTCTATATGAGTCCTGTGTGTTGCAATACCCTACTGATATTGATGATTTGGTCATGAAGTACCATGTCCACCACCCTGACCAGTACAATCGATGGAACTCCAACTGCTATACTGATACATGGTATAAAATCCCCTATTGGTGTTCTGTATTGGCCTAGGTCCTCCATCGTTTCCCATATATCTAGGGTTCCTATAGAACCTATGCACTTGACCCATCTCTCCGCAAGATCAACACTCCACTAGTGGTTGAAGACACTAACCACGCATGTGGCCAGGTCTACCACACCGATAGCAGATGACTGAACTACCTCTCTGAGAGGTTGATCCTCTCCCCTCCTCCAATGGCTCTAAGGCCTTCATTTTTTATTGATTTTGATAATCAAACTTTCAAGGGGTGAGGTGGAACCCTTAAAAGGCCTTTAGTCATAAGTATTAAATGGACCATAGGTCTTAGAGGAATTCATTGCCCGTAAGCTTCAAACATTACACATAACCCAGACTAACTACATGGAACTGCTCCTCCCCAGGATCTTCATCTTGAAATCAGATATCTACCTTCACATGACTATTCAACTAGGCTTTCCCATGCATGCACAAGCTTGTCCCGATGGCAGGTTCCATACCCTATCATTCTTTCAATCCATTTAGATTCTTCTATGGTGAAAGCTTCTTACTCATCCTCCTTCTGGAGCTTGTTCCTTGTAGTTTATCTAGTTTTCATCTACACTTAAGGTGTCCCGAAGGCCTTGAGGTGGCCCAAAGTCCTTACTGACCCGAAGGCCTAGGTGTCCCGAAGGCCTTACAGAACTCAAGGACCAAATCGGTGGCCCGAAGGCCCAAATGGGAAAATAGTCCCGGATGCTACATTGTCAAACAGTACCTACTACAGTTCACGCTAAAGTACCAGCTATAGTAATGCTACAGTACTACTACTATAGTACTTCTACAGTCATGCTACAATACCAGAAATATGCCTCCACCTAGATTTGATCCCAGGTTTCCTGGATGCACTTAAGGAGTCCTCACCAATCGGGCTGAGGATAATGTGCCGATCCTCTCCCCTAGTTACTTTATCCACCACTACCTAAGTGAAAGTTATCATAATGATTCATACTACTTTAAGATTATGTACCACCTAACCACCTAACTAATCCTACCTATCCACCACTAGAATCCTCATTTAGGTTACCCTTAGAATTGAGAGCCCAATTCACCACCTTAACAAACTTATTAGAATGAAATATATTCACTTGGGACTTGATCTCACATCTAATCCCATCCTAGAAACACATCATCACTATTTTCTCATCTTCTACTAGCACTGGGAAAAAATGCTGCAAATCGGTGAAGCGGACAACATAATCCATCATTGACATAGTTCCTTGATTCAACCAAATAAACTTTGTGACCCTCTCTTATCTCAAAGTCTTTGGGTAAAAGTGTTCCATGAACTTCTCTAAGAAGTCCTTCCAATCCATAATCTCTAACTACTCATCCTAAACCATAATATCCCACCAGCGCTTCACTGTTCCTCATAACATATAAGCTAAAAATTTAACCCTCTTCTCTGGAGGAGTCTCTAAGTGATCCAGAATTGTCTAGATAGACTCAATGTATAACTCTGCTACCTTAGGACCACCTTCTCCGATGAATGTCAGAGGATGTTGTAACTAAAACTCTTTGGTCAATTCGAACAGCATATCCCACCCCAGGTCTCTCTCCATAAACTTCATAAAATGAGTGATTTTATCATGGAACTGCTCTTCCCCCTATTATCCAAAAGTAATGGGGGTTCTTGTATCACTATTAGAGGTTCATTCTTAGTAATTTACCCTGTTTTTCTATCAGTAAATGTCATCGTGATGGCCTCTATGTACAATAAAAAATTTACGTGTTAGGGAATATACCAATTTAATTCATAGTTATATAAGGGATGGGTCACAACTATCCATAACAAGATATTCCACAAACACTACCCCAATGGATAAAAACACATCACTATCACTACCCCTAACTATCCCTATATGGGGGCCATGGATAATGTAGGGTAAACCAAACTTCCAAAATTCAAACTCCACATCAAGAACCGTTTTAACAACTTTAAATTTCTAAATAGTTTAAACTTGATAATTAGGTACAATTTTAACCATTTCAATTTAACATATTTTTAATTTAAATAATTTAACCTTCTTTATTAGGCACTACTTCTTTTAAATCACAAAATAAATAGAAAAATGCTTTATTTTCTATAACCCACATGATTTTCCATGTGTTTCTAACATGATTCATGTCACACAAATCCTTGAGTTCCTAAAATGATCCATGAATACACAATCCTATTCCATGATATCCCATGATTAAAAACTAAAAAATCAATAAAATCACACATAAAGTGATTCAATCAAGGTGAAATAACATTTCAACCTTAATAAGATAACATCAATAAAAACAATCCCACCCTGAGTACTTGGATTTTATCCTACACATGGGTTATCTACTCCCATGCATGAACTCATTACCAAGACCTCACACCTATTAGTCTCATGTTACCTTTCCCAAATAGTAAACCAACAAGAAAAGAACACTGTTCTAATACCACTTTGTAACATCCCAGCCTGGGATCCACTAAACTGTTTCTTTGAGATAGTTTGTTACTTGATCTCAGGTGCATCTCCCTATACGCTAGAGGTTACCGACTATCAGAAAGGGTCTAAATAGATACTTAGGGAGACTATACCCAATTTATCAGAGTAATACAGTAGTGTAAATAAAATAAACAATAGTATGAAATAATAAACAATAACTATACATCACATACCACATTCCCAAACTAGAGAGGTACCAACAAACCAATAAAGTAAACATGTAATGTCATGATAGTTTACAGTGAAAAAGGGAAACTAAAAATAATACACAAAAGATGATCCCCAAAACAAATCTTGAAAGCATATCTAATCCCCTCATCCACACTTCTTCCCAATTCTACCATCTATCATAGGGCCCTTTCCCTTATCCGAACCTGCAACCATGAAGTTTGATCAGGTGCCGATGGCATCCCAAGCAGGGTGTGAGTACAACTTAGAATGTATAATGATCCAATATTCTCATACATTCATATTAAATATTTTTAGATGAATATTAATTACATTACATAAAGACATAGCTAATGACTGTAATAGTTTAGTGCCTTTGGAAACTTGGAACATAATCTTCTCAATTCATGAAAGATCTTCAATGTATTCAATAAAGATCTTCCCCTTCACTACTATTCACAACATACCCTACTTAAAACCTTTCTTCATAACATAGGTGAAGGAAACATAATAAAGGGTGAGCTCAGATACTCATTAAGGGTAAACAATAGAGATACATAAGCATAACATGGACATAAGGGTATGAGAACACAAGCATAACATTTTAAAACCATACCCTGCATATCAAAGATCATAATCTTGAGTCATGGAATAATGATTGGAATTCCATAAGACATGAATCATAAGTGAATAAAAGAACATTATCCATGAGTGAATAACATTAAAATAGGACATATAATGGTGGAATATACGTAATCATTGAAAATATTATGTAAAGGATACCCACTAAGACATTCATAACATGCTAGGCTTGTGATAACCACCCATTTACCTACTTTGGGCTTGGGATAACCTCCCATGTACCCTATTTAGGGCTTGGGATAACCTCCCGTGTACCCTATTTAGGGATTGGGACAACCTATTGTGTACCCTTTTATCTTATATAACATTAATCAATATCCAATGCATTGGAGGGAGATATTGGTACCACCTGTTATGTAATGAAAATCATACATATGTGTACGAAAAGATCATAAAACATTCATCATATCATAACCCATGAAATGAAATGCATTACCTAAACATTTCATCATATCATAACCTGTGAAAAATAGATAGTTTTCATAATATTTTCATCATTTCATCATAGCATAACCCATGGAAAAAGAAGTGGGTTTCATAAGAATTGTATCATGGTATAACTTGTGGAAGAGAAATGGGTTTCATAAACATATTTTCATGATAAACCATTAATATAAAAAATAAGATTGGTATACTTGGTTCATAACCCCAACAAATAATAAGTTACATTAAATGATATTATCTTAGATGGATAACAATTTTGAAAGATCACTTAGAATATTTTAGAGGAAAATAACATTTCATTAAAAATAACTTCTTAAAACTAAAAATTCATATAACATTTTAAAAATAATTTTCTTTGAAAATAAACTTTAAAACTTATAAAGGAAGATTTGAATCAAATAATGGTCATGATAGTGGAAAATTATGTTCATTCCATACATGTTAAAACAAACATTCCTTTCATATTTTTTGGTAAAATCCAAACATGTTTTTTTTGGAAAACGATATAAAGATTAATTTCAAAAAAATTTGTAAAAAGTAACACATGAAAAAAAATATCTTTAATAAATCATTTGGAGTATGCTAAATTTTTTTTGACAATCATTTTTAGAAAACATGGTTTTGGAAGAAAAATGGTTTTCAATCAAAAAGCCAATTTTTCTTAAAAACATTCATTTTGAACTCTTGAGTACATAAAGAGAGAAAAAATAAGGGAAAAAATGTATCCTGATGAAATAACCAGAGAATAATAAAATTAATGAGTTTCTTTTGAGATGGATCATAAAATTTTATCATAAAAAACATAATCATGAACAATCTTAACAAACAATGAGATTATAACTCAAAATCTTTACCACTTAGGAAATTTTGAAACATAATCCCCATGAAGGAATATCACTATAATATGATCTATTGATATTCCTCCATGAGATCTCTGAATTTGACTTACTAATATAACTATTCAAGTATCTTCAAAAGCTACTGGTTGAGTCTGTCAGTCTTACTCAATATATTCTGATCACCAGTAAATGATCAGTTGCCTTAGTGAAATTATGACCGGGATGATTCTTCCTTATAATAAAGTCCCAACCTCAACTATTGTGTGAAATTAGTGCACACAAATTCTTTATGGATATTATATGCAAGTAATAACTTTTACAATGTCAACTCAATCTATCTTCTTGAATTCTCAAACCTCATTTATATGTGACACACTGTATGAACTTCTCACCTTTATAAGACCTTGAACATAATAATTCCAACTTTATTATTTTATGTGAAAATAAAACTTGTATTTATTCTATTTGGGTTAAGAATACTCAAGATTCACTATTCATTACTATGTATAGTCTGGGTTCTCAAATTTTTTTCATTCACATATGCATGGAAGCATTCATTATTTTCATGAACAGTTTTTCCACTCCATAAAAGACTTTATAATTTATTGTGAAGCACATGAATTTTCCAAGTT
Source organism: Viscum album (assembly GCA_963277665.1). Taxonomy (NCBI): domain Eukaryota; kingdom Viridiplantae; phylum Streptophyta; class Magnoliopsida; order Santalales; family Viscaceae; genus Viscum; species Viscum album. The sequence continues at coordinate 719,276,748 of OY728129.1, read as the reverse complement.
TATGTGATCATGTGATTTAGGTTATTTAAAGCACATGAACTATCCAATTACATTTGATCATGCGTGTCTCTTACAACTTCACCTAAAGGGATCTGGTGATATCTCACTGCCTCCTTTGTGTGACTAGGATTTATTCACACAAGAGTTTTATTAAGTGTCTTCATGTAAGCCTATGATTGTCTGTGGGTTCCTTTGAATGAAATGAGTCTGTCCACAGGTGTCTCCTTCGTATGATAGTGGTTTTTCCACGGGTTCATCCTCATTTCCTTCATGTAACCAATATGGTTCATGATATCTTAGCAATGTGATTATATTATGTATACTTATCCTAATTCGTGTGAATGAATTATACGAGACATATCAAAAAATATCAAAGGGAATAAAAAACTTCCCTCATCACTTTCACTATTTATATAGGAAAATATTAACCACCTATCCTCCAATAAAATGGATCTATCCAAAAAATATGATGAGATAAGGATGGTTTAAAACTCCAAATAATCTCAATATCTCATGAATTTTGAAACTCTTGGCTTCTTCAAATATCCAGAAACACTGAGTTGATCATGAGATTCACACTAATTCTTCACATTATCACTTTGTTGATCATGTGATGACTTGGTATCCATACTCTTGAAAATACCTAATTATTCAAATGAAAATTCCTACAAAGGATGATATCATCTTGCAGTCCATCTTACATTATTTTTCTCATGATGTCTTCCTACTGTACCATGATCCATGAACATCACACGATGTCATGGTAATTGTATTCTATTCTCACAATATATTATAGGGATGGCTTATTTATTGTCTCTATTTGGTCTCATGATATTAAGATTATCATGTGAGAACATCATGTGATTTTCAGTAGTACCTGCGATAGATTCATGTGACAACTCGATCATCCTTTACCAACACAGGTTCTTCAAATCATGACATGCATGCAATATATCAATTTCATGCACGTGATTGGTAATATTGAGAATGTATCCTTGTGTTGGATTGATAAAATGTGGTGGATAGTTTTATTCATTCATACAAGCATAAGCCTCATCGTCGTAAGGTTAAAGATGATGGGAAAATTCGAATACATGTGATGATGGAAATCAGATGGTGGAGATCTTCATGATCATATGATGCTTATTATTTTTGTCTTTTTAGTAGATGAGTGAACAATTTATCAATTCTTCTATCCAATATCATTTTTTACATACAATTCACTTCAATTTATTAGATATTTAGTGTCTATTGTTTGTTCAAGTTAGTTATGTGGGTCAGCACCCATTACACTTGCACACCACTGCCTGATGGGCTGCGCCGCACCTGTTCTGGATCACTAGCATTTGCAGGCCCAATACGGCCTACCCATGCACCCTATACATGGGAACACACCTGTAGACCTATACACGACCCACCAAATCCTTAGCCTCCATGCAGCCTCCATCAACATGATCACCAACAGGGGTTGACCCTTAGTTCCCCTTAAACATGGTTTAGGGCTAGCCCTTAGGGGCTTGTGGTTAGCCCCTATTTTTTACATGAGGCCAACAAAAATACTTATAGAATTAAGAGTAAATAATAGATAAATCAAATACTTTATCAAATAATATTCCAATAGAAACTCTTTATCACATTTATAAAAAATGTAAATACAATTTTCATGGCCTCCTTTAAATCCCCTTCATGCAATTATATTTATTTTTCATGGAAATATTCTTCTTTATCTTATAGTAAAAAAAGTGTCACCAATGACACAAGTATTTGGAAATTATGGTCACTATAATAATTATAATATTTTTCAAGGAGATATAAGTGTGAAATCCAATTCCATTAAATTAATTCATAATAATTCTATAAGAATCGCTACTTCATCCACTAACACATATTGATTTATTAAAAAAAATGAAAACTAGGATCAATAACCCCCACCCCTTTGTATTTTGTTTCCAATATCAACACATATCATTCAAGTCAATATGTGGTGCATACCTTCTCCCCCTTATTGAAAATAAGTATGCAAAGGGTAAATGGGATCTTCTCAACTCATCTTTCATATCAAAATAATGATCATATCCATTATATGATAATTTCATGATCACTTCTAAGAGAAAAATGATCTCACATGGTTATCTTAGCAAAGAGCCTTTAGTTAATCATATCTAAGTCTATATAGGATAACTCGGTGTATAAAATAAGATATATACAACCAAGGATGTATATGATATCCATAAAATACCATTCATGTGAAATTATTCTCATAAATTCTAAATTCTCTTATAGGGGTTGTAAATAATTATATTTATCAATGAAATACTAAACCCTGCACATAATTCAACAAATACATGAGAAAGTTCATGTGAAAAAGATATATCTCCCCATTTGTTTTATATTTTGATCAACCAAGCACTCCCCCATAATTTTTATGATTAATAAAATTAATAATAAGGGATGAAAGTGTAATTTTTGTACCTTATATTCCAATTTTATAAAGTTGTTTAGAAGTTGAAAATTCACTAAGTAGTGAAGATTTAATAACTTCATCTCATCAATGATCCCCCTAAAGGAATGCATCCATATCCATAAATTCACTACATGTCAATAAAAAACACACAAATATATATATATATATATATATAAGGGAATAAGGATGGAACTTATAGTTTTCAGGAATAACATTCAGGCCAAGAGCTTCCTCTCAACCTGGTCCATTATTTTCTCCAAATCTTAGCATGAGAATATATCTTTTCCCTCATATTTTTGTTTTGATTCCCATATTATTGATTATATTATTTATTCCCTTTCACTTCTTCTTTGTGTGAAATGTTTTTTTCAATTATATTGATTTGATAAAATGAAGTCTCAGGTGCTTTCATTTTATTTTTAAACAACTCTAACTATCCAGGAAGGCATGTCAAGTAATTTTAGCTGTATGGCATGACTTATTACACCTTTCACACAAGTAACTATCTTTATTTAAGTTTCCAGTTGTGGATAACTTTTCAATGGTTTTTAATTCATCATCTAAATTCACTTTATTTCCATTAGATTTAGAAATTTTCTCATCTTCCTCTAATTTCTTATATAATTCTAGTTGATTTGGCCAAAAAACTAGGAACCATTTCTTAACATTATCTATCTTATCAGAATCTTAAAATTAATTAAAAATGATTTTCTATTGTTGAATATTTACCTTTTCATTATAGATTATATATCTTGGTAGTCTTTTAATGCATTTTATAGATTTATGACCCTTATTATTACATATTCCATAGGAGTACTTTAAGCCTTTATATTTATTTTTTCTTGGTAGCTTGGATAAATTTCTATTCAAAATATTCTTTTTTTGAGAATTAATTATCATTCATTTATCATGAATACCCCTTGATTTAGGTCCATTTAATATCAATTAAATTTTATACTAGTAATATTAGGCTTTATTCCCATATGTTTCACGGCAACAACACAAACCGTTTGACCAAGATATTTCACTTTGATATGTATTTTTTACATATAATTTTTATTGCTATATTTATTCAGAATGAGACATATTTTTCCTATGTGGAAATTATTTTCTTGAATTATTTTTATCACTCTTTAATGTAGGAAATTATAGCTCATTTTTTCCTCTTGGTGATAATTTGTTTAAAATTCTTCTTATTTTGTTCACATTTCAAGATTGACTTATTACATTCTTCTATTGCCTACCTTACTTTATGTTGTGGTATTCTATTCTCATAATTATTTTATTTGTACATGATAGGTACATATCAATACTGATCATAATAGTGACCACTTCTATTACATTACTCATAGTAATCTTCAAGTCATTCAAACATTTTCTTTGTAGAAATATTCATTTTCTGTGAGTTTTTCTTCTATGATGCATACCTTATCTCATCTTTAGCTTTTCTCTCCCTAAATTAAGAGCTTCTATTATTTTAATGAGTTGACATGTTATTTGAAAATTCCAAAGCTTCATGCCCAAAATTAAATTATCCCCAATAATAACATATGAATATTTTCCTCTTCTTTTTTTAGTTTAGTATGTTTGGATTTTATAGATTGTGAAACTTTTTGTTTTTAGTGGAACTACCACTATTTTGGACATTTCTTGGTGAAAAAATCTTCATGTTTATTTCCAAATACACCATTGGTGTGGTGGGTTCATCAAAATTTTCACCATCCATACTTTTCTAGAGTTTTAATTAAAACCTATACAAGAACTTGAAATGATATTAAAATAAAAAATAGTTTCAGGTTTATGGGATTCCTTCTTACTAGAGGATGATTACATTTTATTGGAGGATTATCGCATAATTATTTTTTAATAATGACCATAAAATAACACTTAAATGGAAGCATCATTTTTTCCATCTATTTCAAACGTTACAAATCGTGGAGATTCCTAATTTTTCAATCTCACCTCCTGCTCTAGAAACTTCATGTTGTGGGAATTATTCTCATCCTTAACTGATCTTTTCTTATCTTCCCAATCATCCTTTAGCTTATTTATTTTTTTCATTATGATTCTTGATTCTTGCATAGAATTTTCAATCTTTTTTAAACATTTATCTTTATCCTCTAATTTAGAATCTTTGAAAACCATAGAAACTTTGTGAAAATTTTCAAATGCATGAAAATATTATTCAAATAAAAATCTCAAAGAATTATTTTTCAAAAACATTTCTTTATAATTATTCAAAAACTCTAGAATATTTTTCATTGTAAATAAAAATTGTTACTTACCTTCTTTAACAAGTTATGTGAGAGTGTTGAATATATAAAACTTTTTAGCCAATGCTTATTCCACAACATTAGCCTCTTCTTCCAACTATAATTTTTCATCTTGAATACCCTTGAAACCTTCATATATATTATTTCAAACTTATTTGGGAACTTTATTCAGATGTTATTTGAATTCCAAGATTATATCACTAAGAGATCCATCATCATCACAACTTGAGTAGGATTTATTAGAATAATAATAATAAAAATAATCACTACAACATATAGCATTTTGATTACCTTTAATTAAAGGTATATCTTTCTATACTACAAGATTCTTCTTCCAATTTCTTGCTTCTATCTTCTTTCTATTCTTCTAATACTTGATAGAAATTTATAGATCAGTATCCTCAACAGTAACTTCCTTTTTATCCATTTGATATTTATCATCAATTTCATGAAATAGTCACTTCATAGAAACTATCTTGGGTCTTTATAAGTGACATATTCTCTAATACCATTTGTAGTCCCCTAGGTCGAATTGACCACTAAGAGGGAGGGGGGTTAATATATGGTTTAATTTTTACAAATTATTTATTTTGAATTCAACCTATTGAACATGTTAAGGTTCTTTATCCACTCAGTGATATATCGTAGTCTCACTTTTTATGCATAAATAATAATATAGATCACAACACACAATATTTACAAGGTTTGGTATAAAGACCCAATCCTTATTTTGTTAGCTATTCTCCCCAACAAAGATTATACACTATAATATTTTAATTATTTACAATGGTTGATTTTGAATCCACACAAGTTTTTTTTATACTATATCCCATAGTGTTACCATAATCCACACTAGCCTTCTCCAGAATCCATACTAGAGACTTTTACTCCTAAATCTCATAAGAAACTTCTCTTACTACTGACTCAAAATGAGAGAATTTATACTTTATTCAATGCTTGATCCACTATAATATGATTTTTTAATATCCCTCCATTAGCTTTCTGAATATGACTTTCTTGTATACCTAGTCAAGTATCTTCAATAGATAATGGTCTATTCTATCGGTCTTTCACAATCAATTCTAATCACCTATAAATGATCAATTGCCTCAACATAACTATGCTTGGGATGATTCTTCCTTATACTGAAGCCTCAACCTCAATTATTATGTGAAATTTGTGTACACAACTTCTTCATGAATTTAATATGAAAGTAATAACTTGAACAATTTTAACTCAGTATGTTTTCTTAAATTCTCAAACCTCATGCATGTTTGATACACTACATGGACTTATCACTTTTATAAACCCTTTCACATAATAATTCCACCTTTATTATTTTATGTGAAAATCAACTTGTGTTTCTTTTATTTGGGTTAAGAATAATTACTCAAGATTATTTTTTCATTAATATGTATATCTTGGGTTCTCAAATGTTGTAAATTTACATATGCATGGAAGCATGCATGAGTTCCATGCACTGTTTGTCCACTCCATAAGAGACTTAATGATTTCATGCAAAGTACATGACTTGTAAAAGGTTATGTGATCATGTAATCTAGGTTGTGAAAAGAGAATGAACTGTATAATGACATGTGATCATGTGCATCTCTTCCACCTTCATGTGAAGGGATCTGGTGATATCTCACTGCCTTTTTTTCATGACCAAGAAGTATTTACATGGAAGTTTTCTTAAGTGTATTTGTGTAATACAATGCTTGTCCAAGGGTTCCTTCATGTGACAAGAGTCTATACATGGGTATATAATTTGCATGATAGTTGTTTGTATGTAGGTTCCCCCTCTTCTCCTTCTCATAATCAAGATAGTTTGTGAGATCTTCTTCACATATTTAGATCATTCATACTTCTCTTACTTTACATAAATGGATCAAATGATTGATTTGTTTTCATGATATCTCTCACAACACATAAAAGGGTACCAAAAAAATTAAATCCTCCCTTTAAATGTTTATATAGGAAAGGATTCACCACATATACTTTTATAAAAGTTTCATTTATGTAAAATATGGCAAGCCAATGATGGTTTCAAACTCACAAATATCTTAGTATCTCATGAATATTGAAACTCTAAACTTTGAATATCATGAAATTTTGAGTTTATCACATGACTCATGTGACTTCTTCCCATGATCAATTCATTGATTAGGAAATTCCTCATCAGTAATCCTCTTGAAAATCCCTAATTATTCAAATAAAAATTCCTTAAAAATATGGGATTATCTTGTGATCCATGTTATGTTCTTTTTTTCATGATGGATTTCTATTATCACATGATCCACGAACATCATGTGATGTTGTGGTGATTTTATTCTATTATCGCAACATATTCTTGTGATAGCTCATTGATTATCTCCATTCTTTCATGTGATATTAAGATCATCACACGATAGCATCATGCAATTGTCAATGGTTCTTGAGAAATATTAATGCGATTGATTCATGTGAAAAGTCAATCATACTTAGCCAACTGAATTTATTTGAATCATGACATGAATTCAAGACATAGATCTATGAATATACTTTATATGATCAAGAAGGTATCTTTGTGTTGGATTGATACACAATGTCCAATTTTCTTCATTCAAGTAGGAAGAATCCTCATCGTCTGAAGGTTTAAGATGATGGGTGAATTCAAATACACGTGGTGTGGGAAATTAGATGGTGTAGATACACATGATCAGACAATGTTCATTATTCACACCTTTTTAATAGATGGTTGAATAGTTTTACAATGATTTCACCCCACACCAATTTTTTATATGTGTTGTGCTAAGATTTATCAGTGATTTGGTGTCTGCTATTCAATCGATCTAGATTTGGGCTTTGGCACCCGTTGCACTTTCACACCACTACCCCATGGGACATGCCACACCTACATTGTACTACAGGAATCTGCATACCCAATGCAGCCTACCCATTCACCCTACACTTAGGCACACACCCATGTGCATATACATGACACACCCACTCCTTAGCCACCATGCAGACTCCTTCAAAAGGCTCTCCCATGGGATTTGACCTTTGAGTCCCCTTAAATGTGGTTGAGGGATCACCCTTGGTTTCTTGTGGTTGGAACCAATTTTTTATATGAGGACAATAAAAATACTTGAATAATTCCATGTAAATAATAGATAAATAAAATCCTTTATCAAATAATATGCCAAGTATAAATCTCCATATTTTTTATACAAAATGTAAATACAATTTTCATGGCCTTATTCAAATCCCCTTCATGAAATTATCTTTATTTTTCATGGAAATATTCTTCTTCATCTTGTATTAAACAAAGTGCCATCAATGAAACAAGTCTTTGGAACTTAATATTACTACAATAATCATCAGATTTTTCAATGAGAATTATCCAAGCATGACATCCAATTCCATTAGATGAATCCATAATAATTCTCCAAGCATCACCACTTCATCCACCAACACAGATTGACTTATTAATAAAGAATGCAACCTTTAAATATCAAAACATATAATTCAAGTCAATATGTGGTGTATAATTTCTCCCCCTTATTAAAAATCAACATGAAAAGTGTAAATGAGATATTATCAACTTATATTTCTTCACAAAATCATGACAATATTTATTATATAATAATTTCAAAATAACTTCTAATATAGGAATGATTTCACATGGTTCTCTTAGAAAATATCCTTTAGTTAATCATATATAAGTCTATGTGGGATAAAATGATGTAGAAAACAAGAGATATACAACTAAGGATGTCTAAGATATCCATAAAATACCCTAAATGTGAAATTATGATTATAAATTCTTAATTATATTATAGGGTTTATAAATATTAATATTTATCATCGAAATGATAAATATTGCACATACTTCAACAGACACATTAGGAAGGTCAAGTGAAAAAGATATATACCCCCTTTGTTTTATACTATCACCAACCAAGAACTCCACTTTAACTATTATGATTAATACAATTAAGAACAAGGGATGAAAGTGTGATTACAATACCTAATCTTCCAATTTTATAATGTTGTTTAGAAGTTCCATGTTCACTAAGTAGTGAATATTTAATAGTTTCATCTCATTAATTATCCCCCTCAAGGGATGAGTCTATTTCCTTCAATTCCATTCATGTCAGTACAATATACATATATAAAAGGTAATAAAGGGGACCATATAGTTTTTCAAGAGTAATATTCTGGCCGAGAGATTCCTCTCAACCTAGGCCATTATTTTCTCTCAATCTTAGTATGTGAATATTTCTTCACACTCATATTTTTTTTGAGTCAAATCTATTTGATTATCTTCTTTATTCCCTTGAAATTATTATTTATGTGAAATAAAAATTTTAATTATATTAATTTGATCATATGAAGCCTCAATTGGTTTCATTTTATTTTTAAATAGTTCTAAATATCCAGGAAGGCATGTCAAGCATTTGTTAGGTGTATGTCCTAACTTATTATACCCTTCACACAAGTATCTATATTTATTTAAGTTTGTAGTTGTGGATAACATATCATGTGTTTTTACTTAATCATATGAAGTCACTTGATTTCCATTATACTTGGAATGTTTCTCAGCTTCATCCAATTTCTTATCCAATTCCAATTAATTTGGCTAAACAACTAGGTAGTTTTTCTCGACATTCTCTATCTTATCAGAATCATCACATGACTTACCACTATTTTTATATTGTAGACTCTTTCATTTATCAATAAAGATTATATCTCTTGGTAGTATTTTCATGAATTTGATAAATTTGTGACTATTCTCATTACATATTCCATAATATTCCTTCAAGCCTTCATATTTATTTTTTCATGGTAGCTTGAATAAATTTCAAGTGACAACATTATTTTTATGAGAATTAATTATAATTTGTTTATCATGAATCCCAATTGACTTAGGTATTTTTCCTATTAATGGAATGTTATAACATAAAGAGTAGGATTTATTCCCATATGTTTCATAGTACTAGTAAAAACCTCCAAACCTAGATCTTTCACTTTGATATATATTTTTTCCAGAAAATTGTTTCTACTGTATTTCTTCAGACTAATCCTTCTTTTGACTATATAGAAATTATTTTATTAACTCATTTCTCTCTCCCTTTTATGAAGGAAAATATCTCTCATTTTCTCTCTTGGTGATATTTTTTTAATAATATTATTCTTTTGTTTACATTTCAAGACTGGCTTATCACTTTCTTCTCTTACCCACCTTACTTTATGTTATAGTATTAAATTCTCATCATCATGTAATTTTTTCATGATAGGTACATAAAAACACTCATCATAATATTTACCACTTATATTTTATTACTTAAATAAATATTCAAGGCATTTATATATGTTCTTTGTATATATATTCATTTTCTATGAGTTTTTCTTCTTTGGTGCAGGTCTTCTCTTATCTTCAACTTTGATTTCCCAAAATGAAGACCTTATATAATTTTCATGAATTAAAATGTTATTACAACATTACAAATATTCATTCCCAAACTTATAGAAACACCAATAATATCCCTTGAATCTTTTCCCTTTTTATTTTAGTGTTGTCTATATAGATTTCACAGATTGAAACTTTCTGTTTTTTAGTGGAACCACTACTCATTTGGAAATTTCTTGGGGAAAAACTTTTCATGTTTATTTTCACATCCATCATCGATGTGGTGGGTTCATCATAATTTTAACCATCCATAATTTTCTATAGTTTGATTTAAAACTTATACCATCACTTAAAACAATATTATTACACAAAATAGTTTTTGGTTTATGGATTAACTTCTTCTTAGAGGATGATGAAATTTTATTGGAGGATGGTATCATAATTATTTTTGAATAATGATCCTCAAAAAACACTTTAATGGAATAATATTTTTTCTATCCATTTGGTAAGTTCTAGATTGTGAATATTCTTATTTTTTTTAATCTCACATTCATCTATAAACACTTTATGTTGAGGGAGTTCTTCTCATTCTCAACTGATCTCAGATTGTATTCCCAACCCTCCTTCATCTTCTTCATTTGTTCTTCATGAATTCTTCTTGATTCTTATAGATAATTATCAATATCATTTAACCTGTTAGCTTAATCCTCCAATTGAGAAGCTTTAACAACCATATAAACTTTGGTAATTTTTTCAAATGCATGGAAAGATTTTACAAATACAATCTCAAAGAATTATTTCTCACAAACATTTCTTTTTAGTTATCTAACAACTCTAATATATCTTTCATTGAAAATAGAAATTGTTTATTCATTTGATTTCATATGTTTTTTTGATAGTGTTGGATATACCAAAATTTTTAGCAAATTACTTTTTTATAGCATTAGCCACTTCTAACAACTATAATTTTTCATCCTGAAGACCCATGGAACCTTTAATAATATTTTTTACAAATTATTTGAGAACTTTATTAAGATGTTATTTGATTTCAATGATTAGATCACTAAGTGATCCATCATCATCACAGATTGAGCAATATTAATTGGAAGAATAATAATCAAAATAATCACTACAACAAATACCATTTTGATCACCATCACTTATAGGTATCTCTATCTGTACTGCAAGATTATTCTTCATCTTTATTTCCTATATCTTCTTTATATTCTTATGAGTTTTGACATAAATTTATAGATTAATATCCTCATAAGTAACTTACTTTTTATCCATCTGAATCATATTACTCATTTCCTAAAATATTCACTTCATAAAAACTATCATGGATCTTTAGAGGTGACCTACACTCTGATACCACTTGTAGTTCCCCAAGATGGATTGACCACTGAGATGGGAAAAGGGTGAATGAGTGGTTTAATTTTTACAAATTATTTATTTTGAATTCAACCTCTCAAACTTTTTAAGTTTCTTGATCTAATTATTGATATCTCACAATATCTATTCATATATAGAAATAATAAGAGAGGAAAAAACACATGATATTTACAATGTTCAGTAAAAATACCTACTCCTTATCATGTTGGTTATTATCCCCAACATAGATCTTACATTATAATATTATAATCAATTAAAATGGTTGATACTGATTCACACTATATATATTATAAATTCATATAAGAGGTTATTTGTACTACATCCCATAGTGTTACTAGAATTCATAATGGCATGATCTAGAATAAACACTAGACTTATTCTCCTAAATCACACAAGATACTTATCTTTCTCCCATACCAAACTGAGATACTTACTCCTTTATTTAATTCCTAATACACTATAGGATGATATGTTGATCTTCATCCATGATATAACTAAATATAAATTTCCTATATACCTATTCAAGTATCTTAAATAAATAATAGTTAAGTTTTTTGGTCTTTATAAATCAATTTTAATCACCTATAAATGATTAGTTGCTCAGTTCAACTATGATCGGGCTAAATCTTCCTTCTGTTGAAGTTTTGACCTCAACTGTTGTGTGAAAGTGGTGAAAACAACTTCTTCAAGAGTATTATATGAAATTAATAACTTTCACAATGTCAAATTAGTCTATATTATTTAATTATAAAACATAATGCATGTGTGATACACTACATGGCCTTCTCACTTTTATAAACCCCTACACATAAGAATTATTCCTTTATTATTTAATATAAAAACTCAACTTTTATTTCTTCTATTTGGGTTGAGAAAAATTAATCAAGCTTCCATATTCCATAATATATAGAGCTTGGGTTCTCAAATATTGTGTATTAACATATGCATGGAAGCATTCATGAGTTGCATGAACTATTTTTCCACTCCACAAAAGACTTCATGATTTTATACGAAGAGCATGAGCTATCCAAGTTTATGAGATCACATGATATAGGTTATGTGAAGCACATGACCTATCCAATGACATACGATCATATATGTCTCTTCCACCTTTATGTGAAGACATCTAGAAATATCTCACTTGCTCATTCGCATGACCAAGAAGTATTCATGTGGGAGTTTTTTTAAGTGTCTTCATGTAATCCAATGATTTTCCATGGGTTCCTTCATCTGAAAAGAGTCTATCTGCAGGTGTCTCCTTTGTGTGATAGTGGTTTGTCTGTAGGTTCTTACTCCTTTCCTTTTTATAACCAAGATAGTTTGTGATATCTTATTTGGGTTATTTGATCTCGTAAACTTCTCTTCCTTCATGTGAATAAATCACAAGAGTGCACTATTTTCACAAGAGATCTCACAACATATCAAATGGTAGAAAAAACTTTCCTCATACCTTGAACTATTTATATAGGCTAGTATTCACCACCTATCCTCCAATAAAAGTGTTGTGTCCAACAAATATGGTGAGTTGAGGATGGTTTCAAACTCTCAAATATCTTGGGATCTCATGAATTCCAAAACTCTCAGCTTCTTCAAATATCATGCAACATCAATTTGATCATTTTATTCATGTGACTTCTTCACATGATCACTTCATTGATCACGCAATGCCTTAGTATCCATCCTCTTGAAAATACCAAATTATTCAAATGATAATTCCTACAAAAGATGAGATAATTTTGTGATCCATGTTATGTTCTTTTTCTCACGATGGATTCCTACTATTTCATGATCCATGAACATCACATGATTTCATAGTGATTGTATTATGTTCTCATGAAATCTTCTCATGATGGATCATTGGTTTTATCTATTCAGTCGTGTGATCTTAAGATCATCACATGACGACATCATGATATTTTTACTAGTTGTTGCGATATATTCATGAAATGGATTCATGTGAAAAGTATACCATCCTTAGCCAACTGAAGTTAATTGAATCATGAAATTCATGCAAGAAATTGATTGCATTCATGTTCTTAGTATGACCAAGAATGTATCATTATTTTGGATTAATAACACGCAACGGATGGTTGTCTTTGTTTATGTGGGAAAAAGCCTCATCATTTGAATGTTGAAGATTATGGGAGAATTCGAATACACATGGTGTGGGAAATCAGACGATGGAGATCTGTATGACCAGATAGTGCTTATTATTTATATATTTTTAATCGATGGGTGAACAGTACCATAGTGCTTCTATCCCACATTGATTTTTTATACACACCACTGCCTCATGGGCTGTGCTGCACCTGAACTAGCCCACCAGTATCTACTGGACCAATACAGCCTACCCATGCACCCTATTCATAGGTGAACACTTGTGGGATTATAAATGGGAAAACCACTCCTTAGCTACCATACGACCTCCTTCTGAAATCTCTCCCATGGGGGTAGACCCTCGGGTCCCCCTAAATGTGGTTGAGGGCTATCCCTTTGGGGCTTGTGGTTAGCCCCTATTTTTTATATGAGGCCAACAAAAATACTTAAAGAATAATAGATAAATCAAATCCTTTCTCGAGTAATATGCCAAGACCAACTCTTTATCTTCTTTATACAAATTATAAATACAATTTTCATGGAATCTTTTAATTCCACTTCATGAAATTATATTTAATTTGAATGGAAATATTCTTCTTCATATTGTAGTAAAAAAAGTTTCATCAATGACACAAGTCTTTGAAACTTAAGATCAATACAACAATCATCAGAGTTTTCAAGGAGAATTGTCCAAGAATGACATCCAAATCCATTAGATGAGTACATTACAATTCTACAAGTACCACCACTTCATACACTAACACATATTGACTTATTGAAAAAAATTCAACCTAGGATCAAAATGGGGATTTCAATTTATAGTCATGAAGCTCAATCCATCATGTCATATGATTTAGATACACACAACAAGAACCGGTTAATGTTTCATGGATGAGATATCAGTATCTTTCTTTGAAAATGAGTTTGATATGTAAGTGTGTAACATCGAGGGAATTGGATCTACTAGAATAGTTGGATTGTGTATTTTTTAAATCATAACTCAAGGAATTTTAATTAGGAGTGATGAGATGAGACATGTATCTAGGGGATGACTAAAAATCATATTCAAAAGAAAATTTCCACTATAATGGTGTTTGGGCATAAAAAATTATAGGATTCTATTATTTAGGATGAAGATACCTCCGAATTACAGGCCATATCAGGGCCGCTTATACAGAATCATATCAAGGGTATAGTATGCATAGTCAAGTAGAGGTGTACTTTGGAGTTTAATGTGCTCATTAATGATATCCAAGTAAAGGCTTGTGAGGATTCAAACATGTGTTAAATGAATTAGGTTCATGGAAGGAAGGAATATTCATGAAGGGTTATGGAACTCTAAAGGCTAAACCACTATGTACAAACCACATAATTAGGGTGATTGTAACACCCGGGATTTTATGAGAAATATTTTGATTTTATGTTGTATACATCACCAAAGGAATCTTTCACTACAAACAATAGTTTCTTGTCTTGCATTACACGCAATAGAAACCTTCCTCGATAGCTTGTATTGTACGAAATACCGAGTTTCACTAAACAACGATATGTTATTAAAATGTTATATAAACTAGCCGTTATGAATAGTAATACCCACTTTTTAAAATTTTATAAATTTTATCTTTCAAAATGGACTTCATTTTTGGACTTAGAATATCAAAATTAGCCTAGGGTGTTTTTTTGGTATTTTTATGGAAACTTTCAATTTTTGATGAATAGTGAAAACACTAGGTTACTATTTAAAAACCGAATTTTTATTTAAATAATTATTTATTTTATTTAAATTTATTTTAGGTCAAAATTGATACATAATACCTATATAAGTTCAATGTAATTAATTAGATTCATTTTATAATAATTTTAGATATATAAAAATTTTATTGAACTTTTCACCGTTTTTTACCAACCTCCTAAGAGAATTTGAAAATTTACATAATACTTAATTTTACTGCTTCTGTGAGTGGAATTTCAAAAATCTGAGAGACATGGTTAATATCAAGGAGTAAAATGTGGTTCAATAAGATAAAAATAATTTTTAGTGAATAGTAACTTTTTACTTTTATTTACCACGGTTAAAAGTAAATAGGGTAATTAAGGGTAAAAATGATATTATTATTACCCTAACACATGTACTAATTCTATTGGATAAGTGTAATTTGACCAAAAACAACTTTAGGAATAAAATATTACCCTTTAGGTCTACTTGGATTAGATTAGGACACTTATTATTATTTTATTTAAAGAAGAGTTAAAAGAGTTAAAATCAAAGTTTAATAACTAAAATATTTTTAATATAGGGTTAAACATAAGATAAATTTGACTATAAATATTCATTATAAATATAAAAATATTTCCTACATAATGGTATTTTATTTATAATTTTTAGACATTAAATAATTTAATTTATTTATGACACAATGATGATGCAGTAATTACCTTATTAATAAAATATTAACATAATTGATGATATAAATACCCAAATCAATGTAATTTGAGACTTTTTATAAACTAAACTAATTTTTTAGGTTAATATGACATATTAGTATTGATTTAATTAACTTTTTTAGAACTAATCATGCTGTTATAATTTTCACAAAAATCAATTACCAAATAGTGTCAAAATTGACATAAAATAGTTTTTA
This sequence comes from Viscum album, assembly GCA_963277665.1. Lineage (NCBI taxonomy): Eukaryota > Viridiplantae > Streptophyta > Magnoliopsida > Santalales > Viscaceae > Viscum > Viscum album. The sequence continues at coordinate 719,260,488 of OY728129.1, read as the reverse complement.
AAACAAATATTATATTATTAATTGTTATTTTATTCCTAAAAATCTAAGGTTCAGTCAAATTACTTAGATACGGTTATATATATTAATAATGAACCACTTAGGGTTATTTTGGCTTGTTATAGTAAGTTTATTAACCATATAGTGTAAGAAAACAAGAAGGTAAAAGTTAAATTATTTAACTTAGAGTTAAATCTAAATGATAAGGTTAAAATAGTAACCTAAACTTGTATAAAACCAATTGGTTGAGAGTATTTAGACCCATATAAACCTTAGTTTCTAAATAAATCAATTTGGAGCTATTATAAACTGAATATGACTTTATTATAAAATAATATTTTAAGTTTTTCCAAAGGTGCCCCTTTCCTCCCTTATAAAAGGGCACCTCCTCCCTCTCCTCCTAACACAATTTTGAGCCTTAAAGCTCGTCCAAACCCTTCCCATTTACCTTATAAACTTCCCTAGAAACATACTAGAGGTCTTAGTCTTCTTCAAAGACCAATTTTAGTGCCCTAAGAGGATGTTTGAAAGAGGCATGTCGAAGAAGAGGTAATATCCGTTACCGATTCTTTGAAATTTATTTCTTCTTATACTTACTCTTATTTAGTTGTTTCATTATGAAGTAATAAAATCAGTATCACTAATATACTGATATGTTATTATAAATATTAAACAACCCTATTTCACCTTCTATCCATCCTACGGAAAACGAAATCACCGCGCGTGCGTACGTACGGAATACCGTCTCCACGCCGTGGTGTAATTTGTTTTCCACCACCACATTACTTGGATGGGTATAAAGGTGTAAAGAATAGCTATATATGATTATTTTAAAGTGATATTGATTATAAAATAGTATACACACACTTCAACACAATTCCACGATCATGAGAATGATATCATCGCTCGTGCGTACGTACGACCTACCGTCGCCACGATATGATGCGACTAATTTTACATGATATTCATTGAATAATGATTATATAAATGAATTTAATGAATAAATATGATATATGTTATACTAATACGATTCTGTAAATGATGTATCTATAACCTAAAAATAATAATAAGAATTTATTCGACAAAACACGCATAAGAACATAAAGCAATGAACACCCGAATAACAAGTAGCAATGAAATATTATTAATAAGAAGATAAGAATATGACCATATATGATATAATAACAATGAATATGATTCTTTAATAAGTCAATTAAACTATTTAAATCATTATACAGGAGGTTCAGATACGTACGAAGCATATCGAACCTAAGGTAAGGGAAAATCTCACAATCTCAATTTTTATCCAAGATTGTTTATACTTCAGTAATTACTGGGGAATATTTATCATCCACATCCATGTTTTGTCAATATTTAATATTATTTATATCCTCATACAATTGTTTAAATCCAATTTTACCCATTGGTGAGTTTTTAGTAAAAGATATGAAAGTAATCTTTTGTCGTCTTTAGTACGAGGTACTTTTTGACTTTTCCAGCCAAAGTATGAGAAGAATGTTTTTTTAACTTATATGGAATGAATAGTTTTTTTATGATTTCATAGAACATTATTTCCATGAATATTCCTTTACAAGTTTTCAAGTTTATTTTTAATTAACTTCTTTTAGTTTAAAATTGTATGACATGTTAAGAAATGAAAAATGTTTTTGAAATAGAAAGGATATTTTCCTCAAGAATGGAATTCAAGTGTTTTATCAAAATTATTTTCCATCTAAGATAATATAGGTTTCTATTTCTATCCCTATTTTTACATTTATTTGATTATGTTATGATGGAATTATTTTTATGAAGTCCTTTTATCTTACATGGATTATGTTATGATGGCATGAAGTTTAAGAATCCCATTTTTGTTACATGGGATATGCTATGATATATGATTTATGATTTTGTGGTACACATAATAATGGTTTCATTATGATATGGGTGGGACCTATATCTCCCTCCAATGCATTGGGTAAAGATTTATATCTCATGAGATAGATATGGCTGGAGCGGCAAGTTAATCTGGTTCAGTGATACAGGATTGGAACGAGGAGTGAACTCGGTTCAGTAATGGACTTTGTCCGCTATGATGGTCTTGGAAATGAGCCTTGACTAATATAAAATAATTTTCTATGATTATGTGTGTATGCCACAAAGTTTCATGTTTTAAGTTATGATTATTGGGATTACATTTCACCACTATGATTTATCCCATGTTATGATATTATGATCTCTTTTGCAGGTTAATATTTTCAAAATGTTATGTTATTATGAATATGATATGATTGATATTTCTTTTGTTTACCCTTACTAAGAATTTGAGCTCACCCTTTTGTATGTTTTCTTTTCCCCAAGCCAGGAATAAGGGTATTAAGTATGTTATGCCAAAAGGGACTCTAAATATGATGAAATAAACGGGAGACAATGTAGATGATTTATGAACCAGTTGTTTAAGTTTACCATTTTCTAAAGACACTATACCTAAAAGGTCCTTTCATGGTTTTGTTATATGTTGTAATAAGTATGCTTAAATTCTGAAGTAATAACAATGTATGTAAATTATGGGTCGTTATAGTTGGTATCAGAGGAAAGGTATAGTCAACCTTTGGAAACTATGATGTGAAAGCCTTAGTAAGAACCCTAAGGATATGTCTAAGCATAGAACACAATATTAGTGTTTTATAAATGGCCATAATTAACCTATGATAAGACCTAAAGTGTGAAATTTTATTAATGATTATGTTGTTTTCCTGTTATGATTAGTGTTTCTCACACTATGCTTCTTGGTTTTAGTCAATGACTGGAACTTGAAGGAACCGTGTTAATGATGAATGCGACGGACAATGCAATGATTGTCCCCCTGAGAAACCAAATGTTATGGGAGATGGAATTCAAAATCTTGTATCCATGCTCACACAACTTTCTCAAGCTATGAATCATGCATGACTTCCAAACGAGCAAAGGAAGGAGCAACATTCTGTTGAATCCTTTATGAGGCAGCGTCCACCTTCATTTAGTGGGTCTTCTGATCCATTAGTGGTTGAACAATGGATCAGTACCACTGAAAAGATATTTTTAGTTCTATAATGTTCCGAACATGATAAAGTTATCTTAGCAGTATATCATTTGGAAGGTGAAGCTGATCAATGGTGGAATATTATTAAGAATACGAGGAAAAGGGATGAAATTGAGTCCATGGAATGGGACGAGTTCAAGAACTTATTTTTCAATAAATATTTCCCTCTTATTCTTTGAAAAAAGATGGAGAATGAGTTTCTTGAATTGAAGAAAAAGGACGATGAATCTGTTGGTACCTACGAAGAAAATTTTACAAGACTTTCAAGGTACACTTCCGAAATTATTATCCAACCTGAGAGTAAGATCGATCAATTTTTTAGTGTCTTAAAACCATGTCTTCGAAGGGCGTTATCCATAAGGGACTTCAATAGCTACGAATAAATTGTTCAATGTGATCTCAAGGTTGAGATAGATATTGGAGTAACCCATCAATCATATGGGTTTGATAAGAAGAGGAAAATGGAATTCAAAGAAAAATCTAAAGACCACACTGAAAAGAAGATGAGTTTTCCCTTATGCTCAAAGTGTGGAAAGAAACATGGAGTGAATTGTTTTAAAGGGACAAGTAAATTTTTTAATTTTGGAAAAGAAGGTCATCGGGTAGTTGAATGTCGAAATAATGGGAAGAAGATGTCTAATGATGCGAAAAAAGAAAGGGATACACAAAATGAATCTCCTACACTACAATGTTTCAAGTGCAAGGAAATGGGGCATTATGCTAATCAATGCCCTAATCCAAGGGTTGTTGATGATGATCAACGTCAACAAACTCTTAAGACCAAAGACAAAGGAAAGTCACATGCAATTTCTATCGACGATGTGGAGTATGATAACGAAGTGGTGAAAGGTACAATTACCATCCACTCTAAAGTATCAAATGTTTTATTTGATTCTGGATCCACCCACTCTTTTATTTCTGAAGAATTTTCTAAGGGTATCGCCATCTTACCTTAGCAGTTAGATATTGAGTTAGCTGTGACAATCCCTAATGTCACAACAGTCGCATCAACAGTTTACAATTCTTCTCCGATTGAAGTTTGTGGGAAAGTGCTTCCTGCAAATCTTTTGATCCTTCCTATAGTGGAATTTGATGTGATTCTTGGCATGGATTGACTTTCTTTATATGGAGCTCATTTAAATTTTCAAAGAAGGAAAATCACATTTAATATTACTGATCAATATACTATCATCTATCGATGAAAGGATGAATATAACCTTCCAGTGGAAATTTCTTCCATCTTATGGGACTTGATTCCAATAAATGAAGGTTATTTATCTCAAATGGTTGGAGAGAAACTCATGATTAAGAATATTCCCATTGTACAGGAGTTTGATGATGTCTTTCTGGAGGAATTTCCAGATCTTCCACCAAATCGTTAAGTTGAGTTTTCAATAGAACTCGTACCAAGTGCTTTACCTATTTCAAAGACACCATATAGAATGGCCCCAATTGAGTTGCAAGAATTGAAGAAGCAACTCCAAGATAATCTTGATAAAGGATTCATACGCCCTAGTGCATCACCTTGGGGAGCACCTGTTCTCTTTATTAAGAAGAAATATGGATCAATGAGACTTTGCATTGATTATCGAGAACTTAACAAGATCACTATCAAGAACAAATATCCTCTCCCACACATTGATTACTTATTTGAAAAACTACGCGGAGATCAATACTTTTCCAAGATTGATCTTCGTTCAGGGTATCATCAATTAAGGGTCAAAAAGGATGATATACCAAAGATGACTTTCCATATAAGGTATGAACACTATGAATTTATAGTGATTCCATTTGGTCTTACTAATTCCCCTGCTATCTTCATGGATCTAATGAATAGAGTCTTTAGAGACTATCTTGATCAGTTTGTGGTAGTCTTTATAGATGATATTCTTGTCTATTCAAAGAGAAAGGAAGAACATGAAGATCACTTGAGAATTGTATTAAAGACCCTAATAAAGGAGAATATTTATGCTAAATTTACCAAGTGTGAATTTTGGCTTCAAAAAGTTTCATTTTTGGGTCACATAATCTCAGAAGAGGGGATATCTGTGGATCCATAAAAAATAGAGGTTATTGAAATATGGTCGAGACCAACAAAAATAACTGAGATCCGAAGTTTTCTTGGTTTGGCTGGATATTATTGACGTTTTGTGAAAGATTTTTTAAGGTTATCTAATCCACTCACCAGGTTTACTTGAAAAGGAGTTAAGTTTGTTTGGACGGAGGAGTGTGAAGAGAATTTCAAAGAGTTAAAACGAAGGTTATCCAGTGCACCTGTGCTCACACTAATGTGTAGTGGAGAAAGGTTTGTGATCTACAGTGATGCATCCAAGAAAGGACTGGGGTGTTTTCTCATGAAAAATGATATGGTAATAGATTATGCCTTACGACAGTTGAAAATCCATGAGAAAAATTACCCAACTCAGGATTTGGAGTTAGTTGCGGTAATCTTTGCATTAAAAATATGAAGGCATTATCTTTATGGTGAAAGGTGTGATATTTATACTGATCATAAAAGTTTAAAGTATATTTTCACACAAAAAGAGATGAATATGCACCAAAGAAGATGGTTGGAGTTGATTAAGGACTACGACTACTCAATTCATTATCACCTTGGGAAAGAAAATAAGGTAGCAGATGCATTAAGTCAACAAGACCATTCTATCTTATCCATGATGAGGATCACAAAAGATCCAATATTTATGGATTTACAAAGGATGGATCTAGGAATTATAATGGAAGGGGAAAAATCTTATCTTTCTAAAATGAATGTTCAACCATCTATACATGTGAAGATTAAAGAGGCACAAAAAGAAGATGTAGAGTTACAAAATAAGGTGAAAAATGTTCCTGAATTCAACCTTGATTGTGATGGGATAATAAGGTTCAGGAATCGGGTTTGTGTTCCTCCCATCCCAGAATTAAAGATGGAGTTGCTGGATGAGGCTCATAGTTCTTCACTCTCTATTCATCCTAGAAGCACGAAGATGTATAGAGACCTGAAAGAGTACTTCTAGTGGGATGGCATGAAAAGAGATGTTTCTGAATATGTCTCTCGATGCTTGGTTTGTCAGTAAGTTAAAGTTGAGATACAGAAGTCTAAGTAGATGTTACAACCATTGCCCATACCCGAATAGAAATGGGAAAACATCACTATGGACTTTGTCACTAGACTTCCTAAAACATCCAAAGGCAATAATTATATCTGGGTTATAGTTGATCATCTTACGAAGTCGGCACACTTCATTGCTATTAGAGAAGATTTTTCTCTTGATCAGCTTGCCATGATATATGTAAAGGAAGTGGTAAGATTGCATGGACTACCACTTTCCATTATATCTAATCGGGATCCAAGGTTTACCTCGAAGTTTTGGCGAAGTCTTCAACATACTCTAGATACAGAGTTGAGTTTCAGCACTGATTATCATCCTCAGACAGACGGTTAGTCTGAGAGGACAATTCAAACTCTAGAAGACATGTTTAGAGCTTGCTATATGGATTTCAAAGGTGGTTGGGATCAACACCTACCTTTGGTGGAATTTTCTTATAATAATATCTTTCACTCCAGTATTCAGATGGATCCTTATGAAGCTCTCTAGGTAAAGAAATGCAGGACTCCAACTTACTGGGATGAAGTTGGGGAAAGAAAGCTATTAGGACCTGATCTTGTTGATGAGATGGTAGAAAAGGTCAGATATATTCAACAACACATAAGAGCAGCTCAGAGTCGACAAAAAAGTTATGCCGATAACCAAAAAAAAGACCTAGAGTTTGAAGTGGGTGATAAAGTGTTCTTACGAACATCTCCTTGGAAGAGAGTAAGGAGATTTGGAAAGAAGGGAAAGCTGAGACCTAGGTATATCAGTCCTTTCGAAATACTAGATCGTGTTGGGAAGGTAGCTTACTGATTGAAACTTCCACCGAATCTCTCTCAAGTTCACGATGTGTTCCATGTATCTCTCCTGATAAAGTACATACCTGATCCTTCACATGTACTAAGCTCAGAAGTTATACCGCTAGAGCAAGATCTTTCTTATGAAGAACAACCGATAGAGATTCTGGATCGTAGCGAAAAAGTTCTACGGAACAAGACCACTCGCTTGGTTAAAGTTTTATGAAGGAACCACCAATTAGAAGAATCTACATGGGAACTTGAGGATATGATGAGGGAGAGGTATCCTCATCTATTTGTTACAAAGTGACGAATTTCAAGGGTGAAATTAATTTTAAGGGGGGTAGAATGTAACACCCGAGATTTTATATGAAACATTTTATTTTTATGTTATATACATCACCAAATGAATCTTTCACTATACACAAAATTGTCTTGGCTTGCATTAAATGCAAGAACAACATTCCTCGATAGCTTGCGTTGTACGCAATACCGATTTTCGCTAAACAATGACATGTTATTAAAATGTTATATAAACTAGCCATTATGAATAGTAAAACCCACTTTTTGAAATTTTATAAATTTTATCTTTCAAAATGGACTTCATTTTTGGATTCAGAATATTGAAATTAGCCTAGGGTGATTTTTTGGTATTTTTCTGGAAACTTTCAATTTTTGATGAATAGTGAAAACACTAGGTTACTATTTTAAAACCAACTTTTTATTTAAATAATTATTTATTTTATTTAAATTTATTTTAGGTCAAAATTGATACATAATACCTATATAAGTTCAATGTAATTCATTGGAGTCATTTTATAATAATTTTAGATATATAAAAATTTTATTGAACTTTTCACCATCTTTTACCCACCTCCTAAGAGAATTTAAAAATTTACATAATACTTAATTTTACAGCTTATGTGAGTAGAATTTCAAAAATCCAAGAGACACGGTTAATATAAAGAAGTAAAATGTGGTTTAATAAGATAAAAATAATTTTTGGTGAATAGTAACTTTTTACTTTTATTTACCACAGTTAAAAGTAAATAGGGTAATTAAGGGTAAAAATGATATTATTATTACCCTAACACATTTCCTAATTCTATTGGATAAGTGTAATTCGACCAAAAAAACCTTAGGAATAAAATATTACCCTTTAGGTCCACTTGGATTAGATTAGGACACTTATTATTATTTTATTTAAAGAAGAGTTAAAAGAGTTAAAATCAAAGTTTAATAACTAAAACATTTTTAATACAGGGTTATACATAAGATAAATTTGACTATAAATATTCATTAGAAATATAAAAAGATTTCCTAAATAATGGTATTTTATATATAATTTTTAGACATTAAATAATTTAATTTATTTATGACACAATGATGATGCAGTAATTACCTTATTAATAAAATATTAACATAATTGATGATATAAATACCTAAATAAATGTAATTTGAGATTTTTTATAAATTAAACTAATTTTTTAGGTTAATATTACATGTTAGTATTTATTTAATTAACTTTTTTCTAACTAATCACGCTGTTATGATTTTCACAAAAATCAATTACCAAATAGTGTCAAAATTGACATAAAATAGTTTTTTAAAAATATATTATATTATTAATTGTTATTTTATTCCTAAAAATCTAAGGTTCGGAAAAATGACTTAGATAAGGTTATATATATTAATAATGAACCACTTGGGGTTCTTTTGGCTTTTTATAGTAAGTTTATTAACCATATAGTGTAAGAAAACAAGAAGACACGGTAAAAGTTAAATTATTTAACTTAGAGTTAAATCTAAATGATAAGGTTAAAATAGTAAACTAAACTTGTCTAAAACCTATTGGTTGAGAGGATTTAGACCCATCCCCACCTTAGCTTCGAAATAAATCAATTTGTAGCTATTAAAAACTGAATATGACTTTATTATAAAATAATATTTTAAGTTTTTCCAAAGGTGCCCCTTTCCTCCCTTATAAAAGGGCACCTCCTCCCTCTCCTCCTCACACAATTTTGAGCCTTAAAGATCAGCCAAGCCCTACCCATTTCCCTTATCAACTTCCCTATAAACATACTAGAGGTCCTGGTATTCTTCAAAGACCAATTTTAGTGCCCTAAGAGGATATTTCAAAGAGGCGTGTCGAAGAAGAGGTAATATCCGTTAAGGATTCTTTCAAATTTATTTCTTCTTCTACTTACTCTTATTTAGTTGTTTAATTATGAAGTAATAACATCAGTATCACTCATATAATTATATATTATTATAAATATGAAACAACCCTATTTCACCTTCTATCCATCCTATGAAAAATGAAATCACCGCGCGTGCGTACGTACGGAATACCGTCTCCACGCCATAGTGTAATCTGTTTTCCACCACCACCTTACTTGGATGGGTATAATGGTGTAAAGAATAACTGTATATGATTGTTTTAAAGTTATATTTATTCTAAAATAGTATACCTATACTTCAGTACAATTCCACGATCATGGGAACAATATCATCGCTCGTGCGTACGTACGACCTACCGTCTCCACGATGTGATGCGACCCGTTTTACATGATCTTAATTGAATAATGATTATATAAATTAATTGAATGAATAAATATGATATATGTTATACTAATACCATTTTGTAAATGATTTATCTATAACCTAAAAATAATAATAATAATTTATTCGACAAAACACGCATAAGAACATAAAGCAATGAGCACCCGAATAACAAGTAGCAATGAAATATTATTAATAAGAAGATAAGAATATGACCATATATGATATCATAACAATGAATATGATTCTGTAATAAGTCAATGACACTATTTAAATCATTATACAGGAGGTTCGGATATGTATGAAGCATATCAGACCTAAGGTAAGGGAAAATCTCGCAATCTCAATTTTTATCTGAGATTGTTTATAATTCAGTAATTACTGGGGAATATTTATCATCCACATATATGTTTTTTCAACATGTAATATTATTTATATCCTCCTACAATTGTTTAAATCCAATTTTACTCATTGGTGAGTTTTTAGTAAAAGATATGAAATGAATCTTTTGTCGTTTTTAGTACGTGGTACTTTTTGACTTTTCCGGCCAAAGTACGAGAAGAATGTTTTTTTAACTTATACGGCATGAATGGATTTTTATTATTTCATAGAAAATTATTTCCATGAATATTACTTTACAAGTTTTCAAGTTTATTTTTAATTAACTTCTTTTAGTTTAAAATTGTATGACATGTTAAGAAAAGAAAAATGTTTTTGAAGTAGAAAGGATATTTTCCTCAAGAATAGAATTCAAGTGTTTTATCAAAATTATTTTCCATATAATATAATATAGGGTTATGTTTCTATCACTATTTTTACATTGATTTTATTATGTTATGATGTAATTATTTTTATTAAGTCCTTTTATCTTACATGGATTATGTTATGATGGCATGAAGTTTAAGAATCCCATTTTTATTACATGGGATATGATATGATATATGATATATGATTTTGTGGAACACATAAGAATGGTTTCATTATGAGATGGATGGGACCTATATCTACCTCCAATTAATTGGGTAAAGATTTATATCTCATGGGATATACATGGCTGGAACAGAAAGTTAATCCAGTTCAGTGATATAGGACTGGAATAAGGAGTGAACTCCGTTCAGTAATGGACTTTATCCGCTATGATGGTCTTGGAAATGATAATTGACTAATATGAAATGATTTTCTATGATTATGTGTGTATGAAAAAAAGTTTCATGTTTTAAGTTATGATTATTGGGATTACATTTCACCACTATGATTTATCCCATGTTATGATATTATAATCTCTTTTGTAGGTTAAGATTTTCAAAATGTTATGTTATTATGAATATGATATGATTGATATTTATTTTGTTTACCCTTACTGAGCATTTGAGCTCACCCTTTTGTATTTTTTATTTTCCCTAGGTCAGGAAGAAGGGTATTAAGTAGGTTATGCCAAAGGGGACTCTAAATATGATGAAATAAATAGGAGACAATGTAGATGCTTTATGAACCAGTTGTTTATATTTCCCAGTTTCTAAATACACTATACCTATACGGTCCTTTCATGGTTTTTTTATATGTTCTAATAAATATGCTTCAATTCTGAAGTAATAACAATGTATGTAAAGTATGGGTCTTTATAGTGATGAGATATGATGTGACACTAATCTAAATTTTTTATGAACTAGTGGATCCTAGAAGAATTTTTTGGATTCTACTAGGTCCATATGATGATCCCTATAAACTTCATAACTTTTTTTAAAATTTAAGCTCAAATTTCACCTAATCCCTTAAAATAGGGAGGCATAGTGAGCAAAGAATTTAATTTTTCTCAATTTAAAATTATATATTTTTATCCTAATAAATTTTATGTCCTTTTAAACTATAGTTTAAGTTTATAGTTCCTTCACCACTAAGTGGATAGAGTTCAAGGTTGTATATATTTTACCAACAAATTTTGAGTTTATGTTTTAGAAAATTTGACCACATGTGAAGTGGGAAAACCTATATGGAAAGGGTGAGGTGAATAATCGTTGTGAATGGAGATACAAATTACATTATGGACTATCTTTCAAGGGAGGTTCACATAGTTTAAGGTCATAGTTCTTGGACTAAAAGGGGTTGATAAAACCCATTTACTAGAAAAGGGGAAGGTTGACCCAATGTTAATAGAGATCCTAATGCCACTATATACTATATCAAGGGGGAGGGGGTGAACACAATTTATGGTTATGATGTGTAGACCTAATTAATTATAATAACCACAAAAATGGGGCCCAAAGAACAATAATGTACTAACACCTTTTGAATAGGGAGCGTTGATTTCATAGATTACAACTTAATGTTCTTGGATCAGGAGTAGTGATGTAGAGAAAGCATGCAAGGGATGAACACATACCATATTAAAAATATGGGTTCTACTATAATACTATGAAGGTGAATGGAAATTAGAGGATATTACCCTTTATTATGAAGATACCTATAGTTTATTGGCTATATTTGGGGTGCATCTACAAATCCATATTTGGGGAATAGTTTTAATAGGTAAGTATAAGTGTCCTTTGAAGTTGAATGTGATTGTTACTAAGAACCAAAAAAAGGTTTACAAAAATACAAGACACTCCAAGAACTATGTTTAATTTATGATAAAGGATGTCAAAAAGGGGAGATATAGGTATTTTATACTTTTGATAGTCATAAATAGTCTTCCATGGTTCTCTCAAAAGGGGTGGAAGTGAATTAGGACTTATGGATTGGGCCTAAACATGGGGTTCCGAAACGTGTCCTGAGATAGAAGGAGTCAGGATATACATAGTCCTTATATTATAGGGGAGGCTCTGAACATTAGGATATATTACTAATAAATGGAAATTTTATTCCAATGTTTTTTTAGAGAACCAATCTATGTCAGTTACCCTCATGTGGACCTGGATATCAAATAAGGAAATCGGGCCAGGTGTAGGAGGCCTCTCTGAGTAGTTTAAATTCATTCAGGGTGGACCGTGTGTCATGCAGTTTAACATAATGTGACAAGTAATCACATTCCATTATATAAAAATGGGCATATTTTATCATAGAATAGGTCTATAGATATATCAGCAATGCTAAGATGAGGAAATTTTTATGTTCTCTCCTTTCTCTATACAGGTTCATAAACAAGTATTTACTGGAAACTCCTATGTGTAGGAGAGGTAGGAATTTTGGTTGATAGAATTTGATGATGGGCCCTAGATATAGGATCTAAGTGTAAATATGTATCCTACCTAAATAGGAATCATACCACACTTAGTTCTTATATTATACCCTATGTAGATCGATCTCTTACACAGGGAAGGAATTTTCAATGTAGGTTCACAAATAAAGAACTCAATAGTGAAGGCTCCCATTTAGATCTAGATCATATATAAGAGTGGGTGAATTTTTTAGTTTCTTTTATATAAATAAGGATCATGTTTAGGGGAAAATATCTGGGCTTCACCTCTATATAGTGTTATCAGAAAATTGAAAACATCACTATAAGACCCAAAACATTAAGGTAAAAGAGGATTTGTTTTCAAATCACGTTTTAACCTAGGATGGGAGATCTAGGCATAAGTATGTATCTAACCAAAGTAGGAATCAAGAAAAATTTAGTTATTGAGGAGAAATTCCCTGTATATATCTGGTTAATATGTAGGGAAAATGGTATTTTGGTTAATTCATGCCTAGGACTAGGATATGAGATCCCAGTTTAGTTATGTATCTTACCAAAGTAAGAATCATGAAACACATAGTTCTTATAGATTACCCTATGTATATTTATCTCTTTCATGTGGTTAGGGATTTTTTTCTCATGCATGAAAAAATTGTTGGCTGAGAATACCTACATAGATCTAGCTTTTATGTAGGGTAATTAGGCTAAGTGGGATGATCTATGTAATTTAAGGTCACAAAGGGGGACCAAACCATTCTATACCTTAATACATTTTGTTTTTGAGTTTTAATAGTAGATGAAATCAACCAAGACCTCTAATTTTACATAAATTGAGCTTGATTTGAGAAATAAGAGGAAATTTTAGGACCATCCATACCACATTAGAGCATGTGTAAAGAAAATTTGTGATACTTTACATAGAATTTAGCATTTTTTGTGGGTATGTTGTCATACATTTTAATTCCTTGTGACTAGGTCATAAGTATTATACAATTTAACGTCATTATGTAAGTACATTGTCATATAGTTTAACATTATACGACTAATATATAGACCATGTAGTTTAACATTATATGGAGAGAACTATATTCTATGTAATTTAAAGTCATAAAAAATAGAAATATGATTCCAACATGGGATTATGGAAAGTATTTATTGAGAAATTTTTCATTGGTAGGAGGTGTAATACACTCCCCATACATGAAGTCCATGGAGTAAGCTCTATTAGAGTAGACTTTATATATTAAATAAGGTCTCTCCCACTTTGGTTTGAGCTTTATAGGTTTCTTACTTGGTATAATAGGGATTATTATCACCAGTACCATCTCTCATTGGAAATATGAATGAAGGAATTTTTTTATTAAAATCTCATGCAACTCAGTTATGATAAACTTCCAGGTTGTTCAAGGTGTGAAATATCTTCTTATCGTGTCATTCCAAATCATCCAATCACTTTTAATTCTTTTCTTATCAAGAAAACTTCTTGTAAATGTTAATGAGAAGCAAGGGTAGCTGAAACTTGATGGGAATGACTACTTATGTCCCGTATAAAAGAGAATATGGGGTTTTATGCATGGATGTATGAGTTGTGGTGAATTATTCCTACAAAGAATGAATTATTTTTTCAAGAAAGGATTTCTTATCTTTATCCACTATCTTATGAAGTGTGTTAGATGGGGTTTTATTAAATGACTCAATCTGTCTATTTTACACTGTATGGTAGTAGAAAGAGTGGTTGAACTAAATTACATATTTCCAATATAACCTTTTCAATTAGTAAGAGTATAAATTAGTGATATTATCCATCAATATCATATGGGGTACACCTAATTTTATAATGATATTTAAATTCACAATTTTGAAGATAGGATTTGTCTTGAATTCCTTGAGGGATATATTCTCAACCCACTTAGAGAAAAATCCAGTAGTAATATGGATGTACTTGAATTTCTTGGTTATTGTTAAGGGGATATGGTCCCATGACATCTATTCCCTAGGTAGAAAAAACCAAGAATATTTAGCAGCATCTAGAAACTCAGGGGGTTGATGCATAAAATCAACATGTATTGGGAAAGCATGGATTTTTTGGGTGAATTTCACACAATTTTGTGTCATCAAAGTTTGGAACTATCCAAGATTCCCGATCTGGTGGAAGAGCCTAGTTATAGATTTATGATCTCTATAAGTACCCATGTGGACTTATTGCATAACAATAAAGGTATCTCCTTCTTTAATAAATCTAAGGAGGAATCCATCAAAGAATCATTTATAAAAGAATTTTTGAGATGTTAGGCCATCATAAAGAATAAATTTTATAGATCACCATCAGATCTAATCCTTTATTTATTAATTATATGAAGTAATTATATTTTAGAGATAGTACAGTATGGGGGAATACATCCAATAGTGATATATTTTGGAACAAACATCGATCCATCTTTCTTAGAGGTGATATTGATCTCATCAACCTCTTACCTATCATTTTCAATGAATGTGGATACTACCATTTGTTTTGAAATAATAATGAATTTATTATCCCAATATAGATATGATATGTTGGGGGATTAATTAGCCGATGCATATTACCATGTGTTATATGAATGGGGAACATGAAATAGTTTCAGCTCAGAAGGGAACTTTTCTATTAACTCTCACACATAATAAAATTGGGGAATTAATTTCACTTTCTTAATGGAATATTCACCATTAATATGTTTGATCAATAACTCTGAATCTCCCTTTATATTCAACTAGGAAACTGGAATATACATTTCCAATTCAAAAACTTCCATGAGTTATTTGTAATCTACTTAATTTTTAGTGAAACCTTATGATAATATGAAGGAATTGGGAACGACTGATTTCATTGGAGAGATGAGGATAATTCCCAAACCAACCCGGATGATCTTCAGGTTTTCTATCTTTTTCCCATTAGGATGCTGGAATAACTATTTAAATATATATCCCATATTTGGGGAGTTTATTGAAAAAATAATACCACTTCATGAGGAAGTTCAACACCCATTGACGCGATTACTGTAATGGGATGCACCATAGGAAAGTTTTATAATTATTTCCCTTTGACTGTATTCTATGGTATGAATTAGATATCTAAATATTGTATAATAACTACCCACTATAATATCCATGTAGTTAATATTGGATAGATGAGTATGTACTTGAGTGGTTTAATGAGAGATACCAAACTGACCTCTTGATTCTAGAGGTAGTGCCACAAATTTTGAACTATGAAGATCAATGCAAGACAATTCTTCTTAATATTTTAATATTGAGTCTCAGTATCTATCATAGTTTTGCTGAGATAATAAAAAATATTTTCTTTTATTGTATCATTATTTTGTGCAAAGAGGTCACTAAGTGACTGATCAAGGGATTTTATATATAAGATGACCAACTTCCCTTATACCAGTGGTATCAACACTCATGGGCTTGAGAGATATTTATTGATATTTTTAAAATCCTCCTCACAATATTCATCCCATTGATAAGTGACTCCCTTATTCATGATCTTATTAAGGGGTAAACACTTTTCTATAAGGTTCACTATGAATCATATGATGTATTAAAGGAACCCTTTACACCCTATGATATTTTTAGGAGGCGGAATGTCAAGGATCACCTTAGTCTTCTCAATGTTGACTTCATGCCATGATGACATACCACAAAGACAATAAATTTTCCCAATATTACACCAAAATAACTTTTTAGTAGGTTTATCTTTAGGATATATTGTTGTATCTTATTGATAACTTCTTCAAGGTTGATGAGATAATCACAAAACTATTAAGATTTGACCACTAGATCATCGATGTAACATTCCATGGTCATTCCTAGAAAAGTATTGAATATATAGTTCATGGCATGTTGATATGTGGCATAATAATTCTTCAACATGAAGGTAATTACTTGGTAGAAATACACCCCTTGAGTATCCCTAAAATTGGTTCCCTCTTCATCCTCAGGGGCCATATGAATCAGAATATATCCAGAATATATATCCATGAATGATAGGGTATGGAGCCCAATAGTTTCATAAATCAAAAGTTCTATGATCAGAACTGGGAATTCATTCTTTAGGAAATGATGGTTGAAATCCCCAAAGTGGATAAAAACTTCAAATTTCCCATTCTTATTCTTGAAAGGGATAATATTGTCAATCCACTTTGGGTATTGAAACTCTAGAATAAATTCAACCTTGATAAACTTTTCAACTTAATATTTAACCTTTTTAGCATGAGTTGAATGAATTCTCTTGGGTTCCTACTTGTAACCAAGATGATATTTAGGAAGACCCAAATGATGTGTGGCCACAAAAAGATCATTCCCATGCATTTCTATGTAATTATAAGTAAATACATCTCACTATTTCTTAAATAAAGAGATATATGTCTCTTTATCTTCAAATTAAATGGTGATTCTAATCAAAGTAGGTCACGTGTCTCCCTGTATACCTAGATTCACTTGTTTGAGCTCATAAATGGTGGTGGAGATGTCATCCTCAAATTTGGGAGGAGAATATCTAAGATCTTCTTCATATTATTCCCCTACTTCAATTTCTATGGAAGTGGGTGATGAGGGAATTCTTTTAGGACTATGAGACAATGTGATGAAATTTTTATCCTATATTATTGATATGAATGTGTCTATGGGTCTTGGGGGGTATTGATGTATGATCCTTGTGGTCCAAGATACTCTGGATATGCTATCCTCTCACTCTATCTATCTTAATTTCAGTATAATTAGGATATTGAGGGACATTTTTGGGGACAAAAGTTCATATGATATAATTTTTATCTTTTATGAATGATGAAGATGTGTCTAAAGACACTGAAGAAAAATTGTGTGGTCATTATCATCAGGGAAATTTTAAATATTCTCTCTTTCTTATCCATTATCATTAGGGGTAGAAGAAGCACTGACATATTGGGGTTCAAGAGATGCCTTAGAATAATTTATATTTCCTACTATTGAATTGGTGGAATTTTATGATCTATATAGTGATGCGAGGGTCTCCTTGTATTTTAGAGATAAATTGGGGGTACATTTCTTTTAGGAATATTCATTATTTTCGGGGCCCGAGACTTATCTTACATGACTAGATTCATTATAAATGACTGATATCAGGAAGATGGGAGATAATTTATATAAGATACATTTATGTCACCCACCTCAAGGGTTGAGGCTGATATGATCAAAGTTCCTTATTTGTGTGGTCCAAATGTTGGTTAGACTGACCCTCATGCAAAGATATTTAGGAGCTAGATTTATTTACATGGGAACCCCAGTTATCCCTTACTCTATCAGTGGTTTATGATCTATGAAAGTAGCTAATTATCCATCATATAACATGAAGTTGATCAAATGATATATCTTTTCAAATGGGATTCTCATAACTTGATTATTACCTCAATTAGATTGATGGGAAGTACAGGGTATTCACTAAGTTCATAGAATAGTCTAACATGGGTTGTCTCCAACCCATTAGGGTTAGTGATCTGGGTGGTTTCATTTATAGTATGATATTTTATTTCTCTCCAATAGAGTCCCATATATATATATATACACTGATATTCATGGGAATCAAAACGAGTACTATCACTATGAAACACTCTAACATGTCCATTTATGGAATATTTAAGGAATTTGTGGTATGATGAAGGTGCCGATGCATGCAAGTGAATCCATGGTCTCCTTATAAAGACATTGAAAATTGTATCCCAATGAACAACCATGAATTCAAAATTAGTGACAAGATATCTAAATTGGGATTTGATATTGATTTTTCCAAGAGTCTTTTATTCACTTTTGTCATATCCTTGGATTCTTAAAGTGGAGATCAACTTTTTTGTGGACCAAGCATCAAAGGGTTGATATTAAAACTAGATTAATCCAAAAACCATTTTCAATGATCTTTTAATAGATATACACATCATAAAAGTTTCTATAAATGTAAAGGGTCCTGATATACCCTTTTATAGTGGTCATCCTATATTTTTTTGTGTGAAGGAAATGACTGTATAAAACTCAACAGGGTCAGTTTATGCATGGTATACTTCAACAGCGACAACCTCTGATTTAAATTGTTGATAGATTTGAAGTTACTCAAAAAGTGATTCCCATAGATATTTCAAAAAATAAAGGGTGTTTAGGATTGCTAGCTTGGATGGAATGACAAAAATCTTATTTAATATTTTATACTTTTGATCCGAAGGCATGCACCACCCTACATTGAGATACTCTCTGTTCCTTGGTTTTGGAGCATAGCCTATCTATGTTGGTGGGTATTTTCCCTGAGTATAATTTAAGGAAATCTTGGTCATCTGTGGGTTGTAATGGGTTTACTTTCCCAAATTTTTATTCTAACCATATGGATAATCATTTTCTAATAAAACTTTCATTATGATGGGTCCTTAACAAGTATTACATGACTCTAGAGTAGATTGATTCTCATGAGGGGCCCATTGAAGTTCTCATGTTTGGGTCACTATATTGTATATGGTCTTAACATGGATGTGACTTGAATGTCAAGATCCATATTATATTTTTATTCCTCAACCCCATCGACCTCAGTGGCATATTCCTCCCTCTATTTGATTATTATAGGGTAACTCAAGGTCATATGTGTCTTCTTTATCAGAGAAGAGATCTTTCAAGTGAATTATATTGATAAATTTGAATAAAAATTATTCATCTAATGAGGATTCCATTTGAGGGGTCTGTTCCTGTTGAACCATTTGGAAGGGTGGTCCCCATTCTCCTGTGTGTTATATGTATGACGTATAAGAGGATTTAAACTATCATGGGCTTCGACATGGGATCCTCATCATGTGTCTCATTCTTGTTATGTTAGTGGAACCAGTTCTTATAAGATCAGCTCTTGTAAGGTTTTGGGATCGAAGGAGTCATCTCGATCACCATAGAAGAAGTTGGGGTTATATATGGTTGATTCAGTTGTTCTTAGATAATTGAACGTGCATGGTTTATCATCTTTCTAGTCATATAAAAATCAATCTTCCAAGTGACTATGTTTGGAAACTCCTACCATTTCACTTATTATTATGGTAAATTGGTAGAAACACAAGCCACTTATAATGTCCTTTGATCCAGAACTCTCCCATGCAGATAAAAAGGGTTGGTTATGAGACTTCAAGCATGACTCCTCATAAGCTAGAGGATGTTGATTAATAGCGGGGGTGTGAAATGTATAGTGGTGATACTTTAACCCTTGGTATGAAGCATCATAATAGTATAAATAATCAATATAAATGAAATAAATAAAAGTATAGACATAGAGAAAACCAACAATAAAAGAAAACTGAATAATCTAATAAATAATAAAGGAATAATGTAATGATGTGCTGTAATGTAACTAAATTTCATGCTAGAAACCATAAAAGTAAAAGATTAGCATGTAACTAAATTTTATGTTAGGAACAATAAAAATAAAATAATAGAAGACTTAAATAAAGAACCAAAATTCCCCAATCCCAAACCCCATGTTAGTCCTGATTCTAAACTTCATCCCATTCAGAAAGAAATAATCAATAGAAAGGTTCTTTTCCATTATCCAAACTTGTATCCACATAATCTTCTTGGGTAATAAATGGAATCCAAAATAGGGTGTAATTATAAATTAGTAGGTTGACACAACCATTTCTAAATAAAAAAATATGATAAAAAGTGTGTGAAATAAAGAGATAAACAAGTGTATTAATTAAATAAACAATTAATAAAATACAACAACAACCTGCTTCAAATCCATGCCAAAATATCTCTGAGTAAATCTCATGACCATGCCAACCATAACTATATAACCATGGTATAAAAAAACTTCTTTGGCATCATTCCAGAATATCTATGAGCATGTATCACGACCATGCCAACCACCAACATATAACCATGCTATAAACAACCCGCTTCAGCATCATGCCTAAATATCTCTGAGCATGTCTCACGACCATGCAAACCAAAAACATATAACTGTGGTATAAACAACCTACTTCATCATCATGCCAGAATATCTCTGATAATGTCTCACGATTATTCTAATCACCACTATATAACCATGGTACAATTGTAACAATCCAAGTCAAAGCCTTATAGGCATTACAACATCCAGGTCAAATCCCTATAAGTATTACACCATGGGACGAGGCCGATCCCACTCACTATAAGCATTACAACATGGGACTAGTCCGAACCTACTCAATATCACCCTTATAATATATAAGTGTACAAGTTACAAGGCCATGCATGATATATAATCATTTTAGCATGGATCATAAGTCATTTCATAATGATATGGATATCATAATATCACATCATAAGGCTCAATGGTTAATTATATGAATTACTATTTGTCTTTAAATTACTTATTTCATTTATATCACAAATGATTGATAGTCAAATCAATATGAAGTAATCCATAACTCAGGGATTCTCTATCATGTAATCACCTAAGGTTCCATGTCATGCTAAACACACTTTAAGTAATTAGAAAATTTAATTATATTCAAGGTTTTCTCACCCAACGAGTAGCCATATGTCAGGTCAAAAACCAATTAGAATAAATAGATTATAAAGGATAGCCTCATTCATGATTTAATTAATTCAGGTGAACATTACATTGTCTCGATCAAAATATTGCATATTCTTGGAAAATATCAAACCACAGGGTTAAGATTTAAACCCCCTATCTTTAATTGATGATCCAACAAAACTTCCAATGGAAAACACCCAAGATAAATAAGGTGTAGATGATCGTAAATAGATTCTTGGATAAAAAATTATCAATATCAAAACAAAAAATTCGCACGGTCCAGGGATTTCACCGTAACTACTGGAGAACCAAGGGAGATAAGGGAAAACCTAACCAAAATGACTTAACATGGATTTATCACACAAAAGGAACATCTAAAAGGTAGCTTGGTACTACAAATTCCCCAAGAATATGCCTTAGGGTTGAGAGGAGAATATTGTACCAAGATGAAATGAAAAATAAACCACACGACATACTTTAAAATAGAAGGTCAGGGATTTACATGGCATGTATTCCAGTTATATGTCATGTAATTATTTTTAATGGAATAAGTCTAAAAACCCTTCACCTTAGATTATTTTATTTAAAACACCTGAACATTACATGATGTTTAATCTATTTTCACAATGTGTAAATGTTTTTTATATGTTTTTTTTAGACCATTTTACTTATAAACATCCCAAAGCCTCTTTAATGCTTCTCAACTTAACAAGAACCCGTGTAACACTTGAACTGTTTTCCCAGAATCCATTAATTAAAAAAAATATACAACCCTAAACTTTAAGTCATTTTCCCCAACAACGGATCACCATGTGGATCCTCTCTAGTTTTTCTCAAGTTTCCTCACAAAATAAGACCCCATTTACTCAAATGATAGACATAAGTGATAGAAATATAACCACAAAGGTTTTAAGATGAGTAAAAACTCAAATGAAATAAGTTTTAAAAGACCTCATAGGGAGACATATCTAGAAAAATATGGGATCTTACAACTTAACCACCATATAATAGCTCATCCCCATGTTTCTCCAAGCATCACTATGAGATCTATGTGAAGAAGTCTAGGAACTATTTTCACATATCAAACTACCTTTCCCAAGTATCCTCCTAAACTCAACCGTTCTCCCACTACACTCGAACCAATGGTATAGTCCTAACCTAAAAATATTTCTCACTATGATCCACAACCCATATCAGATGCTCCTCAAAGGATGGATCAACACAAAGCTCAATATATTCTACATATATCACATGGGAAGGGTCTGGATGATATCTCTAAAGCTGTTACATGTGAAACATGTTGTGCATGTCACTTTAGCACTATAGAAGTGATAAAGGGCACACTACTGGACATACCCTTTCCACTACCTCAAATGACCTAAAAAACTTGGGCACTAGCTTTCCCTATTTATTGATACGGAATTTCCACAATCCAGGTGACATCCTAAGGAAAACATGATGACCAACCTCAAATTTCATAGGTTATCTAAAATGGTCAACATATGATTTATGCCTACTCTACATAGTCACCATCCACTGTCTGATCAATTGAACCTTCCCAGATGTATCTGGCACAAGACTAGGCCCAACGAGTACTAAATCACCTATCTCCAACCAACAAAGAGGAAAAAGACACGAACTATCATACAAAGCCTTGAAAGGTTCCATTTGGATAGATTATTGGAATATATTATTATATACAAACTCCATGAGTTCTATATGTTACCCCCACATACCACCAAAATCTAAAACACAAGCTCGTAAAAAATCCTCCAGAACCTAAATAGTCTGCTTAGATTGACTATCATTCTAAGGATGATAGGTTGTGATCAAAAGAACCTATAATCCTAGATCCTTCTAAATACCCTACCATAAACACAATGTGAAATAAGGATCCTTGTCTAAAATGATACTCCTTAGAACACCATGCAACTAAACCACCTCACGCACATAAAGACTACTCTAATCCTCAATTGTGAATGTATTCCTAGTAGGTAATAAGTGAGATACCTTTGTCAGTCGATCCCAAATCAACCATACAACATCATTCTTATGGGTTGTCCTTGGTAATCTTATCACAAAATACATAGTGACATCATCCCATTTCCACTTAGGAATGTGAAAAATATACAAAATCCTAGATGGATGCTCAACTTTCACCTGCTGACAAGTGAATAATCTAGCCATGAAGCCTACTAACTCCTTCTTCATTCATAATCACAAGTACTTTCTATGGATATCATGATACATATTTGTAAAACCAGGATGCAACGCCCATATAGAAGCATGAAAATTATATCATCATATCTTCAATAAATCCCATAAGAACCTATACTCATCCATATAAAATAAGAGAATTGTCACATCCAAGATAATATCATGATGGTGTCTCCCCACATTATAATTTTTCTCTCAAAACTGATCCCTCTAGATCAGAAAACTACTTGGTATTAATCAGGTATAAAATTATGGGTATAATAGATGTCGAAGTTAGAGCTACCCATCCCTGTAACCCCTGAACATCCAGATGCATGTCTATAAAGAGGGTCATTATCTATCACTCATCACAAGACTCCCATATTTATTATTTATGTTTCTTTAGGATTAATTCATCATCAATGACATTTCCCTTTCCTAGTGTATATTCCATTTCGAATTCAAATGGCTATAGATACTTGACCCACCTCCTCTACCAAAGGATCAATTCTTGTGGTCTGTATATACCACAAACCTCTCACCCATGAGACAATGTCTATAATATCTTAGGGAATGTATCACTACTGCTAACTCTAGATCATGAGTAGGATAATTCTTATCATGCAGTCTCAGCTGCATGGATACATAAGAAACCACTCTATCCTCCTTCATTAGAACTGATCTAAGTCCAACTATGGATGCATCACAATACATGGTATATGATTTACCCAAAAAAGGTAAAATGAGGATGGGTGATGAGGTCATACTGCCTTTTAGCTCCTAAAAATTACTCTCATAAGCTTCAGAACAAACAAAATTCACCCCTTTCTTGGTCATCCTAGACATCAGTGATGCCAAATGGGAGAAATCCTAGATAAAGTCCCAATAATAATCTCATAAACCCAAAAATATCCGAATCTTGAAGACATTCTTGGGTTATTCTCAATATACCATGGATGAAACCTTCTCTAGGTCCACTAACACTCCTACCTCTAAGATAAAATGGCCCAAGAAGTGCACTTTATTAATCCAAAAACTTCATTTTGTTAGTTTGGTGTAAATCTGATACTCTCTCATTGTACTCAAGATGATGTCAAGATGTTTGGAATGATAGTTTTATGATTAATATGACACTAAGGTATCATTGACTCAAACCACCAAAAAATGATCCAAAAAAGGATGAAAGATCCTATTTATCAAGGCCATGAATACCATTGGTGTATTAGTCAACCCAAATGACATCACTAAAAATTCATACAATCCATAAATGCTCCTAAAATCTATATAAGGTATGTTCGTTGGTCTCACCCTTAACTAGTGGAAACCTGATCTCAAATAAATATTGGAAAAGATATTATAACCTCTCAGATGATCAAAATATCATCAATGTGTAGAAGGGGATACCAGTTCTTGATCATCAATCGATTCAACCTCAGATAATCCACACATAAACACAAATACCCATAATCCTTATTGGTGAAGAGAATTGGAGAACCCCAGGAGATGTACTAGGCCTTATGGAGACTTTATATTATAGATATTTCAATTAAAATTTCAACTCCTGAAGCTCTATTGGTGCCATTATATATGGTGGGATAGAAATTGGCTCTGCTCCCAACACCAACTTGTTCATGGACTCGATCTCTATATTAGGTAGTAATACATAGAAATCATCTAGAAAAACATCCGAAAAACTATCTACCACTAGAGAAAAAGAATCCTACTGCATTCCACCACCATCTAAAACAAGATCAGCTATACAAGTCATGAGAAAGTCCAATATGCACTGAATTGGTCCTGTATGAACAACATAAATATCCCACACACCTTGGTGAAAATAAATGCCTCATTCTAAAGATAGGAAGGTAAATCTATTCCTATAATAGTCGATACGATACTAGCATAGAACTAACCAATCCTTTCCAAGAATCAAGTCAAATCATGCCATTTCCATCACAAATAGTTCTCAAAGGAAATAGTAACCACTAATCTATAGAGAAAACACCTTCAAATGTTTTAAATTCTCAGATCGCACTCCCAATAGCGTGTTAATGGTCAAAGCACCATCCAATATTTCCATAACCAATCCCAAAACATTCATAAAAAGAGTATATAGAAAATAATGTGATGATCCTGTATCAAACAAAATGAAAGTTAAGGTAGATGATATAAGAATCGTACCTCTGATAGTAGAAGTTCTTGCATCCACTATAGCTGGAGTAGTCTACATAATGTGTAGCTGACTTATCTCTCTACCTGATCTCTAGTCTAACTAACCTATGATATTTCACTTGATTGGTACTACTACTCTTGCACTGGGGTACCACATCCCCTACCTCATCCTAAATGGCCAGTGGAACTCTAGCTACTAGCCTGTTAAGGGTTAGCTGAGCCCCTTATTGACTCAGGTGCCTGTCTTGAACCCCTCCCACCAGTATACTACAAAATGTTCACACTGAACCTATGAAGGTGACCCAGTATTCCACAAATATGGCACTCAACTGTGGGGTAAGGACACTGTGGGCACTTGTGGATAAATTTTTCACACTAATATCACTATAAATAAATACATTATTGAGATGGTTATCTACTACCCTAACTAATATTTACACTACTACCTTGGTTAAAACTATTATAATAGTGCTTCTTGCTACATGAAGAAGAGCTCCTAGTTTGCCCGGCTGAAACAACATGACCGTTGCTCGAGGCCTCTCTCAGATTTCCTTCCATGATGTGTGCCTAATTTATCACATCCTCAAAATTTATAAAATGAAAAATGTTCACATGTGACCTGATCTCATAACTAATACAATCCTAAAACATCTCACCCTAGAGATCTCATCATCTTCCAAATATGGCACAAAGCGCTGCAGGTCAGTGAAATGTCCAGCATAGTCTAACACTGACACGCCATTCCACATCATATTCATTAACTCAAAATCTTTTTCATCCATTAATGTCTCAGGATAGAAATGGATCAAGGATTTCATCTCAAAGTTCTTCCAAGATATATCATCATATTTCCCAGTTTCCACTATAACATTCCACCAATGCTTGGTATCTCCACAAATTATATATGCAGCAAGTTTCACCCTCCTATATGTAGGTGTCTCAAGATGTTTAAATATTATTTGGATAGGCTCGATCTAGAAATAGGTTTTTTGGGGTCCTCCTTCCCTATTAAATGTAGGTATACACTGCAACTAAAACTCTCACGTCTGCTCAAACATAGAAGGAACAATACAAACAATATCCCTTTCCTTGAATTTCATAACCCTCAGGAAGTTTTCATGAATCATAATATCCATATAATCCTCAAGAAATAAGGGAATATCTGTTTCATATACTCTAGGAGAATTCTGATTTCCACTCACCTGATTCTCCAGTCGAAGATGAAGAGGAGGCATTTTCTCTTCAAGATAAATGCACACCTTAGAACACTAGATAGCGACAAGGTTAACCTCAACAGGTGACTAAATAGAGAACCATTGAATCTCAGTCTCTCTAAACATAGATTAAAAGTTTTTTAGCATGAAATGTCAATTCATTTTATTTATTTCATTTACCAGGTATAACATATATCTCATATCATAGTTCAAAAAGGAAAATATATATCACATGAAAATAAATATGTTCCTATCATGAAAAATGCATGTCAATATATCCCTAGGTGCCTATTATGATGAATGCATAAACATATTGCACTGTATTGAACCATGATTATAAATCTAAATAACCAATAGTATCATAGAAAAATTACCTCACACAACATGTGAATCACCCAGGGTGAGTTAACATCAACTATAATAAGCACACAATACAAACAACAATCCCATCTATGGGCACTCATATTTTCCCATGTACATGGGTTAGATACTTCCATTAAAAATATAATTACCAAGTCCCAACACATCCTAGTATCCTTTTAACCTTTACTAAATAGTAAATTAAGATAAAAGAAAACCTTCTCCTTTGATATCACTTTGTAACGTCCCCCGATATGGCACTCTCTCACATGGACAAAAGGGGTGGTTATGAGACTTCAAGTGCACCTACCCTTATACCAAAGGCTACCAACTAGATGTAGGGGTATGAAATGTATAGTGGAGAGGATATAAACCTTGGTATGAAGTGTCATAGTAGTAGAAATAATCTATATAAATCAAAGTAATCAAAGTATATACATAGCAGAAACTAAAAATAAAATCCAATTGAATAATCCAATAAATAATAAACGAATAATGTAATTAAATGTTGGAGTTTAACTAAATGTAATATTATAAACAATAAAAGTAAAATAATAACAGAATAAAATAAATACTCCAAATTCCCCGGTCTCGAACCCCATGTCATTCCCGCCTCCAAACTCCAACAAATATAGCAAGAAACAATAAACAACAAGGTCCTTTACCCTTGTACAAACCTACATCCATGTAATCTATTTAGGTACCAAAAGATGGCCCTAATAGGGTGTGAGTATAACTCAATAGGTCGACACCACCATGTCTAAAAAACCAGTTTGATAAGAGGTATATGTAATAAATTGATAAACATGTGTATTAATTAATTCAATAATTAATAAAATACAACAAAAAACTACTCCAACTTCATGCCAAAATATATCTGGGCATGTATCATGACCATGCTAACAAAATCCATATAACCATGGTATAAATAACCTTATTTGGTGTCATACTGTAATATCTCTGAGCATGTATCACAATCATACCAACCACCACTATATAACCATGGTATAAACAACCTACTTTGGCATCATGTTAGAATATCTCTGAGCAAGTCACATGACCATGCCAACCAAAACCATATAACCATGGTATAAATAACCTACTTCGGAATCATTCTGAAATATATATGAGAATGTGTCATGAACATGCCAACCACCACCATATAATCATGGTATAATCACAAAAATCTAGTTCAAATCCCTATAAGCATTATAGCATCTGGGTAAAATCCCTATAAGTATTACAACATGGGACTGGGCTGAGCCTGCTCACTATAAGAATTACAACATGGGACTGGGATGAGCCCACTCAATATTAGTATTATAGCATATGAGTGTGCAAGTTCTAGGTCCATGCCTAATATATAAGCATTTCAGCAAGGATCACAAGTCCTGTTATAATAGTATGGATATCACACTATCACATCATAATCCTCAATGGTTAATTATGAGAATTATCATTTTACTTTCAATTACCTATTTAATTTATATCATAAATGATCAATAGTCAAATCAATAAGTAGTAACACATAAATTAGGGATTCTATATCAATAAATCACTTAAGGATCCATTTCATGATATACACACTTTAATCCATTATCCAATTAAATTATATTCAAGGTTCACTCACCCAATGGGAAGCCATAATCTAGGTAAAAAATCAATTAGAATCAATAGACTCCAAAGGATAATCTCATTCATGATTTAATTAATTCAAGAACATGTTATGTTGGTGTAGTTATAATATTGCATATACTTGGAAAATATTAAACCACAGAGTTAAGATTTAAACCCCCTACCTTTAACTGATGATTCAAAAATGCTTCCAATGACAAATTCCCAAGAGGAATAAGGTGCATATGACCACAAAGAGGTTCCTAGATCAAAATAGTTCAAGATCAAAACCAACAACACACACGGTCCAAGAATTTCACTATAATGGTTGGATAACCAAGGGAGATAATGGAAAACCTAACCAAAACGACTTACCAGGTATTTCTCACACAAACTAAATGTTCAGAAGGTAGGTTGGCACTAAAAATTTTCTTAGAAGATTGCTTATAGTCGAAGAAAGAATATTGTATTGAGATGAAATGAAAAAAAAACTGAACAACATACTTTAAAATATAAGGTTGGGTAATTACACAACATGTAATTCAGTTACATTTTGTGTAATTATTTTTAATGGAATGAACTAAAAAACCCATTACCTCAGATTTTTTTATTAAAAACACCCAAACATAACATAATGCATTAACACTTTAAATCTTCTCAACTTACCAAGAACTCATGGTAACACTCGACCCATTTACCCATACTCCATTAACTCAAACAAGCGTACATCCCTAAACTCATGGTAACACTTGACCCATTTAACACTTTAAATCTTCTCAACTTACCAATAACTCATGGTAACACTTGACCCATTTACCCAGACTCCATTAACTCAAACAAGCATACATCCCTGAAATTTTAGTCATTTCCCCCAAACAAAGACTCTCCACATGGATCCTATCCAATTTTTCTCAAGTTTCATCTCAACCCAATACTATATTTATTCAAATGATAGATATACATGATGGAAACATAACCACCAAGGTTTTATGATGATGAAAAACTCAAATAAAAGAAGTTTAATGAAAAAAACCAGAGAGAGACATACTTGAAAAAATCTAGGATCTTACACCACTTGTGATGGTGGATTTCTCAACTTAACTTCTCTAGAATATACCATCTTTTGAAGGATATATTTAAAGATAAAGAAATCTTGGATGGTGTGGCATAACATTCAGTGATATGGATAGTAATTTAGGTAGTCTCTAAGGCTAACCTGATAGGGATACCCAGGCTCTGACAACTTTTAAATATTATTTTCTAAATCCATGTTGATATACTTAGGGACTTTCTCATATAAAAAAATTTTAATATCCCAAGTCATAGGCTACTTTACTAGTTCCCCCAAATGGTTTTCCACATGGCCTCAAGCGCACCTCCTTGATTTATAGAGGCTTTTGACTAGAAAAATGGGTCTAAGGAGGTACCATGAGGAGGATATATCCATAGTATTAGAGTGTAAAGTAATAGATAAAATAACCAAGTATCATATATAAATAACAAACATCAAAGTATTAAATATAAATAAAACATCCCAATCTATAATAATATGCAATACAGAAGTGATACAGTCATATAATATAGCCACCCATCAGGACAATCACATATACAAATAAAGACTTGATAAAGGAATAAAATAGAAGTACAAGAGGATAAACCAAATCTTCAAGCCTATCCTTAATCCCAATCTCCAAAAATACTCAAGCTACCTCAACTCGATTATCAATGATATAATAGGCCTCTACCCAACCTATGCCTATGAAAAGTGATAGTTCTACTCGGGTAACCAAGTTCCATGAATTCATAAGTAGTGTGTGAGTATATAGCACATTAGGGCACCAAGAACATGGTCCCATACATAACTAGTAAAAATAATGTATGTGCATGTGAAATTATTTGAATAAATAATAACTACTAAAATAATAAATAAATAAACCACCATCAATCTCTATGTATAACAACCCTGATAGACCATACTTGATTTGGCTAGTGTCAGGGTGTCTTTGAGCAAGCTGTGATATCATGGAAACTATACAAATCCTGAATCCTAGGGCATAACCTAGGCATCCTTATTGATCAGTCTCAAATGGGAAACATCTCACCATCAATTTCTCAACAACAATATCCTAGGAATCCTAGGAATCTCTACAACTCTAGGTATAATTAATGGATCAAATCTAATTCTTGGGTACCTTGAGAAATCTTTGAATCATAATAATCCACCATGTCACCATGAAAAATGGTCGAATATCATGGATCCCAAATAGATACATATAATTTCACTAGCTTGACTAGACATATCCTTAGGGTAACCTAGGTATCCCATGATAATGATAATAATAAAATTATCTAATCTTGAATGGATAGATCCTATAAATGCTAGGAATCCTAGGGACCTATGGAATCTAGTGTATCCCATATAAACTTGAGTTTGAATCCCATCTCCCTAAAAATTATTCCCATGTCTCAACATATGGATTCTATGATACACACTGACATCCGTGATAATGTCATCACATCTAAGTCATATCACACCAGTATCACATGAGGCTCCAAATCTATATCCCAAGAAGTACCTCTAGGCACCTCCAGTGTCACCATCACATCTCATCAGGCCCATAGGCTAGCTCTTGGGTAGTACATATGGGCATCTTTAGCTGCATAAAAAAACTAAGTGAAAGCATAAGTGTAAGGTAGGGGTTGGTTGAACGCCTAAACCGATCACCTCTATCCACACCCCCTTAGGATTACAACTTCGGTATAGGTTCTAAGGTGAAAACCACTACCATATTCACCCTTTCCCATATTCACCAACTCTCTAGGGATGTAATCCATAGTGGAACCTACCAGGGTCCCTTAGGTATCATCGAGGTCTTCCTACCCTCATAGCTAAGTCATACTAAGCAAATAGCCTTAAGACTATCCCTTTCACCATGCATCCTAGGTTAACCCGAACACACGAGCCATCCACCAGTATCTAAAGGGTCTAACCACCCAGGTAATCACATATTAGTGTGGGAGAACACTCACTCCACAATCATCTCAATGAGCCTATAGGCTCTAGGTTATCTTATAGGGCCAACCCCTTGGCCATGCATCCCAAGTCATCACCCCTCTATACCTATAGGTAATTAAGTCACCCGTCACTAGGGACACTACACCATATACATTTCAAATTAATTAACTAACTTATTCCCTTCATGGGGTTATAGTATTATAAGGCACAAAATCCAATTTATATCCTCGACCATCGATGATTGAGATGTCCAGTTTGTACACAAGGGTTCATCAGGGCTCACGACACCTTGTTAAATTCAATATTAGGCTTTAATTTATATTAAAAAACTTAAAAAAAATTAAATAGGCCCATCGAATAAAGTGATGGGGCCATTCATAACACATGTATATAAGTAAAAGCATATTACAAAAGGGTATATTCATAATGGCCACCTACCTTAAACCAAAGAAAACCCCCTTTTAAAGTAGCTTGATAACTCTTTCCATGCCAATTTGGCCACCTCCCATCCACATGAGGCCCTAACACACATAAAAAATAAACAATAATCAATTATAAAAATTATAATAAATTATTCAACTCACTTTTAATGACATTAAAAAATTTAAAATAATAATAATTTTAAATAATAAATAATACTAAAATATAATTATTCAACCTTGTTGCACCCAAATCATGAGTGTCATGGTTTAGTCCACTACCAACACTACCCCAGACCTAGGATGCACAAAATCCCCAATTTATATCACTAATTTAATGAAAAAATAATTTAATTTAGGGCCAAAACCATTGAAAAATCTAAAAAATGTCATACCTTCATTGAAACCACAATGCAAGACATGTAGATGACATCTCAAGACCTCCTCTACGTAGGCTAAGAAAAATCCCCATCAGAGATATCCAATTCCACCATGCTGCGGTAGAATTGGAATTGGAACCCTTAATAAAATCACCCAAAATTAGTGGAGATATAGAGAAAACAACATGGATGGAATTGGGAGGGAGGTATCACCCAAAACTACCATTCGATCACACCCAAAATTTCTAAGAATGGATGAAGAAGGAGGGGTGTGGTACTGAATCTTGGTCCTCTTATGCAATGTTTCTCAAGATAAAGGAGAAAAGGAGTACAATACCTCTTTTATTTTTTTAAAAAAGATGTTGGGAATGTGTCAAGGTGTAAAATATATGGTCACACCGTGAATTTTTTGTCTATTCCCCTGGAACCCTTTTCTATTCCTCTTTCGTTTCTTAAAACACCCCATGAAATCCATTCACATTGTGAATCACTATTCATAGAACGAATGGTCTATTGTAGCTATTTAAATAACCTCGGTCGTTATTTCCTCCTACAGTGGTAACCCAAACCACTAGTCCTTCCACTGAAGCTTAAACTGTGTATAATACCACCCTTTTTGGACATCTAAACCCTCAGAACCTCATTATGGTTCCTAGTTCCCAAAATGATCCACCCACTATATCAAAATTTTAATTTACCCCAAAATTTCACAACTCTTCTGGACACGGGGGATTACCATATCCCCACTATAAAAATTATATCCTCTGATAGGTCTCTTTGACCTTTTAACCAATAAAACTGAACTTATTAGGTTTCTAAACAATGAAAACTTCCCTTAATTATACTCTAAAATTCCTAATGATATTCTATTGCACAAATACAAACATAATCTATATAATTCATCAAAAACCGATCCACCACTTGTTTCCATTATTGAAACATATACATGACACTTTATGATGATTTTCCATCATGAGACACCATTGTGTATTCAACCTATCATCAGGTTCATGGTGACCCCCCACCATCAGAACCTCCTACTATAACATTCCCTCTAGAGGTCAAACAAAATGCTTAGTATGGATTCCATATCACTGTACCCAAATACATATGAAAAAACCAGTTTTATTCTGGTACTACCTCTCATCTCTGATTTATAACTAAACTAGATGAGTATCCATTGCCCTTACACAGGGTCCACATACATGAAACTCTCCTTGAAAGGTCCCGAAAAAACCTCATAATATCCCCATCATACCAAATACAATGTACCCAAATCATAAAACTAGATTCCCTTGCTTTACCAAGCATTTTTTCTTAACAAACACCTTTATTATGTTACATCACATGATTCACCCCTTGAATTACATGATGAAACAAGTTCATCCCTTAAACCAAATCATGAAATTATTTCACCCCCTAAAACATGTCATGAAAAGATGGTTAACCTCCTAAAACACATGATTAAACTAGTTCACCTCTTGAACCATGTCACAAAATGGGGTTTCACCCCTAAAACCAAGCGACGATCATGATTGACCTTCTCAATAAAATCCAAATGTCCCATCGATCATCCAATGACTGATCTCACCATGCCAACAACCCTTCCAGTATGAGGATCATGCTTCCATTTCCAATGATCCATAAATTATCACATGTAATGACTCAATACAGCTGTCCTACTCATACTTGATTTCTAACCTAAAATATAAAACACTCTTTTCTTAGAAGGGAATCCTCAGGAGTGGCCTTGTCGAACCCTCCACAACCAGGAATCCCCCTTCCCATGAAGAGGTCATCCAGAGAATCCCCAGCTGGGAAGGATCTATTTATAGCCGAGATGAAAGATCATCCCATAGAGTAACACCTCAATTAGTGATGGTTCGACACAAAAATCCATCATCCAGGTGAAGTACGCCCATTCTGCCCACCCGATGAGACACCAGGTGACCCGGCAAGACGAGTGGTACATGGGAGGTGGAAATTCCTCCAAGAGAGGGATCTTGGGAATCAAACCCTAGAACTCACCAAACACCATTGATATGGACCTTGACCCTGAAACACTATGCCACCACTGAAGCGGAAAACATTTTATTGGGTAACGAGGTATTGAGGTGGCCTCCCCACCTGCATGCCACACGTCCACAATGAGGCCCAAGGTGGCCATCCCTTGGGCTTAGGATAGTTCTAAATGGGGTAGAGGGTCCCAAAAAAGGGTTTGTATCATATAGTGCATGTTAAATTTCAAGGACTCAAACCCAGAACCTCAGGGTCAGGATTCCACCACCTTTAACCAACTCAACTATGCCCAGCGGGGAAAAAAATAAAAAAATAATTGTTCTCGACTCACAAGAACATTCACCTCAGCACCCAACAAAATTAATCTGAAATGAGGGTCACACCCTCAATAGACTATGGAGGGATTCACATCACATTTATTCCCTCATACCTCTCCTCATGAGTAACCTCAATTGGTTCCATCAGCATATGTGTTTTGCTTCTCCCGAGCCACACCCATCTCATCTAGTCAATACTTATTCGAGATTCACCCAGATTAGTTATTCCACTACAACCAATCTAATTCTAATGGATCCTATACCATAGTTTTATATCTCCAATTTAATCAAAATTCCAAGAAACCATATTCATAAGTGTCACACCAAGCACAATTGGTCCTTGGTTTTCACTTGGCTACTCAATGTTTTTTTAATTTAAATAGGCACTGCATATAGATGAAACATACCATTCCTATCTCATCCCGCACAATGGGTGTATAATCCCATACCACCCGATCACATCACTAAAATCACACTCCTATTATTAACACACTATATAACTAGGATAACACACCATAAAAACATACCATGCTCCACAACATGTCAGTGCATTAATTTAACCACACGCTTAGCTGCCACCCATTGTCATTCCAGTCACGATCATCAACTTGTGCTCTCACCATGCTACTAAAGTGAATTTAAATTAAATATGTTTAGGCCCCATGAATAGTATTTCCCTTGAAATAATCCTTAATAAAAAATAATCATCACTCAAGGTGCCTCATATAAATAAATCCCAAGGCATAACCATACTTATGTTATATACCCGATAACACTTTACATGCTTCATAATCAACCTAAAGCATCTACCCATGCTTCTTATTTCTAAAGAACTCAAAATATAAAGATAACACCTCACATGAGTTACCCTCTCATGTTGTACCTTGAAAATAGTAAGGAAAAAAATCCTTCTTCTCAATCATAATGCTCAACTCACCTACACTTGATCCCTATCTCAAAGTACTAGGATCTCCCACCTAACCCTTATTCCATGTCTAGAATAAACCACATATCATGGGAAAAAACTCTATGTGCCTTTATAAAAAGTTAGATATAAACTTAGGGCCAAAATACCCACCCTAGGGCCTTATGTAAAAGTATTAGACATAATATTCTAACTATACACCTACAAGGGCACTGATTCTCATCAGGAATATACATAGAAGACTACCCACTCAAGAATATGAAATATTATACTGATCCTCACTAGGAATCCTTATATATGAGTTACCCCCTATAGGTTCACATTATCTTTGGTCAAAAAATATACAATGGAATATCTCTACTATGATATGCATAAATCAGACATAGTTAGTGGTTCAGTTAAGTATAATTCCACCAGAAATCTATATGGGAAAACACCATATAGTTTTTTGTTGAAAATTTAAATAACCAAAACTATTTTTATTTTTAGGACTAGTATTATAAACACCTAATAGGATTTATCTATAAGGTATCACATTCCTATGATAACCTACTGGGTTCATCATACGTACCTTGTGCTATGGACCACATCATCTTCATCAAGGTGTATCACATCATAGATCCACATGAAATTCCATTAGATGAAAAAAATTATACAATTTGGCCCAAATAAATAGAATGAAACTAAGAATTTATACAGTAAAATGATTTATAGGTTTTTGTTGACACTTTAAATAGATAACCCTATCCACAGTGATAAAAAACACACATAGGCATGAAAATTTCATGTGAATCCTACATGATAACATGAGGCATGAACACTGATATCTTACCAACAAGCCAAGAGACAAAACCAATAATAAATAATAAATCATAAAATCCAAACCACATGTACATCAAACTTGGTGAAAATCATAAAATGTAACATCAGAGGTCAAAATAGAAATCCCATATCCTTGGTAACCTAGAATTTCTATTAGAACATGTGTTCTTAAAACCCTAGCCTAATATCCATCATAGGTTTTGAAAAATTCCTATATCACCTATCTACCATCTCCTGAAATGGTAATAAAAAATAAAACTCTAATTAGTTCTATGATATCAGTCACATGAAAGCCCTGATACCAATTTGTAACATCCTAGGTCATATACCACTCAACTGGTTCCCTAACATAGTTCCCCACATGACCTCAGGTATGCCTCCCCAAACTCTGGAGGCTGTCAACTAGCAGTAGGGGTCTAAGGAGGTACCATGGGGAGGCTATACCCACCAGTATCAGATTGTAAAGTAATGGATAAAATAAACAAGTGTCATACAATAATATTAAATATTAATGTATGTGGGATAAATAAAACATCCCAATCAGTAATAATATGAAATGTGGAAGTCATACGGTCATAAAACAATGACCACCCAGTGGGCCGATCACATATACAAATAAAGAAAAGGTAAAATAATAAAATAAAATTATATGAGGCTCATCCACATCCCAGATTCTCTTCTAAATACTAGCCTCTAAAGCCACAAAATTTGCTGCATCTCGGTCATCAACAACATACTGGGCCTCTTCCTAACCTGTGTCGATGATAAGTGAAAGGAATGATCGGGTACCCAAGTGTTATGGCTTCCCAACCAGGGTGTGAGTATATAAATCAGTAGTGTACCACTAATGAAATGTCATAAATAACTAGTAAATGAAATTTATTTTTTGTTAAATCCTCTAAATAAATAAGAAATACTAAAATAATAAATAAATAAACCATTATCGATCTATGGGTCCAACGAATTTGATCGACCGTACCAACTTCGTCTAGCGTCAAGGTGACTCTGAGCATATCATGATGTCATAAAAAACATATAAATACCGGATCCTAGGGTGTAACCTAGGAACTCATAGTTCTCAGGATCAAATGACCAACATCTCATCATGAATAGCTTAATAGCCAGATCCTAGGAATCCTAGCAATCTCTCTAACTCTAGGTATAATGAATGGATCAAAGTTGATTCTCTGGTACCCAGAGAAATCATTGAATCATAATCATCCTCAATGTCACCATGCCAAATATCCAGATCTAAGGAACCATGGGCATCCCAAATAGATATATATAGTTTCATTGGCTCAATTGGCCAAATCCTAAGGGTAATCCAAGAATCCCATAATATTGATAATAATAAAAGACCCTAAGCCTGAATAGCTAGATCCTATACATTTTAGGAATCCTAGGGACCCATGACATCCCATATAAACCTGAGGTAAAATTCTAAAATCTTGAGTATTCTTCACATGGATCAACAACCAAATCCTAGGATATACACAAGTATTCCACGATGATGTCATCACATCCAAGTTGTATCACATCAATATCACATGAGTCTCAAAAGATGGATCCTAGAAAGTATCTTTGTTTAAAACATATCAGGTCCCTAGTATGTATACTTTTGAGTTTTATTTATCCTTTTGGGGTTTTCTTATAATTCTCGGGTGTTAAGGGTCAAAGATAGAGAATAAGGAACACCGTTAGTGCATGGTTTTTATAACTATGTGAATAACCATTTGAGAGGGATATAGGTGGTGATAGTGTGGTTTTTTACATTTTGGGTATAGTTTTACAAACTGCGTGACACCTAGGAGTAACTGTACAACCCATTTTGGAGAGATAGTAGCCTTGCACAGTTGGTTCATGGATTTCCTAATCGTACTACCAAACTATGTGTCTTGTCTAGGTCACTTAAAAATTTGTAATTTAACAAACTTTACCAGTTATTTTTAAGGGTTTTAGACCTCATTTATCTTCCCCATAACGCAAAACCCCTCTCCCTTGATGGTGTATCTATACCTCTCCCTTAGTGTCGTTTTCTATTGAGTTCTTAGTGATTTAGATCGGGGTAAGTCCAAATCCTTTGTATTTTCTTCTTATTTCCCTCTTCTTCTTTATTATTTTTCCATTTTTGTGGAAGTGTGGAACCCTAGGGGGGGATATTGGCTAGAAATTAGGATGTTTGATGTGTATTTTTGTTTTTTTTCTTGTGGATTAGGTGTGATATTCCTTTTTATACCTCTTTTTGACGATTGTAATCAGAGTTGATGAGAATTGAACCGAATTTGAGGCAGGTGTCTGTATTTAAGGGAATTTTAAATGGGATGACTTTAAATTTTTAATATTCTTTAGTTTGTGTTGTTTAAATTTACAATGAAATTATTTATGATTGATGTTTATTCTATGTTTGATGTGTTTCATGGATTTTTTTGGTAATTTGAAGGATTAAAGAGGATTTTACAAATAGGTGTGACTTGTGTACCCACTAAGTGTTAGATAAAATGGCTCAAAGATGTTTGATGAATTTAAATGGATTTCTAAAATAGGTTTAGAAATGGTTTTACCTTGTTAAAGGTGTTTTGATAAAATGGGAATGTTTTATTATGAAAATGGATTGTGATGTGGCTTTGATTTATGTGGAACATGTTTTTTGATTGTATGGCATGGAGTAGAACATGGGTTAACCAAGGTGTAAGTGACATGATTATTCGAGGGATCATGTGAGCCTTTATAGGGAAGACCATGTGAGATTCTATTTTGGTTTCCAAGGGACCTTGAGATCCTTTAGGTAAGAATACCATGAGATATTCCATGATTGGTTGTCAAGAGAGCATGTGAGCTCTTATAGTTGGTCCCAGGGAAGACCGTGAGAGCTTAATTTGTTTCTTATCCAACTATAAAACTTATTAGAATCAATCATGATAGGCCCTATGGTTAGATACCATAGTGAACATTACTCATGTCAGGTTGGTTTATATGATTTTTTCATGTGATTAGTGCCATTTGATGTGATGATATGTATGATGCCTATTCCCATTTATATGGTTATCTAATGAGGATCTTATACTTACACTTTATTTTTGAGTATTTTGAGCATGTTGTGCCTTATGGAATTGATTATTTGATTTATCTATGTTAAGAAATTATTTGTATAGCATCCCGCCTTTTTATAACAAAACTTTCATTCCATTACACGGAAACTGAGGATCGTTAAGGTTTAGTGTCTTGGAAACAAGGATCATAATACATAAAAAAAACATAAAACATTCTTCTTAAACACTTGAAAGGCTTCTCCTTTAGTTCATCCTAGGTTCATTACTGCATCTCATAACCTGGGGACATACATCAAAAGAAAGGGTGAGCAGAAGGCCCAGTAAGGGAAACAAGAGAAACATTTTACATGTGAACTTGAGATACTTCAATAAGGACATGAAAAGAACTTTAAGGCATGAGAAAGAAATCATGAGATACATCATAATAAAAATAACATTTTTCATAACTTGAAGATGTGGCTTCAACATTTAATATTGACAATTGTTTCGTTTCACCAAGGTCCATCCCCAAGGTGTCGTTAAAAATTACCAAGGTTATTCACCAAGGCGTCGTTAAAATGGTCATCTCTAGAGATTAAGTCTTTACCCAATGCATTGGAGCGATATCAGGGCGCACCCTTAAATTTTCCTTTATTATCATGTGAGCCACATATATCATCATCAAAAATTTCATAAATAACCCATATATCATAAAATAAATGGGTTTCATTTCATAATCATAACGTTTTAAAAACTGCTTTAAAGACATGATCTTTACGTCACTTTAAACCCACGGAAAGGGAAAGAGGGTTTCATGTATGTAAATCCCAGAATTTAAAATATAACATTTTGATATATATGTGAATACCCCTATAGAAATAAGAGCTTTGATTATTCACTTTATAACATAAAATAATTTTTAGAAAAGAG
Organism: Viscum album; assembly: GCA_963277665.1. Lineage (NCBI taxonomy): Eukaryota > Viridiplantae > Streptophyta > Magnoliopsida > Santalales > Viscaceae > Viscum > Viscum album. Next base: position 719,219,810 of record OY728129.1, on the reverse strand, counting down.
AGAGAGACACTTTGAGACGAAAATTCTGCAGCATAACGGCTATGTTACAAGGTTTTAGAAAACCTTGAAAAGAGAGGGAACATGGGTTGAACAATCATAATTGACCCATAAAACAGTAGAGGGACAGAATAAGAAGGATATATGGACATGGTGATGCAATTTCAAGGACATACCATTTGAAATGAAAAACATGGAAGGAAGACAAAAATTTGATTTCTCTTATGAAAATTCGGCAGCCTAACGGCGTCACTTAAACTTCAACAAAAATGAATTGAACAAATCAAATAGGGTCTCTCATCATATGATCATAAGAGATCAGTATGATAGATATAGAGATCATACCCCAACATAATAAAAAGGAACTTGAAATACTTGACATGAAAATCGAACTTGAAAAATGAGAAGGGTGGAAGAATCCCTTAAAAATTCGGCAGCCTAACGGCATCACTTAAACATTCATAAAATGAAATGATGAGAGTAAGAGGGGATCTCTCATCATATAATAATGAAAAGGGAAGTAAAAGGAATATAAAAGAAAATCCTCTCACATAAGAACATGGAGCATAAAAGGAATGACATAAAAGAGATTACATGAAAAGAAAGAGAGGGGTCGAATCCCTTACCTTAAAACGTGACTCTTGAAACTCAAAGGATTGGACATTGAGGGCTTGGGGGCACCTTGGGAGGACTCCTTGGAAGGTAAGAAGACCAGAACTTCGTTGGGGGAGAGTTGGGAGTGAAAACCAAAGGAGGAAAGGGTGAGTATTTATAGGGAAAGTGAGGGGACAAGGCATTAATGGCCAAGGGACACCTCACATGTGCTTTTCTCAAACCCATGTGCTCTCCCTTGGCATTTATCATGGAGTTAGGCCACATGGGGCCCCCAAAACAATAATTCATCACCCTTGGCCGGCCAACCCTTGAAATATCTCATGACATCATCATGACACAGTTATGATGTCATTAAACATACCGAAACCCTAAAACTGTATTTTTACTATTCACTGAAAATTCAACTTTCTCAGAATAATCCCAAAATTTCACCTTAACCAAATATCAATGATCTGATTTCAAAAATGAAATCCATTTTATAAAAATAATTTTCTAAATATTTTTAATTTAATTTTTAAATAAAAACACTATTCATCGAAAATTCATTTTTTTCAGAAAAAACCCCAAAAATTACCATAACATAATATCGATGCTCTGAGTTCAAAAATAAAGTCATTTTTATAAAAATAATTTTCTAATAATTTTTAATTAAATTTTTAATTAAAAAATACTATTCACCCGAAGAAACTAATACTTGATTAATAATTTATGAAACCGTTATTTACCCATTTTATTGAATCACATTACTTAATCTAGGTGTCTAAATTATATTAAAACTTTATTTTGAGTGAAAATACTAATCCATTTGGTCATATTACTAATCCTAAGCGTAAAATCACTATTCATAATTTACTATTCATCAAAAATTAAGTTGATCTTATTAGACTCCAAATTCCTTACTGAACACTTTTGTAGAAGACCATTTTTTGAAAATCATTACACATCATTAGTTATTTAGGGTTTACATAAATATTTTAAAATATCCTTTTTTCAAAATTCATCAATAAAATACATTCTAAAATTATCTAGACATTTGAAATTTCACAAACATCACTAAAGGAATAAATCTCAATTTATTCACCCGAAAGGATTACACAAGGAAGCTAGGGTCTCGTCACATAGCCCCTTATAACACCGGCATACGACCGAAGTGTAAGGTGTGCTATGGTGAGAGAATCTGAGGGAGGCTCAGATAACATTGCCCTAGTAGTAATCTCTACTAACTTGAACTTCTCCCGTAGGCGTTTCCGTTCAAGCTTGACACGCTGGAGTTCGGCTTGGGCTTGGTCCAAAGCGAAACCCACAGATGCTACCTCCTTCCCAAGCTCTAATAAGTGGGCTTCATAAGGGTTGAGTCTACTGGATGAAGCCATCGACTCCTCTTTCTGCATTAACCATTAACATCTTATTAAATCAATAAGAGTAAGTTAATATACTACTAAAAAAGATTGGGTCATTAAATTCTTCCCCCCTTAAGAAATTTCGTCCCGGAAATTTATACTTGAGGCCTAGTCGAAAAGGTGAGGGTACTTTTGCTTCATTGTTTCCTCCGGCTCCCAAGTCGCCTCTTCATATTTATGATTCCTCCACAACACTTTCACAAGGTGGGTAGTCTTGTTTCGTAGGACATTGTCTCTACGGTCCAAGATCTCCACTGGCTGCTCCTCGTAAGAGAGGTCATGTTCCAGTTGTACCACCTCTGGGTTCAGTACATGCGAAGGGTCGGGTATGTACTTCCTCAAGAGAGATACATGGAAGACATCATGAACTTGAGCTAGGTTCGGTGGAAGTGCTAGACGATATGCCACTGCTCCTATGCGATCAAGGATTTCATAGGGGCCAATGTACCTAGGGCTGAGCTTCCCTTTCTTCCCAAACCGCATGACTCTCTTCCATGGAGAAATTCGAAGGAAGACTTTGTCACCAACACCAAACTCCAAGTCCCATCGACGATTGTCAGCATAGCTCTTCTACCGACTCTGAGCAGCCTTTATGTGTTGTTGGATGGCATGAACCTGTTCCGTCATCTCTTGCACGAGATCAAGCCCAAGAAGCTTCCTCTCACCAGTTTCATCCCAACAAGTAGGAGTTCTACACCGCTTTCCATATAGAGCTTCATAGGGTGCCATCTGAATACTCGAATGGAAGCTGTTGTTATAAGAGAACTCAACTAATGGGAGGTGTTGATCCCATCCACCTTTAAATTCCATTGAGCATAATCTCAACATGTCTTTGAGTGTCTGAATAGTCCTTTCAGATTGGCCATCAGTTTGAGGATGATAGGCCGTACTAAAATTCAATTCAGTATTCAGAACATGTTGAAGACTTCTCCAGAATTTTGATGTGAATCTTGGGTCACGATCAGATACGATGGATAGTGGTACCCCATGAAGCCTTACCACTTCCTTCACGTATATCTTGGCAAGCTGATCCAGAGAGAAATCTTCCCGAATAGAGATAAAATGGGCTGTCTTGGTGAGACGTTCCACAATAACCCATATCGCATTGTTTCCTTTGGATGTTTTTGGAAGAACAGTTACAAAGTCCATAGTGATATTATCCCACTTCCATATTGGTATGGGTAGTGGTTGTAATACCCCCTTAGGAAGTTGTCTTTCTGCCTTTACTTGCTGACACACCAGGCACCTTGTAGTGTAATCAGCAATCTCCCTCTTCATGTTATCCCACCAATAATGATCACGAAGGTCTCTATACATCTTAGTGCTTCCCGGGTGTATAGAGAATGTAGAGCTATGAGCTTCATCCATCAGTTCTTTCTTTATCTCCGGAATAGATGGAACACATAGTCTTGTACGAAATTTCAATACACCTTCTTGATCAATATTGAAATCAGGGAACTTCCCATCCTTTATAGCCTCAAACTTCTCCTGCAGCAAAGGATCTTATTTTTGATCCTTCTTGATCCTCTCTAGTAATGAAGGTTGAGAAATCATTTGGAATAGGGTTGATGATGTCCCTTTCCTTATAATTCCCATGTCCAGTTTTACTAGATCTTTAATCAAGGGATCTCCTACGATCCTCATTGTTGCCAGAACAACAGGATCTTTCCTGCTTAACGCATCCGCGACTTTGTTTGCTCTTCCAGGGTGATAATGAATTGAAAAATCATAGTCTTTAATAAGATCCAACCATCTCCTTTGTCTCATGTTCAATTCTTTCTGTGTGAAAATTTACTTTAGACTTTGGTGGTCAGTGTATATATCACATTTCTCCCCATAAAGATAGTGCCTCCATATCTTTAGAGAAAAAACAACTGCCGCCAGTTCTAGATCATGCGTAGGATAATTCTGCTCATGAATCTTCAACTGTCGAGATGCATAAGCAATTACTTTGTCATTTTGCATGAGGACGCACCCAAGCCCTTTTAGAGATGCATCGCTAAAAATAACGAATCCTTCTCCGATAGAGGGTAGTGTTAACACAGGTGTAGTAACCAATATCTTCTTCAGCTCTTGGAAACTTTCCTCACATTCCTTTTTCCAGATGAACTTAACCCCTTTTCGAGTCAACTTGGTTAGTGGATTAGAAAGCCGTGAAAAGTTTTTCACAAACCTCCTATAATATCCTGCTAAACCAAGGAAACTACAAATCTCAGTTACTGTTGTGGGTTGAGGCCACTCCTCCACAACCATTGTCTTTGCAGGGTCAACCGAGATTCCTTCATTGGTTACGATGTGCCCCAAGAAAGCCACCTGTTGTAACCGAAACTCACACTTGCTGAACTTCCCAAAGAGCCTCTCCTTCCGCAGAGTTTTCAATATAACCCTTAGATGATCTTCATGCTCCTCACGACTTTTTGAATATATCAAAATATCATCAATAAAGACTACCACAAAGTTATCAAGGTAGTCCTTAAAGACTCTATTCATCAAATCCATGAAAATAGCAGGAGCATTAGTCAAGCCGAAGGGCATAACAGTAAACTCATAATGCCCATATCTTGATCGGAAGACAGTCTTTGGAATATATTCCTTCTTCACCCTCAGTTGATGATAACCAAATCGAAGGTCAATCTTAGAGAAGAATTGAGCCCCGCGAAGTTGGTCAAATAAATCATCAATTCTTGGAAGAGGATATCTGTTCTTCACTGTGATCCCATTCAGTTCTCTATAATCAATTCATAGCCGCATTGATCCATCCTTCTTCTTCACAAAGAGAACTGGTGCTCCCCAAGGAGACACACTCGGTCGGATAAACCCCTTCTCCAACAAGTCTTGGAGTTGTTTCTTTAACTCTTCTAGCTCCACATTTTCCATTCTATACGGAGTCTTTGATATCGGTTGAGACCCAGGTACGAGTTCAATGGAGAACTCTACCTCTCTTTCTAGGGGAGGTCCAGGTAACTCCTCAGGAAATACATCCATGTATTCCTGAACAATCGGAACATCTTCTATTTGTATGCTCCCTTTTCCTTCTTCATCATCACCGATTAACTCCATAAAGAATGCTATAGGAGGTGATTCTAGATAAGGATCAGTTCGGGATATCTCTCCTTGGAAGATAACTGTAGGTCGTTCATTCAAGACTACTGAGATTTCCTTACTCCTGCATTTTATCTTAGCATTATACTTTGAGAGCCAGTCCATCCCTAGTATAATGTCGAATTCCATCATGGGAATGACTACTAGATTTGCGATAAGATTGTGCTCACCAAAGTAAACACTAGAGTCTCTAAATACTGTTGATGCAAGGATAATCCCACTTGGAGTCTTGACAAACAACACTACCTCTAGAAGTTCGGGGATTGATTCTATATTCCTTGCAAACTTGGAGGAAATAAAGGAATGCGTAGAACCAGAATCAAATAAAGTACTTGCTAGTTTTGAGAGGACGACAAGAGTACCTGCTACCACATCGTTCGGGACTTCAACTTCAGCTGTTGTGATAGCGAAAGCACGACCTTGCTCTCTTGGCCTCTGCTGAGGTTGATGGTGATTCCCCTCCACCGCCCTCAGATTTGGACATTGATTAGCAAAGTGCCCAAGCTGTCCACACTTGAAGCATGTGACTTCGGGTAGGGCCAGAACCATATTTCCTCTATCATTAGTGTTGGGAAGCTGAGGCTTCACCTCACTATGACAATTCCGAGCAATATAGCCTCCTCTTCCACACTTGTAGCACTTTCCACTTCTGTTCAAGCAGTTCCCCAGATGATTCTTCCCACATTTATTTCATGTGGTAAGTTGAATTTGCTTTCCACCTCTTCCCTGATCAAAAGACTTCCCTAAACTGGGCTCCAACGATCTCTTCTTCTCATTTGGTTTATGAGACCACTGTGTCTCACCAAACTCCAGCTCGACTTTCATAGCACTTCGAACTATTTCTTCATAGCTATCATAGTCCCTGTTGGCTAGATTCTTCCGCATATGAGGTCGTAGTCTGCCAAAGAATCTATCAACCTTCCCATTAGGGTCCATGACAAAGCTTGAGGTATAACGGGAAAGCCTTGTGAAGTTCATCTCGTAGCTTCCGACAGATTCATTCTCCTTCTGCTTCAGCTCGAGAAACTCTTTCTCCATTCTCATTCTCATGGAACGAGGGAAATACTTGTTAAGGAAGATTCCCAGAAATTCTTCCCACTCCATAGCTTCTATCTCTCCTCGTGGCTTCATGTTTTTGATCAGTGACCACCACTGATCAGCTTCTCCCTCTAGGCGGTAAACAGCAAGGGTGACCTTTTCTTGTTCCGAACAATGAAGCACATAAAATATCTTTTCAATGGAGCTTATCCATTGTTCCGCAACCAATGGGCCAGTAGATCCACTGAATGTTGGTGGTTGTTGACGCATGAAGGACTCAACAGAGTGTTGTTCCCTTCGTGGTGAGGTCGGCCTCTCAGCTTGATTCAAGTTATTACTCATAACTTGAGTCAGTTGGTTCATCATTCGCATGAATGTTTCCATTCCGGCTTCCATCAGAGGGTCGTCAGCACATGGTGCATTGCGGTCACCATCGACACGGTTCCTCCTATTGCCCGCCATTTTCTAAAAGAATAAAACCTTAGTAAGAAACTTATTTCATTTATGAATCTTTTAACTAAGACTTCATGCTTAGACAATTACACTTTTCTATAATTCCTTCATAATGATTCATAAAAAGCTTGTGATTAACCAAACATATCCCCCGGGAGTGTCGTAACCAAGAGTGCAGCAAGGCCCGTTATCGTGCACCAGTTCCCGTTCGAGTCTAGCTCAAAGCGGTGTTTTCGGGTTTTACCCCTATGTACATCTGTGCTAGAGCCGCCTCTACCTGCTCATATCCAGACAAGGATGTATTTGTTTGATAAACCACTTACTCAATACTTACCAAAATACCAGGAAGTTTTCCTATATTTAAACTTTTCTATAGGGTTCTTACTAAAGTTTTTATATCCTAATTTCCACAAATAACTAAACCATCCTTTGATACCAACTATAGCATCCCGCCTTTTTATAACACAACTTTCATTCCATTACACGGAAACTGAGGATCGTTAAGGTTTAGTGTCTTGGAAACAAGGATCATAATACATAAAAAAAACATAAAACATTCTTCTTAAACACTTGAAAGGATTATCCTTTAGTTCATCTTAGGTTCATTACTGCATCTCATAACCTGGGGACATACATCAAAAGAAAGGGTGAGCAGAAGGCCCAGTAAGGGAAACAAGAGAAACATTTTACATGTGAACATGAGATACTTCAATAAGGACATGAAAAGAACTTTAAGGCATGAGAAAGAAATCATGAGATACATCATAATAAAAATAACATTTTTCATAACTTGAAGATGTGGCTGCAACATTTAATATTGACAATCGTTTCGTTTCACCAAGGTCCATCCCCAAGGTGTCGTTAAAAATTACCAAGGTTATTCACCAAGGCGTCGTTAAAATGGTCATCTCTAGAGATTAAGTCTTTACCCAATGCATTGAAGCGCTATCAGGGCGCACCCTTAAATTTGACTTTATTATCATGTGAGCCACATATATCATCATCAAACATTTCATAAATAACCCATATAGCATAAAATAAATGGGTTTCATTTCATAATCATAACGTTTTAAAAACTGCTTTAAAGACATGATCTTTACGTCACTTTAAACCCACGGAAAGGGAAAGAGGGTTTCATGTATGTAAATACCAGAATTGAAAATAGAACATTTTGATATATATGTGAATACCCCTATAGAAATAAGAGCTTTGAGTATTCACTTTATAACATAAAATAATTTTTAGAAAAGAGAGAGAGACACTTTGAGACGAAAATTCTGCAGCATAACGGCTATGTTACAAGGTTTTAGAAAACTTTGAAAAGAGAGGGAACATGGGTTGAACAATAATAATTGACCCATAAAACAGTAGAGGGATAGAATAATAAGGATATAGGGACATGGTGATGCAATTTCAAGGACATACCATTTGAAATGAAAAACATGGAAGGAAGACAAAAATTTGATTTCTCTTATGAAAATTCGGCAGCCAAACGGCGTCACTTAAACTTCAACAAAAATGAATTGAAAAAATCAAATAGGGTCTCTCATCATATGATCATAAGAGATAAGTATGATAGATATAGATATCATACCCCAACATTATAAAAAGGAACTTGAAATACTTGACATGAAAATCGAACTTGAAAAATGAGAAGGGTGGAAGAATCCCTTAAAAATTCGGCAGCCTAACGACATCACTTAAACATTCATAAAATGAAATGATGAGAGTAAGAGGGGATATATCATCATATAAGAATGAAAAGGGAAGTAAGAGGAATATAAAAGAACATCCTCTCACATAAGAACATGGAGCATAAAAGGAATGACATAAAAGAGATTACATGAAAAGAAAGAGAGGGGTCGAATCCCTTACCTTAAAACGTGACTCTTGAAACTCAAAGGATTTGACCTTGAGGGATTGGGGGCACCTTGGGAGGACTCCTTGGAAGGTAAGAATACCAGAACTTAGTTGGGGGAGAGTTGGGAGTGAAAACCAAAGGAGGAAAGGGTGGGTATTTATAGGGAAAGTGAGGGGACAAGGCATTAATGGCCAAGGGACTCCTCACATGTGCTTTTCTCAAACCCATGTGCTCTCCCTTGGCATTTATCATGGAGTTAGGCCACATGGGGCCCCAAAAACAATAATTCATCACCCTTGGCCGGACAACCCTTGAAATATCTCATGACATCATCATGACACAGTTATGATGTCATTAAACATACTGAAACCCTAAAACTGTATTTTTACAATTCACTGAAAATTCAACTTTCTCAGAATAATCCCAAAATTTCACCTTAACCAAATATCAATGCTCTGATTTCAAAAATGAAATCCATTTTATGAAAATAATTTTCTAAATATTTTTAATTTAATTTTTAAATAAAAACACTATTCATCGAAAATTCATTTTTTTCAGAAAAAACCCCAAAAATTACCATAACATAATATCGATGCTCTGAGTTCAAAAATAAAGTCATTTTTATAAAAATAATTTTCTAATAATTTTTAATTAAATTTTTAATTAAAAAACACTATTCCCCCGAAGAAACTAATACTTGATTAATAATTTATGAAACCGTTATTTACCCATTTTATTGAATCACATTACTTAATCTAGGTGTCTAAATTATATTAAAACTTTCTTTTGAGTGAAAATACTAATCCATTTGGTCATATTACTAATCCTAAGCGTAAAATCACTATTCATAATTTACTATTCATCAAAAATTAAGTTGATCTTATTAGACTCCAAATTCCTTACTGAACACTTTTGTAGAAGAACATTTTTTGAAAATCATTACACATCATTAGTTATTTAGGGTTTACATAAATATTTTAAAATATCCTTTTTTCAAAATTCATCAATAAAATACATTCTAAAATTATCTAGACATTTGAAATTTCACAAACATCACTAAAGGAAGAAATCTGAATTTATTCACCCGAAAGCATTACACAAGGAAGCTAGGGTCTCGTCACATAGCCCCTTATAACACCGGCATACAACCGAAGTGTAAGGTGTGCTATGGTGAGAGAATCTGAGGGAGGCTCAGATAACATTGCCCTAGTAGTAATCTCTACTAACTTGAACTTCTCCCGTAGGCGTTTCCGTTCAAGCTTGACACGCTGGAGTTCGACTTGGGCTTGGTCCAAAGCGAAGCCCACAGATGCTACCTCCTTCCCAAGCTCTGATAAGTGGGCTTCATAAGGGTTGAGTCTACTGGATGAAGCCATCGACTCCTCTTTCTGCATTAACCATTAACATCTTATTAAATAAATAAGAGTAAGTTAATATACTAGTCAAAAAGATTGGGTCGTTACAATTTGGAAAACATATTTTATTTGAAATATAAAACCATAGAGATTTAAAAGTTTTATTTGAAAGTGGTATGTTTTCAAAGTGGTTTCATTTTGAAATTTTTTTTCAAACTAGTTAATTGGTTTTCATGGGTAAGATAATTAAATAGATTCATGGTGGTATCGAACAAGGATATGTGCCTTAGACCCTTCATGGGCCTTCGGGCATGTGTAGATTTTTTTTTGTAGGAAATAGGTAAGGGAAAGGTCACTATGTACCATGGGGGCTCTTCTTGATGACCATCATCCTAGGTTTTTTGGAGGATATGTGGTCTCATAGGTATTGGATCATGTGGAGTCATTTTTGGTATTTTTATACTTTGGGATGTATGAATAGGTTTTTTGGGGTCTTACGACCCTTTCTTTTGAGTTTTGGGATTTGAATTGGGATAATATGTATTTGTCATGTTATAGAATGTTTTGTATATGATGTGTGATATTGCTTATGGTATCTTCTTAGTCTTTATTGTGTACTCTGAATGTTTTTTATTATAATATTGACTCTAATTATATTGGTGTGTATTTCCTATTTCATGTATTGGTCATGATGGTTTATCAATGGAAAAATTATTCCCAATAGATAGTTGGTTATGTTCGGTGCTTGTCTCCAACCCATGGTGATCTGGAACCTGCATTGGGCCATGTCATAGGTCATCTTGGGTGATGGTTCAGGTTGAACCAGATTGGTTCATTACAAAATGGTATTAGAGGAGGTTTTTATTTAAGAGTCAATGGCATATTGGATCTAGGACCATCAGGACTTGAGAGTTAGGAATGGGGGAGTACCTGGCCATCTATCCATTATGTCAATCCTTGAGTTTCCATGGGTAGTATGAGATTGTGGTTATATTTGATCCCAATTATAGTTTGTTTTTATGATATTTTGAAGTATTTTATGGTTAGTGTTGAGAACCGGAGCAATCCTTAGGGTCATTTTAAGTATTAGTGGTGATATAGGGAGGTCTGGAGGAGGCACACTATTTATGAACATGGTTAGTAGTAACCATATGTAGCCCATACAGACTTGTCTACCAAACTCCAGTGGAACCTACATGGTGGGAACATAGTTTTCCTAACCGTGTAGCCGAACCGTGCACAATGAGAAATTATTGATATTTTTTATGTTTTTTTGACTTTTTTGTTTGTATTTTCTTTTGATTCTAGTGTTACTTATTGATACCCATGTTGATGGTTTCTTGTGGATCTTTTGATGTTTTTGAGGATGAATTGTTCTTGATAAAGCTTATTATTTTGTATCTTGTAGATGATTCCTCCTAGAAGAACCTTGTCCAGGTTTAGAGAGGGTGATGCAGATAATACCCCATAGAAAAACCCTCCTATCGATCCAAATTTGGTGAAGTTTGTGATTCATATGATCCAATACATGGGTCAAGTGGATGGTTGAGAGAAGCCTTGAACCGTGGAACATACCCAAGATTTTTTGAGGAAAAATCCACTGGTGTTCCATGGAGATAAGGGACCTAATGATCATAAGGAGCGGTTGGATCATATAAAGCATATATTTGAGTTCTTGAAGAACCCTAAAACCTATAAAGTTTTATTTTCCATGTATGTACTAGAAATACTGTTTAGAAATTGGTGGGAGTCGATGGTGATCTTGAGGAGGCATGAGTATCTCACTTAGACCACTTTCAAGGTGGATTTCAATCGGGAATTATACCAGGATACCTTGAGGGAAGTGAAGGCCCATGATTTCTTGAAGTTAGATCAAGGGGATTATTTGGTGATGGATTATGCCTCTCTTTTTACTGAATCGGTTCATGTTTCTTTATATTTCTTCATGAATGGTAACCTTAAGGCTCGATGTTTCAAGATGGGATTGAGGACAAAGATCATATATATGCTCATTATTCTCTATCCATCGACCTATTCAGAGGTGGTTAATAAGGAAACTACAGTAGAGGAATATTTGACTATAAAGACGAGTCTTAGTGGTGTTCTTAAATGGGAAAAATATAGATTTATTTATTAGGGAAGAAATGGAAGTGATATGAGTCTTAGTAGGATAGTGTCAATAGTGTTCAATAGTCATCAAGTTAAGATCTTGTTGATTCTTCAAGGAATAATCCCATTTTTTATGCCCCGAGTGTGGACGTCTAAGTCATATTTATAACTTCTGTCAGCTATCTTTAAAGGAGAGTGACATGGTATCCACTTTTTTGAAAGGCTATTAAGTATAGTAATAGGCTTACAAAGGTAGAGGATATCACACTCATGGTAAGAGAGATTATCAGCAGGGAAGAGGATGTAGAGAGGGTTTGATCTAGGGAATCTCTATGTAACTAAGGTTGTGATAGAGGAGTCAGATTTTAGGTCAGCCACCGTGAGAGGTATGATGGTTTTTGAATCTTCCATGGAATCAATTTTGTTTAACACTGGTGCATTCCATTCCTTAATTTCATTGAAATTGATTGATTATTTGGGTATGAAATCTATATTGATTATATTTGTGATGGATTTTATAACCTCGTTAGGTAGCAAGGAGTAGGGTTTTTAGTTCCCTAAGTGCCATATTTTGGTAGATGGAGTGGACGTCGCCCGTGAATTCTATGTTTTGGACTTGGAAATTTTCAACCTTATCATCAGCATGGATTGTTTGATTAGATTCAAGGCACTAGTAAACTATTATCATCACATGTTCCATTTTCTTACTCTTAACGGGATCACTCACATCTTCCAGGGTGAGTGGGATCCACAATCATGGAGGGCGGGACCAGTTTCTTTAGAGTTGGGGTTGATCTCATGTCATCTATCTGAGTTTTTTCTTGATGATCTTGAGAATAGTTATGACAGTGAGCTTACAATGGTCATGGATAGGTAACCATATGTGTTTTTGGAAGATTTTTCAGGAGGTTTTCTCAAATTTGAGATTAGGTTTATTATCTATCAGCTTATGGGGAAGAGCCTGATCTCCTTACCATCATATGAGATGGCTCTGGTTATGTTGAAAGAGCTAAAGGATCAGTTAGATGACCTTAAGGGAAAGAGATTTATCTGTATTATCATGTCATCTTGGGATTCACCAGTGCTATTTTTAAATAAGCTAAATAAAATTATCTAAATTTTCATATACTATCATAAGATTATTCAGGTGACCATGAAGAATAAATACCCATTTCCCAGAATTGTTGAGCTTTTTGATTAGCTCAGGGGAGACCATTGGTTTTTAACGATCGATATGAGATTTAGATACAACTAGTTGAGGGTTTGAGATGAGGATGTTTCAAATAACACCTTTAGAAGATAGTATGGACATTTTGAGTATTTAGTTATTCTATTTTGGATTACCAATTATACTATAGTATTTATGGCATTAATAAACTGAATCTTTCACCCATTTTTGGACTTCTTCATGGATGTGTTTGTGGATAACATCTTGGTGTATTCTAAGATGAAGGGGGTTCATGCTGACCATATATAGGTTAATTTGATTGTTTTAAGAGGGATATGTGTATATTCCAAGTTGTATAAGTTCTAGTTTTGGATTTAAGAAGTGAATTTTATGGGTCATTTGATTTATAAAGCATAAGTTTTGGTGGATCTAGAGAAAGTTTGACCAGTCATGTACTTTGATCACTCTAAGAATGTGTTCTAGATATTAAATTTTCTATGATTGGTTGGGTATTAGATATGTTTCATTTGATAATTCTCCAGAATATATTATCCATTGAAAATTTGACCAGAAAAGGGGTGAAGTTTGAGTGGGATGAGAAGTTGTAAAGTGATTTTCAGTAGTTACAAGCCCGTTTGACATCCACATCCATTTTTATTCTTCCCAAGATAGGTAGTGATTATTTTGTGTATTATGATGATTTCAGTATGGGTTTGGGATGTGGGATGATGTAGGATGACCATGTGGTGGCCTGTGGATCATGGAAGCTATTCTCACATGAGCATAATTATCCCACCCATGACCTAGAATTGGTTTTCATAATGTACGTGTTGAAGACTTTCCAAAATTATCTCTTTGGGGATATTTTTACTATATATTTTGGTCATAAAATCTTGAATTATATTTTCAACCAAAGCGAAATGAACCTCAAATAAAAATTCTAGGTAGATTATCACCATACTTTTGATTTTGTGATTTCTTATACTTTCAATAAGGGGAATGTTGTTGCCAAAAATTTGAGCAGGATTCTTTTAGAGTAGGTAGTTCAGGAATCAGTGAATGAGTGGGGTGTGATGTGTTTTGTTTATTAATATGATGTAGTATATTCAAGAGATTATAGGTAAGGTGTTCTTGTCTAGTGTACAGGTTACACCCTCTCTTATCAATCGGGTTAGGAGTGAGTAGGTTTCCAACCCCAAGTGCTAGGAGGTTATCAACACTTTAAATGGTGGGGAGACCACAAGTGAGTTGTCTCAATATCTAGATGGTTCTTTTCTCTTTCAAAGGTTTCTGGTTGTTCCTTTTATAACGAGTCAAGAGGTTTTGCATGAGGCACAACATTCTACTTGGTTTTTTCAACTCAGGGTAACCAAGATGTTTTATACCTTGAGAGGTTAGTATTGGTGTCCTAGGATGATATGTGTGGTGGTAGACTTTCTTTCTATATTCTTGAACTACCAGAGGATCAAAGATAAACATCAGAGACCAGATGAGTTATTGAATCCAATTACTATTCCAAAGTGTAAGTGGGATGATATATCTATGGATTTTGTGATTGAGATGCCCTATAATTTGAGTGGGAAAGATTCCATATAGGTGTTTGTCAATCGTCTAAAGAAATCAGTCCATTTTATTTACATTAGGGAGTCAACGATGGTAGAGGACCTCAAATGCTATTATTTTTGAGAATTTTTTAATCTTAATAGAGTTACATTAGTGATAGTATCATAACGGGATTCCAGTTTAACATCTTGATTCTAGGAGGGACTCCAGGAGGTTTTGGGAACCCAACTAAAATTGAGCACTGCATATCACCCATAGACAGATGATCAGTCTAATCAGACCATCCAGACTCTAAATCATATGTTGTAAGTGTGTGTTCATGATTTTGGGGGTTTATGGGAAAATAAAGTGTCATTGAATATGTTTTCCTATAACAATATAAATCATGCTTTGATCAATATGGCCCCATTTGAGGTGTTATATGGATATACATGTCAATCCCTATTGTGTTGGTTTGAGGTAAGTGATCATTCCTTGGTTGGATCGAGGATCATCAAGGAGATTAACATGATAGTTAAGATGATTTATAAATGGTTAGGGACCGATCAGAGTCACTATAAGTTGTATGCTAACCATTAACATTTCCCGTTGGAGTTTCAGGTTGGTGATTAGGTGTTTCTCAAAGTATCAATTCAATTGGATCACCATCGATTGGAAAAGAAGGGGAAGTTGATGTCATGTTATGTCAGGTCATTTATTATTGAAGAGAATATTGTAAAGGTAGCCTATTGTTTGTAGTTTCCACCATAGTTGACCTCGATCCATGATGTCTTCCATGTCTCCCAGTTGAATAGATACCATCCAAACACATATCATGTGTTGGAGTAGGAGGACTTAGAGCTTGAGCCTGATTCCACTGTTGTGGAGAAACTTGTTCTTATCATGGATCCTTAGGACAAGGTGCTTAATGTTAATTTTATCATGCTGGTATGTGCAATCTATTATCATGGAGGAGATATCCATGTGACATGGTAGCATGAAGCTAAGGTAAGGAAGTAGTGGCCACTTCTGTTTTATTCCTCAAATGCCTAAGGACTTTCTAGGGTTATAAAGTGGAATGTTGGGGAGTTTGTGACACTATTTGGGTCATTAATACATATAATTTTGATTTTATTTACCTTTTTGGTTCATTCTTGGAGTTCCTAGGCATTGGGGGTTGAAAATAGAGATTTTTGTGGAGATGGACCAAGGCGCATGATTAGTACACAATTTTTCTAACTGCATGGATAACCATGCGAGAGGGTTGTAGGTGGTGACAGTGTGGTTTCACATTTTTTGGGAATGGTTTTCCAAACCATGTGACACCCATGAGTTACCTTGTAACCCATTTTGGGGAGACAGTTTCCCTACATGGTTAGTGCATGGTTTTCCTAACCATGCAGCAAAATTGAGCAGTTTGTCTAGGTCACTATAAAATTGGTAATTTACCAAATTTCACATATCTATTTTTAAGGGTTTTGGACCTTATTTATCTTCCCCATAGATCTCAAACCCTATCCCTTGATGGTGGAGCTCTCCCTCTCCCTTGGTAGTGTTTTCTATTGAGTTCTTGGTGATTTGGCTTGAGGTAAGTACAAATTGTTTGGGTTTTATTTTTATTTCTCACCTTTTCTTTATTATTATTATATTTTTGTGGAATTATGGAACCCAAGGGGTGATGTTGGATAAAATAGGATTTTTATGGTGGTTTTGGTGCTTTTTCTTGTAGTTTAGGTTTGTGGGGCCTTGTTCTACCTCTTCTGGTTGATTTTCATCGGAGGAAACAATATTTAGACTGAATCTGAGGTAGGTATCTCTATTTAAGGGAGCTATCCATGGAATACCTTTAAATTTATCACCACATTTGGTTTGTGTTGTTTAAATTTACATTGAAATGATTTATTTTTTATTTTTATTCTATGTTTGATGTGTTTCATGGATTATATTAGAAATTTTAAGGTTTAAAGAGGGTTTTTCAAAATGGGTGTGGTTTGTGTTCCCACTAAGTGTTCGATAAAATGTATCAAAGTGGTTTTATAGATTTAAATGGACTTTTAAAATGGGTTTATAAATAGTTTTACCTATTTGAATGTTTTTTGATGAAATTTTATTGTTTTATTATGAAAATGGATTGTGATGTGGCTTGGATTTATGCGGAAAATGTTTTGTGATTGTGTGGAATAGAGTAGCACAAGGGTTAATTGGGGTGTGAGCAAGGGGATTGTTCAAGAGAATGTGTGATCCTTAGGAGGGAAGACTGTGAAATATTCCATTTTTATTTTTAAGGGACCATGAATATCTTGGGTAGGAATACCATGAGAGATTACATCATTATTTACTGAGATACTGTGTGAGATCTTGGAGTTGGGCCTAGGGAAGACTATGAGAGATTCCTTTTTTTCTTAGACAGATAGAAAAATTGTTAGAATCACTCATGATAAGATTTATGGTTATATATATAGGTGCATATTACTCATGCAAGTTTGGTTTATATTATTTATGAACTTGATTAGTACAATTTTATGTGATGAGATACATGATTCCCATTCTGATTTATATGGTTATTTGATATTGATCTTATAGTTTCACTTTCTTGTTGGGTATTTTGAGTATGTTGTGTCATGTGTACTTGTTTATGTGTTATTTCATATTGAGAAAGGATTTGGAAAACATGTTTTATTTGAAATTAAAAACCAAATGGATTTCAATTTTTTATTTGAAAGTGGTATGTTTTCAATGTGGTTTAGTTTTGAAAAGTGTTTTAAAACTAGTTTATTGGTTTGTGTGGGTAAAATAATTAAATATATTCATAGTGGTATCCTAATGGGACATGTGCCTCACACCCTACATGGTCCTTTGGAAATGTGTATATTTTTTTGTAGGACACTAGTAAGGGTAAGGGCACCATATACCAGGGTGGCTCTTCTTGATGACCATTGTCTAGGGTTTTGTGGAGGAGACATGGTCTTGTAGTGATTGGTTTATATAGAGTCATTTTTTGTATTTTTATCCATTAGGATGTATGTATAGGACTTTTTTTGGGTATTATGCCCCATTATTTTGAGCTTTGGGATTCTAATAGGGATACCATGTATGTGTCATATTATGTAATGTTTTGTATATAATGTGTGATATTTGTAAGAACTTGGGTTTTTAGTAATGGGTCAAAATCTCGACCCTATTTTAATTTTTGACTTGTTGCTGAGAAAATTGGAAAATCTGGGAAGTTCTGAAAAATTCCATATTACACGTTGTGTGCTTTTGACTGTGTGTAAAGGCCATACATGGCGTGTAGGAATATTTGTAGGGTAGTAAGATTTAGCAAGTACATGTTGTGTATTATTTGTACATGTTGTGTGTGGGTTAGGCATGTACTGGCTGCAGTCTCATCAAGTACATAATGTGTGATGACCGTGTAAGAATTTCCTACTATAAGGCCTATAGGGTTGTTTGACACACTGTGTATTGTCATTTCCGCGTACCGGCTGAGTCCTAGCCGTGTGTCGACCCATGTGGCATGTCCAAGCTGTGTGTCTACCTCCGCTTAAGTAGGAGTACGTCAAAGGATACTACACGATGTGTAGTCCTTTATACACGCTGTTTATTTTTATTTTTATTCACTTAAATGAAAGAGTGCCGTGTCTAATTTTAGAAAATACCTTCTTCTTACCCATTTTCAGACCTTTATGCTCTAAGAGGCCAAACCATCCCTTCTTCTGGATTCTTCATAAGAATTCCATTCATCAATCCATCAGTGGCTACAGAATTGCATCGACAAGGCTAAACCTGCACACCCTCTTTCATTCTAGTTTCTTGGCCTCACACATCGTAGTTTCCATCTAAGCAGAGTTTCCAGGATTTTACGGAAACGTATATCTACGAATATTGGATTCTAATTGGAGCTCGATATTAGATTTTCCCAAATCTACGAGTCTCAAGTAGGTGGTTTATACCTTCTTTCACGTTTTTGCAGACTTTTGGGTGACGCGGACTTTGGCATGTTTTCATGTATTTTGAGCGAGACCCTATTTTATCTACTTTTTCATATCAAACTAATTATAAGACCCATGGGATGCCTTTAGGTATTCCCTTTTACCATTTTTCTTGAGAGAGGCCGGGGGTCATTTCTCATCAGGGCATTTTTGCCGGGGGGTGCCAAAATGGTTATAATTGAACTGTATTTTTTTAAACTAATGAGTTTAGTTTATTAAACATTGATATGACTTATTAGAGGCTTTCAAGACCTTAGTGCTAGTATGGGACAACACCTGGCTAGTTCAATTCAACTATTTAGTGTGTATTTCATGTTTAAAGTATTTCATTGTGATTATATATATGATACGTGTCATTGCATATGCTATAAACCTTGGGGTTGTTTAGGGAATGGCCTAGATATTCTTGAGTGATACTGATCACAGGTTGGGCATGGCCCGAGTTACATTGGGTGGTTATGACCATGGGATTGGGCATCATGGACTTCGACTTGAGGTAGTGTGATTGTCAGGTTGGGCATGACCTATGTTGCTTGGATGGAAAGGCCATCAGACTTGAGCGACATGGTCGCAGGGACACAAGGTGTTAGAGATGTTTTGGCTTGGGTACTATTTTGGTGATTACTGCTCACCTGGAACATTGAGTAGTTTGCACACAAAGATACTCTGTGATGAGGTGGTTTTGACCACTCGTGTGGGTAGAGGTCCCGTTAGTTTCATTTTAGGTACTATTGGTTTGGGGGTGCTTGCCGTAGGTAGCCATGTGGAAGGTGATGAGCCTTAAGGGGATGGCGTTGAGGCTATTGAGTTGGGGGAAGAGGCTCACCGTGATTTGAGGGAAGACATCGTTGTCTCTTTGGTTACATATTTAAGGGAAGACATCACTATCCCTCTGGTTATTTATTTGAGGGCAGACATTGTTGTCCCTCCGGTTACTTATTTGAGGATAGGCACCATTGTTCATCTGGGTTACTACTTCTTGGGCATGCCTTCAGGACATCGGTACTTGAGACACGCAGTGTCAGGGGGAACATGGTGTCGGGATACATGACATATATTCTAGCATTGGAAAAAGAAGGTGACACTCCATGGTGCCTGCTGAGCACCAATGGAGTCTGTATTTATTTGTGTATCGTATTGTTTAATGATTTCCTTATAAATTCATTCCTGCTTAAACAATTATATTATCTATGCACATTTCGGTGGTAACCTACTGAGATTCATCTCACACCCTGCATGGGCCCTTTGGGATGCGTGTAGACTTTATGGATTTACGTGCAGGAAAGAGATCAACTTTAAGATATGGATTGTTTTAGATGTTGTATGGAGTTAGTATGAACCTTAATGTCATTCCAAGATGGATTTTACTTTTTTTTATTTCTTTTCTATATCAACATGCTTAATTTAATATGCATCAACTATTGGTTATGAATTGGCTCCATTTATATATATATATTGACATGTATGACCATTATGGATGCATGCTTGTTGTTTAGTAGTTATTTCAATTGATTACTAACATGCTGTTGTTTTTAAATTCCATTGATGTTGTTTCTATTTTGTTTCCATTGTTTATTGATATTGGATATGCTTATGATCTGTGGGTCTAGTTCGAGTCTACTGAGTCGTTGGTTTCTGTTTCATGTTATATATTATTTTTCAGACCAGTACCATTATTATCCTCCGAGAGGTTATAACCTCCCCAATATAACTATCAGACCCTCTCTTCTAGTCTAAAACCTTTGACATTTGGGGAGGTGCGCCTAAGGTAGTAACACACGACCCGTTTAGCACTGTTCGGGTGGCTTTTCGGGTTCAGGTCGTTACAAAGTGGTATCAGAGTAGTTATTGATAGGGATTTAATAACAGTGTTTTTCTGGCTACTAATGAGATTGAGACTTCTCTTTTTATTTATAATGGTTTTACTATTTGGGATATGGTAGATTAGAGATAGGTTGTTACTGGAACTGGGATTCTAGCTTGTGCTTGGGTGCCTACAACCCCAAGTACGAGGGATGGACTTAGTTGACATGGGTGGGAATTGTTGTTTTCTTTTTTCTCAGATTACAATTTATATGATTTCCATATCGGTGGCTCACTTGGTTTGTGATTTTATTGATTGTGATATGTAACCCTTGACCCAATGTGGTAAGGGATAATTAGACCTTGGCTCGGTATGGCAAGGTGTGATTATATGGATTTTGATAGGCATATTTTTAGGGTATTTCAATTTCATAATTGCACATATGATTTGTGAAGTGGTAATGCCATGTCATTAATGTCAATTGTTGTTCTTTGTATGATTTTAAATGTGAAAAGGTGAAATTCTTGATAAAATTTCTAGTTTATTGAAATGTACTATTTCCATGATTATTATATATTGTGAATTGCTTATGGAAAGAGATTTTGGGCCCTGATCTTGTATGAGTGGGAATTTACTATGGTTGAGGTGATTTTGATCACCAAGATTGGGTGTCCTGGATGTCAGTTTGAGGCAGTTTGACTATTAGGATTTGGTGAACCGTTCATTCGTTTGAGGAAATGTTGGTTTTCAGGATGGGCATGGCCCGAGTTACTTTTGATACTTGACTTTGTTGAGGGGTGGGTAAGGAGGCCATGAGGCCGGGATGCCATGGGCATGGGTTACGGTGGGGGAGAGTAATGGTAGTAGTTACACACTTCCTTTTACTTATTTCCTATCTGCATGAATATATTGTTATATATATATATATATATGGGTTGTCTGACCATTTATGGTATTCATTAGGTTCCTTTTAGATGAATCCGTTGGAGTGTCAAGTGGGAGATGTCACAGTGCCATAGGAGCAGGATCAAGTTCAGGATCCGGTGTAGGCAGAGCATCAGTAGTAGGTATAGGATTTGGGAAAGAATCAGGTCCAGGATATAGTATAGGAAGGACCTTAGCCGGGTTTGGAAGCATTCAGACCATGCCTCGATGAGCATATCTGAGCTAGCCTGGTACGTGTCTTGCAGGGGATCGACAGAGGCACATAGGGTACAGATCCATCTATGGAATATCTGATGTGGGAGTTCCGGTCGCAACACCCACCGATTTTTCAGGGTGAGGGTGGTACACAGATGACAGATAACTAGATAGAGAGCATGAAGATGGTCTTCGAGCAGCTAGAGGCCCCTCCAGGGAAGATGGTCAAGCTGGAGACATACATGCTGCGAGGACCAGCAAAGCGCTGGTGGGATGTGTAGGTTCAGGCTCGCAGGCATGAGGGACTAGCATGGAAAGACTTAAAGGATAGGTTCTTTGAGAACTTTTAATCAAAGACACTAATGGAAGAGAGAGCTCAGGAGTTCTTAAGCCTTCATCAGGGAGACATGTCTATCATGGACTATGCAGCTACCTTCACTGAGCTGTCTCGCTTTGCACTTGGTATGGTAATCGATGGATCGGAAAGGGTGAGGTGCTTCAAGGATGGATTACGACACACCATTTGGATCCAGGTAAATATCTTCAGGCTGGATTCATTCTTAGAGGTGGTGAATCAAGCACTCATAGTAGAGGGAAACCAGAGGTATATGCCCCAGGTTGGCTGGATTATGGCTTCAGGTGATGGTCCAGATAGCAGGAAGTGAGGACGGGATGAGTTCCAGCTGGGCGGTCAGGCCAATGAATTAGTTAGACCACTTATTAGCAGTTCATCAGTGGTTTTATTTCAGGGTGGGTTTTCAGGACATGTTCGGAATTAGTGCGATAGGCCTCAATAGGAGTGTTGAGCATGTGGACAGGTTGGGCATCTAGAGAGGTTCTACAACCAGCCTTCTCAGACAGCTGGAAGGCAGGGACCAGGAAAGACTATGGCATCTAGAGTTGGTTTGGTTTTGGTAACGGGAGAGGGTAGCCAAGTTTTATTTGAACGCAGATTATGTGATAGAGACATCGGTTCCCAACTGAGGGGTTAGAGGTCGGTGACTGGAGTAGCACCGCAGGGAGGTCATACATCATGCAGTCATGCTTTAAGACAGGTGCATGTTGTAGATCTGCCAGGGGCTAAGCAGGCTGGTGAGATGATGAAGGTTAGAGGTACACTATGGGTGTGGCTATGATCTGTTTTATTTTTACTGGTTTTGGTATGGCCTATTGGGGCATGTCCGCTTTGAGTGCACAAGGTGCACAAGATTTATGTGGACTGACTAGATGTTGGTCAGTGGGATTGGCGCCATATCAGGTACATGATATATATATATATATATATATGAGATGTGTATTATTAGGATCATCGAGGATGCAGGTTACTTAAGGTGCCTTGGGAATCGAGGCATCGAGGATGTAGGTTACTTGAGGTGACTTGGGCATTGGGGCATTGAGGATGCAGGTTACATGAGGTGTCATGGGAATTGGGGCCTCGAGGATGTGGGTTACTTGAGGTGCTAGGTACTAGGTTCATTTTGATCATCCATGGGATGTAGGACCTCATGGATATGGACACCGATGCGGTGAAAGATACATTTGGGTGTCAGAAATGACATAGGATCACCGAAGAGGCATAAGGGTGATGATGCATCAAAAGAGGATCATGAGTCTGGAAATAGGTTAAAGAACCTTTTCTTGATTTGAGTTTTTTCAGATTGAGACCGAGTTCGGAAATTCCTAAGGTGGGGAGCCCCTTGAGGAATTTAGCAAGAACCTTTGAGATTGGGGTAGTCTGGGTTACTTTGATCAGGGTGGTATGTTCGGTGCCATTTCCATGTTTCGTTTGATAGATCGGGGACGAGCTATGTTAAGGTGGGGAGATTGTAAGAACCCGAGTTTTTAGAACGGGTCAAAATCCTGACCCTATTTGAATTTTTGACTTTTTGTTGAGATAACTGGAAAATCTGGGAAGTTTTAGAAAATTCCAGATAACACACCTTGTACCTTCAGTACATGTCGTGTGCCTTTGACCATGTGTGAAGGCCATACATGGCATGTAGGTCAGTTGGCTGGGTAGTATGATTTAGAAAGTACACATGTACTATTTGTACAAACGGTGTGTGATTTAGGCATGTACCGGCTCCACTCTCACCGAGTATATGTCGTGTGATGACTGTTTAAGAATTTCCTACTACACGGAGTGTAGGGTTGCTTGAAATGCTATTTATTGTCCTTTCAACATACCGACTAAGTCCTAGCATTGTTTTGACCCGTGTGGAATGTCCAAGCCATGTAGCTACCTCCTCTTAAGTAGTAGTACATACAAGGCTACTACACGACATGTGGTCCTTTATACATGCTGTGTTTTTTTATATTTATTTGCTTAAATGAAAGAGCATCATTTATAATTTCAGAAAATACCTTCTTCTTCCCCATTTTCAGAACTTGACGCTCCACGTGGCTGAAAACATTCCTTCTTCTAGATTCTTCATATGAAGTCTGTTATTCAATCCTTTGATGGATAAAAAATTGCATCACTAAGGCTAAACCCACGCACCCTCTTTTGTTCTAGTTTCTTAGCCTCACACACTACAGTTTCCATCCGAGCAGAGTTTCCAGGATTTAACAGAAACATAGATCTATGAAGATTGGATTCTAATTGGAGCTTGATATCTGATGTGCCTACATCTATGAGTCTCATGTAGGTGGTTCATACCTTCTTTCATGTTTTCAAAGATTTTTGGGTGGCGCGACCTTTGGTGCGTTTTCAGGTATTTTGAGCGAGACCCTGTTTTATCTACTTTTTATATCAAACTGATTATAAGACCCATGGGATGCCTTTGGGTATGCCCTTTTATAGTTTTTATTGAGCGAGGTTGGGTGAGGGGTCGTTTATTATCAGGCAATTTTGGATGGGGGTGACAAAATGGTTATAATTGAACTATACTATTTTAAACTACTGAGTTTAGTTTATTAAACCTTGATATGAATTATTAGAGGCCTTTAAGACCTTAGTGTTGGTATGGGACAACACCTGGCTAGTGAAATTCAACTATTTAATGTGTTTTTTATGTTTAAAGTATTTCATTGCGATTATATATGTGATACATGTAATTTCATTTGCTGTAAACCTTGGGGTTGTATTGGGTGTGGTTCAAATATTCTTGAGTGATGCTGATCACAGGTTGGGATTGGCCCGGGTTACATTAAGTGGTTCTGACCATGGGATTGGGTGTCATGGATGTCGGCTTGAGGCAGTGTGACTGTCAGGTTAGGCATGGCCCGAGTTACTTGGATGGAGAGACCATCAGTCTTGAGTGACCTGGTCATAGGGACACGAGGTGTCAGAGACATTGTGGCTTGGGTACTATTTTGGTGATTACCTCTCACCCGAAACTTTGAGTAGTGTGCACACATAGAGACTCTGATATGAGGTGGTTTTGACCACTCGTGTGCGTATAGGCCCCGTTATTTGTAATTTAGGTACTATTGGTTTGGGGGTGCTTTCCATAGGAAGCCATGTGGAAGGTGAGGAGCCTTTAGGGGATGGCGTTGAGGCTATCGGGTTGGGGGCAGAGGCTCACTGTGATTTGAGGGCAGACATCGATGTCCCTCCAGTTACTTATTTGAGGGAATTCATTATTGTCCCTCTGGTTATTTATTTGAGGGAAGATATCGCTGTCCCTCTGATTACTTATTTGAGGACAGACATCGTTGTTCCTCCGAGTTACTACTTCTTGGGTGTGCCTTCGGGATGTCGGTACTTGAGACATGTGGTGTCAAGGGGAACATGGTTCTAGGATACATGACATAGATTATGGCATTGGATGAATCAAGTGACACTCCATGGTGGTTGCTGAGCACCAGTGGAGTTTTTGTTTATTTATGCATCTTACTGTTTACTTATTTCCTTATAAATACATTCATACTTAAACACTTATATTATCTATGCAACTTTGGGTGGTATCCTACCAAGATTTGTATCACACCCTACACGAGCCCTTCGTGATGTGTGTAGACTTTATGGATTTACATGCAGGAAAGGGATCAACTTTAGGAGATGGAAAGTTTTAGCTGTTGCATGGATATGGTATGGACCTTGAGGTCATACCAAGCTAGATTTTACTTTGTTTTTATTTATTTACTACATCAGAATTCTTACTTTAATTTGTAAAAACTTTTGGTTATCCATTGGCACCATTTTTATATATATATTGACATGTATGACTGTTATGGATGCATGCTTGTTGTTTAGTAGTTGTTTCAATTGATTTCTGGCATGATGTTGTGTTTATATTCTGTTGTTGTTGTTTCTATTTTTTTTTCGCTATTTATTAATATTAGATAAGATTCCACTATGCGGGTCTAGTTTGAGTCTGCTGAGTCATTTGTTTCTGCTGCATGTTATATATTATTTCTCAGACCAGTACCATTATTATCCTCTGAGAGGGTTTAGCCTCCCCACTATATCTATCAGACCCTCACTGCTAGTCAGCAGCCTTTGGTGTTTGAGGAGGTTCACCTAAGGTAGTAACACTTGACCCATTTAGCACTATTTGGGTGGCTATTCTATTCCAGAACATTAAAATATTACTTGTGGTATTTTCTTAGCCTTTACTGCATACTCTGGATACTTCTTTTTATGTTGTTGACTCTAATTATATTGGTTTGTCCATCCTATTTAATAGATTGGTCATACTGGTATACAAATGGAGAAATTGTTCCCAAGAGATAATTGGTTATTCATGGTGATTGTCTCATACTCGTGGCGATCGAGAACATGATTTGGGCCGTGTGGTGAGCCGACTTCAGTGATGGGTTGGGTCAACCCGAGTCAATTCGTTACACTCTAGGCATCCCCAGTGCCACCATCACATCTCATCATGACCATAGACCGGGTCCTAGGTAGCATGTCTGAGCATCTATAGCTACATCAAATAAATAACTAGGTGAAATCATAGTCATGAGGTAGGGGTTTTATGAATGCCTAAATCCATCACCTCCATCCATATTCCCATGGGTTCACACCATCGATATGGGTTCTAAGGTGACATCCACTACCATCTCTACCCATTCCCATATTTTCTCTCTTTTTAGGATCATAAGTCATATGAAAAAATACTAGGGTCCCCTAGGCCTCATCAAGTCCTCCTTTCCCTCTCAAGAAAGTAACACTAAAGAGATAGCCTTAAGCTCATTCCCTTTTTCAAGAATCTTAGTTTGGAACAAACACTCTACCCATCATCCAATCTTCTCAGGGTTTAACCACCCAAGTAATCAAGTCCTAGTGGTGGAGAAACACTTTCCCCACGGACATCTTAATGATATTCACAACTCTAGGGTATCAGGCATGGCTAACCCCTTGGTCATGCATCCCAAGTCATTACCACTCTCTACTTAGAGGTCACTAGATCACCCATCACTAGGGCCGATACACCATATAAATTTCAACTTAATTAACCTACACCCATCATGGGGTTTTATTATTCCAAGGTAGATGATAAAATTTACATCCTTAGCTATCAGTGATCAAGATGTCTAGTTGATACATGAGGGTCCATCGAGGCCTATAGTACCTTTTGAAATTCAATTGTTGGAATTATTTTTTATTAAGCAACTTAATCAATTTTAAAGAGTCCCACCACCTAAATTGGTGGGGCCATGCATACAACATTCATATAAGTAAAATCATATTACCAAAAGGTAGATTCATAAGGATCCCTACCTTAAACCAAAGAAAACCCCCATTTAAAGTAGCCTCACAACTCTCGTCAAGGCTCGCCAAGCTAATCTGGCCTCCATCCATCCACATGAGGCCCTAATTTATATCAAAATAAATAATAAAAAATTATAAAAAATATAATTAATTATTCAAATAACTTTTAAAATATTCAAATAATTAAAAATTTTAATTTTAACATGGTAATAATCCAAAATTATCACTAGTCCACCTCATTGCACCGAAATTGTGAGCATTGGGGTGAAATAAACTACAAACACACCCCCAGACCTAGGCTATGCCAATGCCTGAATTTATATCATTGATTTAATGACCCAATAATTTAATTTAGGGATAAAACCCTTGAAAAATAAAAACAGAAAAGTACCTTCACTGAAAAAATGGACGGCTTGTAGATGGTATCTCAACACATCCTTCATATAGGATAAGAAAAATTGCTATCACAAATATACAATTCCACCATGATCTGGTGGAATCAAAATCATCTCCTCAACAAAATCACCTAAAATCTATAGTGATGTAGAGAAAATAACATGGAAGAGGGAGAGAGGTCTCCTGTCACCCAAAACTATTGTTTTATTGCACCCAAAATCACTAAGAACTATGGCATCCCACATTTTTATTACATAAATTTTCATTACATGGTAAAAAGGATATTCTAAAGCTTAGTATCTTGGAAATAAGGTATATAATACATGAAAACATAAAATATTCTTCTAAATAAACTTAAAATAAATCTTCATGGGTTCACCCTATGTTACTTTTACTACATATCATATTCTGGGGACATACATCAAAGGAATGGGGTGATCATGAAGCCCAGTAAGGGAATAAGCAAGAGAGATATATGGAATGTGATTTTGAGACATGTCAATAAGAACATGAGACATAATGACAAGAAACGAGGAAGATGCATATCATAATAATAAGAACATGAATCATCACATTAAAATGTGTCAATAAAATTTAAATGAAACATTTATAAGCATATCACCAAGGTTTCATAAATGAAAATCACCAAGGTTATTCACAAGGTATCGTAAAACATGTTATCTCTATAGATTAAATTATTTACCCAATGCATTGGAGCGCTATCAAGGTGAAACCTTAATATGTATTAATTTAATATGATACACATAGATCATAATAAATAATTTCATTAATAACCCATGTAAAAATAAAGAATGAGTTTCTTATCAAAATATTGGCATACAAAAGAGCTTAAAGACATGATCCTTACGCCATTTTAGCCCAAAAAAGGAAATATGAGTTTCTTATGTATAAAAACCTGAATAAAATAAATCATTTTTATATCTAAGTGAATAAACCTTGAAAATAAATAGGTTTTGGTATTCAAAAAAGGAAAATAAAAGATAATTTCTTAAGTAGAGAGACAAATTTGAGAAGTAAATTTAGCAACATGACAGGTATAAAATGTGAGTTTATAAAAGGGTAAATTGAGAAGGGAGAAGGTTATACCATTGATAAAACATAATTTTGAAGTAAGGTTATGATAAAAGAGTAATAAAAGAGAGTATCCATAACATTTATAATACATATATAAAAAGAGGATCTTGAATTGAAGAGAAAGGAAGGATAATTTCCGTACCTTGAAGATTTACTCCTGGATCTTGAGGAATGGAACCATGGGGTCTTGAGGAAACCTTGGGGTGATAATTAGGAGGAAATATCACCATAAATTTATAGAGGATGTATTTGGATTTAAAGGAAATGAATAAATGGGTGGGAATTTATATTAAAAGTGGAGCAATTGTTTAATAATTTCCAAATATAGGTCTTAGAAAACTAGTTTGTGGAAAATGAAAAACCATTAGCCTAAACATGGTTTTTCTCATATTATTGGACATTTGGGTCACATTTTAAGTTATTTTAACCCACCAAAACTGATCATAAATTTTAATTACTTTTTTTGGCATGGAAAAGTAAAGTTTCCACAAAGTGATATTTTTAAAGTCAAAGTTTCTATTTTACACTTTGGAAGTTGCTTATAGGTTTTTAAAATTGATTAAAATACATTAAAATAATTAATATTAATAAAATAAAACATTTTAGGTCGTTAATTGTGTTTAATTAATTATTTTATCATTATAAAATAAATACGAAGTCATTAAACATACCGAAAACCCAAAAACTGTATTTTTACTATTCACAAAAAATTAAATTATTTTATAAAATTAACATAAATTCACCCTAACCTTATTTAGACATGATTATTTCTAATCTAATTTTTGTTTTATGAGAAAAAATCTCTAAATATGATAATTTTAACTTTTAAATATAACAATCCTTATTTATTTAAAAATAACAGTTTTTAAGGCATAATCAAATTTATGACATTTATAAAAAATTTCCCAGGATATTATAAAATTGTTTTATCATTTATATTTTGTTAAGTGTGTTTTAAAATAATAGTTTATTAAAACAAATATTATTCAGAATACCTGAGTTTATTATAAAAGTGTATATATTTTCTATAGAAATACAATTATGTTTTTTTGCATACAAAAATCTAATTATCAAATTCATATCAATTAAAAATTTATTTTATTAAGAAAAAAAATTATTAAGTGTAATTTATGGAATAAAAATTTTATTTATAAAAAGTAATTTTCACTTTATAAAACTAAGGCCTAAACATGTAACCCCTTATTACTCCTACTTATGCCCTATGCGTGAGGTGTGCGATGGTGGTAATTTCATGGGGTGGCTTGAATAACATCGAACGAGTGGTAATCTCCACTAACTTGAAATTATATCATAGGTGATTTCATTCAAGCTTCACTTGTTGAAGCTTGGCTTGAGCTTATTCAAGGGTGAACCCCAATGACACTACCTCCCTCCCAAGTTCGGTCAAATGGGCTTCAAATGACATGAATCTACTGGTTAAGGCCATCAATTCTACTTTATGTATTAGTTATACTTTCTAATTACGACTTATAAACACTAATTTTAATGGTAAAATTATCAAACAAGGGTATATTTTCCAACTATCATATTGGCCGACAGTCATATTTTACCAACAATCATGTTTCCCTTTACACCCTATAAATACCTCTTTATTATTTCAATCAAAATACACTTCAATTTCACTTAAGGTTATATTTTCATTTTCATAATATATTAATTAGTTTATAAATATTTTTCTTTATTTATATAGTATTTTTTATGGGGGTGATGATTCTAGAAGATTGGGTCGATTATTATTTTCCCATTTTAGATATTTTTTATATTTTTTGTCTAGTTGTAATGTTTGGCATTTTAATTAGTTTCTTAGTTGATTAATGTAATGATAATTGTTAATGAGATAAAATTTTGTTGGTTTCTCTTTATTTTTTATGTGTATAATATTATTTAATATGTAACAAAAATTTATTCAGGAAACAAACACCATTTAAAAATTCTTGGTCATTACATTCTTCACCCATTAAGAAATTTCATCCCCATAATTTCAACTCATTTTATCAATTGATAAAATGTGAGGGAAATTCTATCTCATTGTCTCCTTGGTTCCCACATCATTTCTTTATCTTTTTGGTTCCTCCACAACACTTTCACAAGGTGAGTTGTCTTGTTACATATAACCTTGTCTCTAAGGTCCAAGATCTCCACCAACTACTCTTCATAAGAGAGGTCATGTTACAGTTGTACCACCTCTGGATTTAATACATTTGAGGGATCAGGTATGTATTTTCTCAAGAGATATACATGGAATACATCATGAACTTGAGACATATTTAGTGTAGTTTCTAACTGATAGACCACTTCTCCTATGCGATCAAGGATTTCAAAGGGGACAATGAACCAGGGGCTAATATTCCATTTCTTTCCAAATTATTTGACTATCTTCCATGGTGATATCCAAAGAAAATCATTTTCTCCAACATCAAACTCCAATTCCCTTCTATGGTTGTCATCATAGCTCCTCTATCGACTCTGAGCATCTTTTATATGTTGTTGGATGGAATGAATCTTTTCTATCGTATTTTGCACAAGATCAGGCCCAAGTAGCTTTCTCTCACCAAATTCATCCCAAAATGAAGTATTTTTACATCACTTTCCATATAAAGATTTATATGGTACCATTTGAATACTCTAGTGAAATATTTTTTTATGAGAAATCAATGAATGGAAGGCGTTGATCCCACCCAACTTTAAAGTCCATCGATCCTGTTCTTAACATGTTCTCAAGTTTCTGAATAATATTTTCAGACTAACCATTAGTTTGATGGTGATATGCCATACTAAAATTAAATTTAGTATTCAAATCATAGTGAAGAATCTCTATAATTTATATTTTAACCTTGGATCATGATAAAAATGATAGAAAGTGTCACCTTATTCAACATAACCACTTACTTTAGTTATATCTTGGAAAGTTGGTCAATATAGAAATATTCCAAAATAGAAATGATGTGATGACCCAAACCTGGATGCCACTTAATGGGTCCCCAAAGCCCAGTGGGAAACATGGAATCAGGACAAGAATCAGCAGCTTGAGATCTTTCATCCCCTAAAAAAGTAAGAAGATGCTGCTGTTGGAACTCACTGGTCAGATCAGCCATCATAGGTGCAACCCATGAAGCACCAATCATGGACTACATCATACGTAAGAAACTATCACGGACTTGGTCATCAGTTCCCAGATTAGGTACAGTAGGTGTTGCCTCAATTAGAACTCCTATAAGTAAGACTGGCAGCTCAGGGTCCACCATGTCTGGAGCATGGTCGTTACCACCCTCCTGGCGAATGACACAAGGACATCATGGCAGAATTAGTCTACAAATTCCAAGAACATGATTTAGAACAATAATAGGACCAAAAGCGATAGCATCACTAATGAAAACTGAATGTAATAAAACTCACTACCCAAGAAATACTACCTAAACTACCTTCTTAGACAGTTAGGTATGGGTAAGTTCTCAAGTATAGGTTTCATGTCATTTTGCAGTTAATTTCTAGGGTTAATCCTTTATATTTCATAAACGTGACAAGGTGGGATAAGGATGTGCAACCAATTCATTTTAGGCTTAAATATTCACTTTATAATTGATAGTCATTTTTGATGAATCAGTTCCCTTACACCTATCACCAGAAACGACACCCAATTATTTATAGTATAATGGCTTGACTCAGTAAATTACTCATCCCAACCCATGAGGGCCCATACAAATCATTAATTAAGACAAGAAATCACTCAATAGAGTCCAAAGTAATACAATTACAAGCAACTATCATAGCATCACTCAGTAATTACATGCATATCAAACAATACAAAGTAGTGAAATGCACCTATATGGCATGAAAATATGCATGACATGTGAATTCTAGGTGCCTATAATGATGCATGTAGCAATAATCCTTGCCCTCATATCATTGGGTCAAGGATGGAATAAATTCTCAAATAGAGTAATAATCAACAACACCACATAGAATGTGTCTCACTCAACAGTGAAATAATATCAACTGTAATAGAAAAAATATAACAACAATTTCATTTTGGGTAACTTGGATTTTACCCCGAACATGGGTTCGTGAAGCCCAAGAACGAATTATGACCAAGTCCTAATCATTCCTATTCTCTAATATATTGTCTCCAAATATTAATAAAGAAAAGAAACCACCTATGATACTAATTTGTGATGACCCAGACCCAGATGCCACTTAACGGGTGCCCCGGGCCCGGTGGGCCACATGGCCTCAAGCACATCTTTCTGAATTCCAGAGGCTACAAACTAGAAGAAAGGGCCTAGGGTGTGTCTGTGGGAAGACTATTCCCTCATTATAAGAGTGTATCACAATTGAAGAAATATAATTGAATAGTAAACAATAGAATCAATATAAATAAATAGCGAAAGAAAACCGATGCAATAGATAAACAAGAATAACAATAACTGTATCAATTGAAACTATGATGGTGTAATGTCATGTCACTAGAAAACTAGAAAGTATGGATATAAGATAATAATCATAACATGATCCACAAGGTAAAAGAAAACAAGGTTACTCCAAGCATATCGAGATTCTACTCAGTGATCTGCTATCAAGCTCCATCCTATCAGCACATAATCAAGTATTGGAAGCTACATGATTCCCTTTTTCAATACCTTCAACCATGTAATCTACTCCGGGTACCAAACAAAACTCAAAGAGGGTGTGAGATAAATCTCAGTGGTCCACCACCAATGGTGTCTATAACATCTGTCCCGTGTAATGGAATATAGCAGTGTGCAGGCATGCATATATAAAGTAAAGCAAGAAGTACAATATAACTAAATAACCAAGTATCTTATTCAACCCTCGGTTGGTGTATGAACATGTAACCAATTCATCAATTAATAAATTAATATATAATGCTAATAGGTTGCATGAGGAATATCCAACACTGACATCACCACATGATAGTATAAGTAGTGAAGGTCCCAAGACGTAACAAGGCAACCAGACAATGATATCCAGTAAGGGAGTTCCAGGGTAAAAACCAAGGTAACGTAAACTCATAGAAAGACAACTCAGTAGTATCTAAGTCTAGTTAAGGGGTAAGAGTGTAATCCAAGGAGCGTAATCCAAGGCATTCTACAATAAGGTTCCTATTGATTCCAAGGTGATCGACCAAGGTAAAACAGAGCTAAGAAAAGTCTGGGCCCTATGGGCTTTCACCATGGAACCTACTGGTCAATTCCAGATCCAAGGAGTGTATCCAAATTATTATATAATAGAGAAAGGTACTCTATAGTATTATATTGGGAATCCAAGGAATAGACAATAACTGGAGTCTAGGTGGGTATCAATTAAATAAAACTGTATCCTTGAATTGGAATGAGGTTCCTGAGACCCAAGGTATTCTCCTATCAGAATCCAAGGCAAGCTTGATTCATTCCATCCCTATTTGATATTTTAATCATGTAGGAATTCATTTTGTTCAAGTCTTTCCTTAAATTAGTGTGGGTAGTTCAAGTAGAGTTGAAACCATTTATTCATTGGTCCAAGCCTTGTCTTCCATTAGAGTGGATAGGCCAAGTAACATTGCAACCATTTAATCAAGTGTTAGTTAGCCATTAAGGCATATTCAATTATTAAGGTTCACTCTGATACCTTCCATTAACATGTAAAGGGGTGCTATGGACATGTAACCTTTATTTAGTCTCTTTTTATAAGGCCAAATTATATACTAAATATACTTTCCATTTCACATTTCATATTTCACATTTAATAAACATTTGTAAGCACTTACCTTAGGCGGGTCAAGTGGTGAGAATACATGGTATATCCCATTATGAAATTCTCATCAATAATAATTCATTTATTAGAAGAAGGATAACCTTTAGGAATATAAAGCAAGGGAACACCCAAACGGTGTCTCAAATGTGTCTAAACACTAAAAGCCCAACTATGGCATAACCTTCGACATGGGGCAGATAGAGTTGTGGGTGTAACCACTAACAAATAATCACATAATTAGAAAGAGCATAATTATATGATTATATAAATTATAATCTTGGCATGTAAATTCAAGAAATAGTTTCCAAAGAAACCAGTGGGCCCTACATGAACATTCCAAAAACAATGAACTTTAGGGACGAGTTATAGACCACACACCTTAGGGTTGTACAATCTTTATCCTCCGGTATCGGCCCTTAATTTTCCTTGGATTGGAGTAGATCTAAGAAAAGGTGAAAAAAAACTCACATCGAGATATCTTGGTCGAGAGTGAAAGATAAGAAGAATGGATAAAGATAACTCGAGTACTTACTGTTGTGCATCCAACATGATGAACAAAAGCTCGATCAGATATCGGACAAAGGAGGTCTCTTGATCCCTAGATTTGGCATTCAAAAAGATCCAAAATGAGATAGAATTAGGTAAATCCTACATAAAATCATATTAGGGAGGAAGGGGTTATATTAATATGTCATTAAGAGCATTTTGGACATTTTACATAAGTTTTAGCCTGCGCATGGTTTGTCCGCATGGTTTTTCAAACCGTGCGCAAACCGTACGAGATAGTTCTACCTAAAAAGTATTCATCCTCATGGTGTGATCAAACCATGTCCCATCCATGCCTGATTACCTAGGAAAAAGGGACGTTCACATAGTTTGGCTGCACAGACATGCACCAACCATGTGAGGTTCCACTTTTCAAAAAAAACTTCTACACGGTTTTCCAAACCGTGCGGAAATCCTACACAGTTTACTCTAAATCATGTTTCGTGTCTATTTTCTCCAAAAAGACGGGTTCCAGGATCTGAACAAGCCCCGAAAACCCTCATAACCTTAACTAACTCATTATTCATCCATATTATATCCAAAGTAAATATTTAGATAAAAAATTAAAGGATACATACATGAGTGAAAAACCCGGTTCTTACAGATGAAATGGGTTATCTTGGTGAGTGTATCCATAATAAACTATATTACATTGTTTCCTCTGGATGTTCTTGGGAGACCAGTGACGAAGTTCATAGTGATATTGTCCCACTTTTATGTTAGTATAGGTAGTGGTTATAATACACCTTTAGTAAGTTGTCTCTCTACCTTCATTTACTGATGCACTAAGAACCTTGTAGTGTATCCACCAATCTATATTTTCATATTATCCCACCAATAATGATCATGAAGGTCCTTATACATTTTAGTGAGTCCATGATGTATAGATAATATTGATCTATGTGCTTCATCCATTAGATCCTTCTTTTTCTCCATGGTATATGGAACACATAGCCTTGTATGAAATTTCAATACACCTTCTTGATCAATATTAAACTCTAGAAACTTTCCATTATTCACATTCTCAATGTTATTTTGTATCAAAGGATATTCTATTTAAAATTTCTTTATATTATCTAGTAATTATGGTTGAGAAATAATTTGGGATAGTGTTTATGATGTCCCATCCCATTTGATTACCATGTCCAACTTTACTAGGTATTTGATTAAAGGATCTCATTGAATCCTCATCATTTCTAGCACAACAAGGTCTTTCCTAATTAATGTATCAGTGAATTTTTTTTCTCTTCTGAGGTGATAATGAATTGAATAGTCATGGTCTTTAATAAGTTATAACCATCTCCTTTTTCTCTTGTTCAAATTTTTGTGTGTGAAAATATACTTCAAAATTTGATGGTCTATGTATATATCACATTTCTCCCTATAAAGATAGTTCTTCCATATTATCTAAGAAAAAATAAAATTAACTAACTCTAGGTCATGCGTAAGATAATTCTACTCATGAGGCTTTAATGAACGATATTCATAAGAAATCACATTGTCATTTTTCATAAGGACACATCCAATCCCCTTTAGAGATGCATCACTATAAATAATGAATCCTTCTCTGATAGAGGGTAGATTTAACACAGGAGCATGAACCAATATCTTCTTCAGTTCTTAGAAACTTTATTCACACTACTTTTTCTAGATGAACTTAGCCCCTTTTTTATTTAACTTGGTTAGTGGACTATAAATCCATAAAAAGTTTCTCACAAACCTCCGATAATTTCCTGCTAAAATAATAAAACTATGAATCTCAGTTACTATTGTCAGATGAGAACACTCCTCTATAGCCATTATCTTTATAGGGTCAACTAATATTCCTTCATTGGTTATAATGTTCCCTAATAATGCAACTTGTTGTAACCAAAATCCACATTTTATGAATTTTACAAATAGATTATCCTTCCTCAGAGTTCCAAATATAACCCTTAGATGATCCCCATTCCCTTAACAAATTTTAGATTATATCATAATATTTTCAATAAAAACTACCAAGAATTTATTAAGGTATTCCTTAAATACTTTATTCATCAAATCTATAAATATAGAAGGATAATTAGTCAATCCAAAGTGCATAAAAAACTCATAACTTATATATCTTGTTTGGAATATAATATTTGAATTATCTTCTTTCTTCACCCTTAATTGATGATACTCAGATTAGAGGTCAATATTAGGGAATAATTTATCCCCATGAAGCTGATAAAATAAATCATCAATCACTGGGAGAGGGTACTAGTTATTCATTGTGATCCTGTTAAGTTCTCTATAATCAATGTATATCTACATTGATCCATCCTTATTATTCTAAAAAAACAAAATATCCCCAAGGAGACACACTTGTTTGCATAAATCTCTTATCCAAAATATCTTAAATTTGTTTCTTTAATTCCTTTAACTTCATATTTTCCATTATATATGGGGTCTTTGATATCATCTTTGATCCATGTATTATTTCAATGGATAAATATACCTCTATTTCTATGGGAGGTCTAGGTAACTCTTCAAGAAATACATCAGTGTATTCCTAGATGATGGGGAAATTATCTATCTTTATAATTTCATTTCCTCCCCCTATTCACCATCAATATCTATAAAGAATGATATGGTAGGTGAATCTAGAAAAAGATAAGGTAAAAATATCTCTCCTTTGAAAATGACTATAGGTTTTCCATTGAATATTACTAAAATTTCCTTGCTTCTATAGTTGATTTTAACATTATACTTTGAGATCTAGTCCATAACTAGTATAGTGTTGAATTCCACCATGGGAATGAATACTATATTTGCGATGATATTGTACTCACAAAAGTTAATACTAGAGTTTCTATACACCTTTGATGCTAGGATAATTCCTCTAGGAGTCTTTAATGATAAATCTAATTCTAGAAGTTCAAGGATTGGTTCTATATTATTTGCAAACATGGATGAAATAAATTAATGTGTATAACTATAATCAAATAAAGTACTTGATATATTTGAGAGCATGATGATTGTACCTTACACCACATAATTTGAAGCCTCTACTTATGCCATCGTGATTGAAAATGCCCAACCTTTATCCCTTGTATGATGATTAGGTTGATGGTGGTTCCCCTCCATTATATTTTGATTTGTAAATTTATTGGAAAAGTTCCAAAGTTGTCTACACTTGAAGTATTAAACTTTTGGTTGGGACTGAACCATCTTCCCTTTATCTTTAGTGTTGAGAAGTTGAGGATTCACCTCACTAAAAAAATTATGAGAAATATTCCCATGTCTTTCACATTTTTAGAACTTTCCACTCCAAATAAATTAGTTCCCCAAATGATTCCTACCACATTTGTTGAATGTGGGAAGTGGAACTTTCTTTCCTCCTCTTATATA
This sequence comes from Viscum album, assembly GCA_963277665.1. Classification (NCBI taxonomy): domain Eukaryota; kingdom Viridiplantae; phylum Streptophyta; class Magnoliopsida; order Santalales; family Viscaceae; genus Viscum; species Viscum album. The sequence goes on along the minus strand of OY728129.1, from coordinate 719,181,394 downwards.
ATTGAAATTCTTCCTCAAGTTTGGTTCCATTGATCTATTCTTTTTATTCAATATATGTGACCATTTCATCTCTCCAAACTCCAATTGAACCTTCATAGAACTCCGCACTATCTCCTCATAGCTTTCATAGTCTCAATATTCTAGATTCCTCCAACGATGGGGTCTCCGTCCACCGAATAATTTATCAACATTTTCCTTAGGATTCATAGAAAAACTAGAGGTATATTGAGTAAGTCTTGTAAATATCATCTCATAGCTTCCCACTGATTCATTTTCCTTCTTCTTAAGCTCTAGTAATTCATTCTCTATTTTTGTTTGCATAAAATGGGGAAAATATTTATTGAAAAATATCCCCCTGAACTCTTCAAACTTCATATAATTAATATCACTTCTTGGATTTGTGTTTTTAACCAGTGTCCAACAATGATCAGCTTCTCCTTTTAAGAGGTATACTGTCAGGGTGACTTTATCTTATTCTAAAAAATGGAGTACAATAAAATATTTTTTATATAGAGGTTATCCATTGTTCAAAAATCAATGTGTCGGTAGATCCACTAAAATAAGGTGTTCGTTGATGCATGAAAGACTCAATAGAAAGTTTTTCCCTTCAAGGTGAATCAGGTATCTTGACTTTATTCAAGTTATTATTCATAACTTGAGTTAGTTGATTCATCATCCTCATAAAGTTTTCCATTCAAGCTTCCATTGGAACTCTGTCAGTGTATTGTTTGTTTCACTCATTATTTACATAGTTCCTCCTATTTCCCACCATTTTTTATAAAATAAAAAAACCTTAGTGAGAAATGTGTTACTTTTATGAATCTTATAATTTTAAAGGGATTTTATGTCTTAAAAAATCATGATTAAATATGTTATGAATTTATTCTAATAACAATTACATTTTCTATATATCCTTTGTGAAGGTTCAAAAAAAGCTTGTGATTAACCAAACATATCCCCCACGTATATCAAACTAGGTGTGCAGTAAGGCCTGTTGTCATACATCAGTTCCCATTTGAGTCTAGCTCAAAGAGAGTTTTTTGGGTGTTTCCCCTAGGTACATCTTTTCCAGAGCCACATCCACTTGTAGTATCTAGACAGAGATGTATTTCTTTAGGAAACACTTAATTAATACTTACCAAAATACCAAGATGTTTTCTTATATTTATACTTATCCCTAAGGTTATTCATAAAGTTTTAAAGCCCTAATTTTCAAAAATAACTAAACTATCCATTGATAGAAACTTTGGCATCCCTACTTTTTATGACATAACTTCTCATTACATGGTATAAATAGAGGATATTTTAAAGTTTATTTTCTTGAAAATAAGGTACAAAATACATGAAAATATAAAATATTATTAGAAATAAACTTGAAATAAATCTTCATGGGTTCACCCTAAGTAAATTTTACTACATCTCATATCCTGGGGACATACATCAAAGGAAAGGGGTGAGAATGAAGCCCAGTAAGAGAATAAGCAAGAGAGACATATAACATGTGATCTTGAGACATATCAATAAGAACATGAGGTATAACGACCAGGCATGATAAAGAGGAATATAATAATAATAAGAATATGAATCATAACATAGAAATGTGGTTATAACATTTAAATTATACATTCATAAGAACATCACCAAGGTTTATCACCAAGGTGTCATAAATAAAAATTACCAAGGTTAGTCACTATGGTATCATAAAACATGTCATCTATAGAGATTAAATTCTTTACCCAATGCATTTGATCACTATAAAGTAATGACCTCTATATGTATTAATTTCATGCGATCCACATAAATACTAATATATCATTTCATTAATAACCAGTGGACAAATAAATAATAGGTTTCTTTTAAAAATCTTAGCATACAAAAGATATTAAAGACATGATCACTACATCATTTTTAAACCATGAAAAGGGAACATGGGTTTTTATGTGTAAATCCATGAATAAAATAAATAATTTTTACATATAGGTGAATAATATTAGAAAATAAAGTGGTTTGGGTAATAAAAAAATAAAAATAATAGGTAATTTCTTAATTATAGAGAGAAAGTTGAGAGTAAATTCAGTAGCATAACGTGTATAAAATGTGGTTTTAGAAAAGGGTAAATTGAGAGGGGAGATGAGTATCCCATTGATAAAACATAATTTTATTGTAAGGGTATGATCAAAATGGAAATAAAAGAGAGTAACCATAACATTTATAAGACATATATAAAAAGTGGTTCTTGAATTGAAGAGAAAGGAAGGATAATTACCTTACCTTAAAGAGTTACTACTAGATCTTGATGAATCAAATATTAAGGGCTTAAGGAAACCTTGGGGGACTCCTTGGGAGGTAAAATCACCATAAATTCGTGGATGCTAGATTTTTATTGAAAGGAAATGGAGAAGTGGGTGTTTATTTATAGAAAAAGTGGAGGAATTATTTAATAATTTCCAAATATAGGTATTGGAAAAATAGGTTGTGGAAAATGAAAAACCATTGGCTTACCCATGGTTTTTTCTCATGGTTTTTGACATTAGGATCAAATTTTAAGTTATTTTAACCCACTAGAACCGATCATCATTTTTTATTAATTTATTTTTCATGGAAAAGTAAAACTTCCACAAAGTAATGTTTTTAAAGTCAAAGTTTCCATTTTAGACTTTAGAAAGTCACTTATAGGTTTTGGAAATTGATTAAAATCCATTAAAATACTTAATATTAATAAAATAACATATTTTAAGTCATGGATTTTTCTTAATTAATTATTTAATAATTATGACATAAATATTAAGTAATTAAACATGTTGAAACCCCAAAACTATATTTTTTCTATTCATGGAAAAATAAAAGCATTTTATAAAATTATATTAAAATAAACCTAATCTAATTTAGACAAGATGGTTTCAAATACTATGTTTATTTTATCAGAAAATTTCTCTAAATATGATTGTTTTATCTTTTAAATATAAAAATCCTTATTTATTTAAAAATAATAGTTTTTAAGGCATAATCAAATTTTTGACACTTATAAAAAAATTACTAATACATTATAAAATTATTTTATCATTTATATTTTTCTAAGTGTGTTTTAAAATAATATTTTATTAAAAAATATATTAATTATAATACCTGATTTTATTATAAAAGTGTATATATTTTCTAGCAAAATACAATTATGTTTTATTTGCGTCCAAAAAAAATATCAAATTCATCTTAATTAAACATAAATTTTATTAAGAAAAAAATTCTTTAGAGGAATTGATGGAATAAAAATTTTATTTATAAGAAGGAATTTACACTTTATGAAACTAAGGCCTAGACACATAACCCCGTATTACCTCTACATATTCCCTAAGGGTGAGGTGTGCGATGATGGTAGTTTGGTGGGGTGGCTCAGCTAACATCGACTGAGTGATAATATACACTAACTTGAACTCCTCTCATAGGCGATTTTGTTCAAGATTCACTTGTTGAAGATCGACTTGGGATTGGTCAAGGGTGAAACCCATTGATGCTACCTCCCTCCCTTGTTTAGACAAATGAGATTTAAACATCATGACTCTACTGGTCGAAGCCATCGATTATCCTTTCTGTATGAGTTATCCCTTTTCATTAATACTTATAAACACTAATTATAATGGTAAAATTATCAAACAATGGTATATTTTACAATGTTAATATTTACCAATGGTCATATTGACCAATGGTCAAATTTTACCAAAATTCACATTTCCTTTTACACCCTATAAATACCACTTAATTATTTCAATAAAAATTAACTTCAATTCCACTTAAGGTTATATTTTCATTTTCATAAGATTTGATTGGTTTATTAATATTTTGTTTTATTTCTATAGTGTTTATTGTGGGGTTGATGATTCTAGCATATTGGGGTGATCCTTATTTCCCCATTTTGGCTATTCTATTTTTTTTCCAGCTATAATGTTTGGTATTTTTATTGGTTTTAAAGCTGACTAATGTAATGATCATTTTTAATGAGATAAAATTTTGTTGGTTTCTATTTATTTTATATGTGTATAATATTATATAATATGTAAAAAATATTTATTCAGGAAACAAACATCATTTAAAAAATCTGGGCCATTACAAGAACATAGGAAGGAGGTTTTGGGGGCTACTGGTCATCTGTCCTCCTATGCACTGCTTCCCAGGTCGATGGAGAAAGGGGGCCAATCCCTATTTTAAATTTAAAAAAATATATCATTGGCCATGTGTCACAGTGTGTCATATATGGTCAAAATTTTGTGCCCTCAGAGCCCTCTTCAACCCTCTTTCACATCTTGAAATACCCCATGTAATACATTTTCACCATGAATCACTATTCATGGTGTGAATAGTCTGATATTGTTGTTTTTAGATGCCCTAGATGCTCATTCCTCCTCTAATACCTACCCAAATCTCTAGGCCTTCCACTGATTCTTAAACCACATCCAATACCACCCTTTATGGACATCCATACCTTCAAAAACTCATTATTATTCCCATTTCTCAAAATGAACTACTCATTATATAAATTTTTTAAATTACTCCATAATTCTACAACATATCTATAAATTTGGTATTACAATAATAAAATTGATTCTTCTATTCCTCATATAGAATGAATATATTATCTTTACTCCCTTCCTGGAGCGGAAAATTTTGTTTTTCGTTCTATTAAGGATGAAAAATTATATAATATTTCATATATTTAGGTGTTGGATTTGGTGTTAAAGCTGGTTTAAGAATAATAGTTATTGTTTTAACTTTGTTAGTCTAACCTCTTCACGAGAGCTATTGGCATTAGCCAATGTTTTGATTTGGTCCACTGAATGGAATATTTTAACCTTAGTGTGACTGTAGAAAGATTGAAGAACCCACCCTGTTAATTTATAGATATGAGCGGTGTTTGTAACTCAACATAGAGATTTTTTATGAAAATTATTATCAATTCATCTTGGGGATGTTTCATGTTTAGGGAGAAGGATAATCTCTTCCAACTAGAAATTAAGTACTAGACTCTCTCATTATGGAGTTGTTTGAAATTATATGGATCAATGAATATTATATTTCTCAGTGTTGAACTAAATTGATAGAGGTATTACCAATATAAGTCCTCCCACCCTATAATTGATCAATCTGGAAAACTGGTGTACCAGATAAATGTTGGTCTATCCAAAGTTTCCACAAATAATCTGAGTATAACTACCTATTTATGTTCTATGGTTCCCATCATGGGACTATATCAAGATATAAAGTGGGTCAGATACTATTTCGGTTCCCCAATTCTATTGAAAGTTGGGAAAGTTTGATTTATAAAATTGGCTGGATAAGGAGTTCTGTCGACTCATTCAGGGTATGGTTTTATTCCTAGTTTCACTGGTGCATTTTAACACTCCATTAATTACATTCTATATATTATAGACTCAATGTAATTGATAAGCTATAATGGGACATTTGGTTAGATGTACATATGAGAAAAGGCATAGGGTATGACATGATATGGTTATCCTAACAATTTTTATTACTAATGAACAATATGAGTCATCTTTGGGTAGGTCATCTGACATGGTTCTGGATACCACACCAATAGAGGATAATTATAATTTTCCTCAATTTTTAGGTCTAGGTAAGCTAGTTTTTTTAAACCTTGAGTTTTATGGATGATTGGATCTTCCCTTTATTTGTAGAACACCCCCAATATGTTGAAGAAATACTTATAAAGGATAGGTGTGAGTCCTTTTTTTAGGACTGTGCTCATCGAGAATGCTTACTTTGAGTAGTTCAATGTTAATTCACCTGAACTCATTTATTCCCCAAATTGGGTGTATTTATACTTGGAAGTAAGAGACTCAATTTATTCGGGTGATAGATGGGATGTGGTTAGGACTTTACATTTTTCATTAGATGAATCCTATCTAGGAGGTGGTAATGAAAAATTTAGTGGAGCCCCTAGATTCTTGGTTTGTATTTGTTAAGGAGTATGCAAACCTTTTATGAAAGTTTTAGTATAGATCATATTTTGAACAAAAATGCCTGCATCATGTTCTTTTATATCGGTATAATGTTTTGGATCATCAGTGGGGCTACTATTTATAACATTCACTGGTGTATAATATACTGTAGGGATTATGTCCTTATCAAGTGGGAAAGAAGATTGGTTTCCTCTGTAATATCAATCCAATGGAAAATAACCACTCCCTTTTTCCTTTCTATTCAAGGTAGAAAATTTTATTTAGTGCTCTTTATGAGGTCTCAGCTTCTCCATCTAATTCTAACCTAGATCTGGTTTGTAGAGATTTATCTTGAGGGAATATCTTGCCACTTTTTCTAAGTGCATCCCTAAAAAGATAGATGGTTCACACTTTTATAGAAACTACGAAGTTACCTCCTTTGACATGTTTCCCCAGCCTATAGAAGATGGGATTTTGTGAAGTAGTAGGTTGTGATAAAAATACACCCAATCTTATGGGATGAGGATAACTTGGTCCCTCTACTGTAAATTTTTGAATATTCTATGGATTTTATGATCCTTGGGGTGGTGGATGTGGTAAAAATTCTCTCAACCCTATGGGTAGGGTTGTTCCCGTATCATTTACACTATATCCAATACAACAACCTCTCTAATTTTAATGTATTTTTTAGGTGTGGGAAGGATTCATTGAATTCTTTGAACATGATGCAGTACCTCTTGAGAAAAAATATTCATCTATGGGTTTGAAGTTTCTTAATAGAGAGGCTTACTCAACCTTCATGGAGGCTTGATGCAAGAACCATTCAATGGATCTCTCTTACCAATTTTTCTATTTTTATTATTTAGACTTTTTGGAACCCTATTGAATAGGAATATGAATATCCCGTGTCTAAGAATTTTTCTATGGTGATGACATTGCATGAAATCTCTGGTGATGGGCTCTGTTGATTGGGGAGTGGAGTGAAATATAACATTCCATGTTCACCCCATCCTCTAATGCGTACATCAGATGAAGAATCAAAAATCAATTGATGTAGATTCCTCAAATCATTAATTCAGACATGTTAGAGATCCTCAGTCTATCTCCCCAATTTCAGGTGACATGCGACTGAAAGGGAAACCATATCGATCTGATAGTAGAGTTATTATATTTTCTTGACATGGTTTTCATATTCTATATAAGGTAGAGATTTTCCTTCATATGAAGAAGTGTTATCCATAAATTAAAGTAAATATATTGTATTCATTCCTCTATTAAGGCCTTTGTAATGTCATATCAAGAAATGGATATGGACCAAACTATGACCGATATGTTTTCTTTGTACAGTTCTTTTATTAGGATCTCACTTGATTGGATCACTAAGAGGGGGAGGGATTTAATCAGTGATATTATTTTCATTTACATGTTTATCCTCTTCAAACTCAAAATATTGAACCAGTGAAGGATATCGATCCAATAATTATAAAATCTCAACCTTTTCTCATATATAAAAATAAAGATAAATCACAACACATTATATTTACAAGGTTTGACACCCATACCTACTCTTTTCCATGTTGGTTAGTCCCTGCAAAAAGGCATCATCCACTCCATGAATTTATTTACAACACTGATTCCACACAATGTTCACACACCATTTCTAAAATCCACTAGAGGATATAACATATATACAAAAATATGATCTAAAAAGAAAGACAACACCATGGTGGTCACTTCACCTTGGTGATCACTTCACATTTTGATATTCCTTCTCCATGATTAGATGGATCAATAGATCTATACCTTATTCACGATATTCAATATCCAATGTCAATGATCATCCCAATAGTCTAAAATATCCCAATAGAATCTGAGTGATATGGTCTTCTCATCTTAATAAAGATAATAATAGGTTCTCTCTCAAACTTATTTTGTATGAAATAACTGTCTCGCATTGTGCACTATGTATTTGTTATTTATTCCTCTCCTTTTTTTACACTTATTCCAGCTGATATCCATTCTAAAAATAGATGGATCAAGTGACAAAAAAAGGACACACTTCATCACTATAATGGGTTTTCAAAACCATCCATTAACTCCTCAATAACTCTCCACCAAATATTTCATAACCGCTGCAATGTAACTACTCTAGGGGATTTCTATCTTTTCATGCCATATGGAATAATTCCATATTAATCCATATTTATTCCTCTAAATGTAACACTACATACTCCTCTAAAATGTTCTTGAATAATGGACTAAAACTAAAGTAATTGATTATGGAATAATTAAAGATTAGTCCAAGCATCACTACAATCAATTCAGCAAAGTCCCATGTGCCACAGCCTGACATGCCTTACTCCATGACCTGGTATAGGATCCTTACCCATTTTTCTCTCAACATTCCAATGACCATGAGCATGTTTTCTTTAAACTATATTTTTTTTCTTGTCAAACCACATATCAACCATAACTACCTTCACCATAGGTATAGAGATATCTTTTTTGGACACCTTTGTATTGCAGGTCACTACGACTTCCTTCAGCACACACCACCCATTTTGGGTATCCCTATTTCTCATAGGTAGACTTCACAAGCACCAAATATTGATTCATGAGCATGGTCAATCCCATATTGGCTTCTCAAAATCCAGAAAATGAAAATCCAAAATCATGACTTCCATTATTCATATTTTGGTCTTAGTTGTGTTGCACAGGAGAACTAAGTGTTCACCAAGGGGACCACCACAGGTGTGGTACCAGTGTATCTGTCTATTTTGGGCCTTATCTTATAACCACACATTGTGCAATGGGAATGGTCTTAACTTGGAATATTCTACTTCATCACCATGTATTCTTATAGGGTGTGTCCTTTTTTTCATTGGAAAATAGTTTCTCCAATATTCCTTTGGATACTTTCTCACTCACAGATTTCCGCTGGACTTCCTTGGACATTACTATTGGGATCAACCAATCTCTCAAGAATCACATTGGTTATCTTCAAACTTTATTTTTTAATATTGAAACATTAATCTCATCCTAAACCTTCTTATTGTCAACACTTCAATCCTTATTGTCAATATATATAACCTCAATATTTTAGGATTGATAATAGTCTCCCCCTTTGTATTTTTTGAAAATACTCATCTCTATCTTATTCATATTCTAAAATTCCTAATCCCCCTTATTGATAATGAAATATAATGGGTAAATAATGGGTTATTCTTCAGTTTTAATTCTCAAATATCTTCTCTTTCCCCTTTTTAACTTCAAAGAGAGGTATTATATCACATAGTTCCTTAGAAAAGAGCCTTTGATCAATCCACTCTAAGTCAATGCGGGATAAACAATTGTAGAAAAAAAGATAGATATAACCAAGGTATTCTAATATGTCTCTAAAAAATTATAATGTGATAACATGAACATAAAAAATTCATATTTCCCATAATGGAACTAATATAAATAAAATTGACCTGAACATCCTGCATACATCTCAACACACCATAAAAATAGTTCAAGTGCATGAAATATAACTCCCCCTTTTACCACCCAAAGATCAACCAACGCCCCCTTGATAAACATATTGAACATATTTAAAGCAATGTATTGAAAGTGATATTATCATACCTTATATTTTGATTTATTTTATTTTTCTATAAATTTCAAATTTGATACATTTTTCTTCAAAGGAGTTCACCATCAAGGGATTTACCACATGTCCATTTTCTCACATCCTTTACACTTCTTCATATCATCACTTGTGGGTGTCTTCTATTAGACCTTCTCCTATTCTTTCAACACAACTTTATTTCTTGATTTTTCATCCACATATTTTCACCAATCCCCCCCCTCGTTCTTTCCACTTCCTAGGTAAATACATATTGAATGAACATGAGTAATATTTATGTGTTCACCTTCAACAACACCAATAACATCCTTGAGATATCTCCTTTACTGATTTTGAATTTGTTCATAATGGTTTTGATGTCGTCCTTCTTGAACATTATTTTTCTTAGGGGGTTTCACTTTTCTTGGGGAATTTTTTTATTTCTCATATTTAGATATTTTTCTCTCATTATTATTTGATTTACTTTGAACACATATACTGATTTATGAAGAAATTATATGTTTACAATGAATCTCTGTAGGCATGCTTTTTTCATCCAATCCTTTCTTTACATAACCAAGAGAAGATTCTACTCTAAACTCAATATATTTCATGAAATCTTCTCTAGACTGCTTTAAATCAGTTTGAGCCACAAACAGATGGATTGTGTCTCAAATAGTTCTTTTTCTATGGTATTTAATTTTTAATTAAGATCACATATCATTTTATTGATAAGAAGGTATGGAGTATGATATTCTACTCTATACCAATATTAGGATCACAATAGTACTAAATATGCACAATATATAGGGGTGAATTGTATATTTAAAAAATTTCTTAAGGAAATTTTTTATAAAAAAAATTCACAACATCTCTAATGAGAAATAACCTTTTTAAGAAAATATAAAGATCTTAAGTCTAAATCTTAAGAAAATTTTCTTAAATAGATTCTACCATAAGGCGTATAGAATTTATTTCAATCAGAGATACAAGTTAGAAAGTTTATACAAAAATAAAACTTCCTAACTTTTACAAAGCAGTGGAAAAATACAATATTCTTTTAACCCATATAGGAGGGTATCCAACAACCATAGATAACGGTCCCTTGTTTTATACTTACAAGAAAGTCTGTTTTACCCAAAACTGGGTAAGCCCTCAATCCTAAGATTGATATCTCTCTTGCTATCCCTGAAAGCCCTCGATTTGTAAGGAAATCGATACCTCTAACTTCACAACCCAAAGTCTCTGATTTTAAGGAAATTGTACCTCTGCACGAAGAAATTCTACACGAAGCAAAGTTTGAACAAGCTTTTTAAACTTTTTGCACAAAGCCTAAGAGTTTATAAGAGCCTCTCACTCTAGATAAATTCAATTTTAGCGAGATAAACTCTAAAATGCAAAAGTGTAAACTCATGAACATGTCAACTTTTCTAGATCTCATCATATGAGGTCCTATTTATAGCTTTCAAAATTCTAATGGTTGGTTCCACTCCAACGGTCATATTTCCTTAAATTTTGGAGGGACCTGGACATGTGGAAAACATACAATGGTTAGTTTATAACAAAAACAATGACGTCATTTTATATAACTAACCATGAATATAAAGATCTTACACCTTAAGTGTAAGGAACTTAGAATTCGATAAATTGAAATGATATGAAAGACATTAAGAGGTTCAGAATTCTAAGGAAATAAAGCTTTGAATAATAAATTCCGGAATTATAAATTTCGGAATGGATTTTCAAAAATTGATATGAGTAATGTATAAGAAAATATTTTATGAAAATAGGGTTTTACAAATTACAGTACCAGTATCATGATTTACATCATGAAAGAATATAACTGGTATCGGATTATAGAAAACAGTGTATAAGGAAATTCTCGATACCAGTTTCTTATTCTTCAGAATCGATATCATAAAAAATAGTATAAGGATTTCGATATTGGATTTCTAGTATCAGTATGAAAAATCCATCTTAAGGAATTTCAGTACCGATAACCAGGAAGTTAGAGTTTAAGAACTCTTAGAAAACTAAAATACTAGAAATCTACGTATAAGGAAAATTTGATACCGGGTTTCATTCTATATGGAAATCAGTATCATAATGAAAATAGAGGACATGAAAATAGTGTCTTAAGGAATTCCAGTATGGTATAACCATGCACCAAAATACGGAACCTTAAGAACTTTTCCAGTATGGTAAAACAAATTTCTAAAAACCTTAATAAAATATTTTTAACTCAAAAGTCTAAGGAAATTTTGGTTATAAGGAAATTTATGTAAGTGTGATGAGATATACGAAAGTGTAAGGAAAATATTTTTATGAATAAGGTGTTTGTGATTTTCAAAACAAAAGTTTAAGGAATTGAGAAGTCTTATAGACCTAACAATATCCCCCTTTTTGGAAAGCCCAAACAAACAACTTCGGAAAGAGAAAAAAATTTGACAAAGGAAAGAAATAAACACTTAGAGTTAGAAATACTTAGCTCCCCCTTAAGAGTATGACTTAGGGTAAATTATTATTCCCTTATGTAGAAATTATTAGAGCATAGAAATATCCCCCTTAGATATATATTCTTCTATTTAGAGAGACTCCCCCTTAGATGTAGAACTCTTCCTTATAGATGAAAGTTAGGAAATTTATTTTTCCTTAGATTTTACCCTAAAGAAATTTTTCCTTTATAAATTTTTCTTCTTTTAACTTCTCCCCCCTTGTGATTTTCAAAAAGGAATGGAGAGGAACCTATAAGGTTAGAAATAAATATATACGAGACAAAATATATAAAATATTTGAAAGAATTTTTTCATTAAGTTTCTTATGAAAGAAAATACAACAAAAATTTGGCATAAAAAAAAGTATCAACCCTCCTTCTTCTTCTCTGAAAGAAGATTTTTCACCATGGACTTAATATTTTTCACCTTATTGTGATCTTCTTGAAGCTTATTTATCAAGGCATCTTGCTCAGCTACCTTCTTCTCCAAATCCTGGATCTGGAATTCTTGAGACCAATTCTTATCTTCAAGAACTTTGATCACTTCTTCTTGTGAATCCGATTTCTTTACAAGACCAGCAGATATCCCTTTCTAAAAATTGAAAACTTCAGCTACGGTATTCATTTGATCAAGAAGATTTTTTCATTCATTTTTCCTCGTAGCTAACTCACTTGAAAATTTCTCTGAGAAAGAAGTCCTGACTTTGGAAAGCTCATTTTCTACATCATTGAACACTCCCTTTGTTGATTCCATGAAGTCTGAGAATTGTAGAGATTTATTTGATAAGGTTAGGGTCCAGATAATCACTTTCTGACATGAAACATTTGGAGCTTTGTAATCAATGATAAGATTATTATGATCGGCTTATCCTTTCACAACCATGTCCATCAGCATAGATGTTGAATCCGTCTTTTGATTTAAGGTTTTCTGCATCATTTGGATCTAGAAATCTATGTTGGAAAGTACCGTAATGGTACTTACTAATTTCCTTAATGAAATTTTTACAAAGTCATCACCCATAGATGATGAGGATTTAGAGTCATATTCTTCTTTATTAACCTTCGGAGCATAGGTTTCTGGATTATCAAGGTTTTGAGGAGAGTCGGAATCAGAAGGGGTAACCATAATGGCCTTCCCTTTATCAACTTTCAGCACCGCAGAGGGTTTGGAACCCTGAGGGACTTACTCATTTTTTATATTCTTATCATCTCAAAATTCTGCTTGAACTTCTTCTTATTTCTCTTCTCCACTTCCGGAATCACTACTTTTCGGATTCATGGATTTCATCTTCATTTCTGGTTACATCAATCTCTTCTTCTACCTCTTCTACTACTTTAACTTCAGTCTCAACCTCTTCTTCTTATTCTTACTCAGTAGAAACTCCCAAAGTTGCAACATAATCATCAACTAGTCTAATAACATCATCTTCTTATTCTTGAAAGATTTCATTCTCTTCCTGTACTACTTCTGGTTTGTGTACGGGTTTTGGTATCACTAGAAGTTTATTTTCCTTCTTAGGTTCTGGAGTGACATCCAGTATAAGTAGCTTCTCAGAGGACTTTTCTACATCCTTCAGCAAGGATTGTATAATATCTGTCTTAGTTCTCTTTGTTTTCTACTTCTTCTCCTTAGCTTGTTTCTCTAACACATCTGAAGTTTGAATCTTTAAAGCCTTTGCCTCTTTCGGATTCAACCCAAAGATTGGGTGCCCTTCTTTCCTGGATTCAGCTAATTTCCTCCATCCAACAACAACATCATCAGAGTAATCATTTGGTTTCCTTATAACTGATGGTGTTAAATCCTGAGATAATGAGGTAGGATCGGAATGAGAGGCCTCATCTGACTTTTTCTTCTTCTGAACACCTTTTGAAGATTCTAGTACTGACTTTTTCTGTGCTTCTTTGGATGATTCCAGAATGGATTCTTTAAATATAGGCTTCTGAACTTACGACGTTACAACTTATTCAAATTTCTTAGTGTCCATATTATAATAAAGTTTCATTCTCTTCAGCATATCTTTACTTAGAAACATAATCTTACAGGACTTCAAAGAAGAATTGCATGCGATTTTCATTTTAGCTAAAACCATAACAACTATCCTTGATATAGTGGCTGGGTACATGAGAATTTGAGATTTGATGGTACCGGATTTCACAACATTAATCATAAGTAAAATATACTTTAAAAAATTAACCTTCCTGTGGTTGATGAGAAATTCTAGCAAAAGAATATCACACATATTTAAGGAATATTTATCCACTTTTCTTGGGATAAAGAACCCCTGCATCCATAATGCTACCAATATATGGTCTACTGATAAGTGTGAAAGTTTTAGAGTCTTAACTCCCTTGATATCGAGGATTTCTAAAGCACTGTTCTTCTTGAAAGAACATTCCTTATCCGGAATTTTGTAAGAAACTATGAGGGCCTCTCCTTTAAAGGGAATTTTTAGGAATTTGTCTTCTTTTTGGAACGGAACGGTGTAAGTCTTTTCATAATCCTTAAATATAAAAAATTCCCTACCATACTTTTCAAAGAAATTGACAGAGTCATAAAACTGTATGACTAGTTCTGGATATACAGGATCTTAAAACTTGTAATTTTCTATACAAATACTATCCCAATTATTACATTTAATAATTTAAGAGATGAGGGAGTCATACTGATTAAAAGAGTATGAACATAAAAGTATCACTCAAAATATCATCTTGTCTTTATTCTCCTTAACTGCCATCTGATCAGAACTGCCTGACATTCAAATCTGTAAGAAATCTCTGAAGAAATTCGGAATGACAAAATCTGAAGTAGCAGAACTTCGACTTGAAATCTTAAGGAACCAGTGAGGTCCTCATGAAGTGGGGTAGACATTATATAGACAAACTACTACCTTTCAGCTTCCATAAGGAAATCAAATGGCTGTGATTTTCCCAAAAATATCTAATGGTTGAGGATGGTAAAAAAAAAATATCCATACTGAAATTTTGAGGTTTTAGAAATCTGAAAGTCATATCTTAAGGAAATATGAATCCAAAGAAAAATTTCTTAAAATAAGAAAATACAAAAAAATAGAATTTTAAGAAAAATAACCAAAGGATAAGAAAAATATACCTTTAAGAAAACGCTGAAGAAATTATAGGTATCAAAGAAAAAATTTCTTGGGGTTAAAAAAAATAGACACATGAAATTTGACTCCGAGAATTTCAACTCTGGAAATATGGATTCCAAGAATTTCAATTCCGGGATTTTTAAAATAGACACTGGGGGGGGGGGAATAACTCAATTCTGAAATTCACTAATTCTGGAAAAATCAAAATTTTTAAAGAAAACAAGAATTTAAAAATTTTCAAATATATGTACTCCCCCTAAATTTAGGAGTAATTTAATGTTAGGAGATGATTAAACAAGAAGTATATATGAATGATTATCTTACATATATCATTCTTAGCTTCTATTTAATATATTCAAATCTATCTGATGGTAATGGTTTGGTAAATATATCAGCAAGTTGTTCTTGCATTCCAATGAATTAAAGAATTATATCTCATTTGAGTGTGTGATCCCTAATAAAGTGATGCCTAATATCTATGTGCTTAGAATGAGAGTGATGTGTTAGGTTTTTTAATAGAGATCTGGCACTAGTGTTATCACACAAGATTTGAGTTTTGGAAAAATGCATGCCATAATCTGTGAGTGTGTGTTGCATCCACAACACTTGAGCACAACAACTTCTAGCTGCTACATATTCTACTTCAACAGTGGAAAGTGCTACAGAATTTTGTTTCTTATTGGACCAAGAAACTAAGGAATCTCCTAAGAAATTAAAAGTTCCATATGTACTATTTCTATCCATTTTACAATCAGCAAAATCAGCATCCTAATTTTTTTTTGTTCAAAAACATTTCCAGAAGAATAAAAAAGTCATAAATCCAGGGTTCCTTTTAAGTACCAGAAAATTATTTTCACAGCCTTAAGATGGGATTCCTTAGCATTTTCTTGATATCTTTCACATAAGAAAATAGAAAACATTAAGTCAGGTCGACTTTCTATTAAGTAAAGTAAACTTACTATCATTCCTCTATACGATGTTTGATCCACAGATTTCCCTGCTTCATCAAAATCAAGAGTATTAGAAGTTCTGATAGGAGTACTTATACTCTAAGTATTATCATACCCAAACTTTTTAAAAAGATATTTGATGTACTTATTTTGAGATATATAAGTTTCTTCTGCTTTTTGATAAATTTTGAAAACCAAGAAAGAATATTAACTCACCCATCATACTCATCTCAAACTCAGACTTCATAAGATCCGCAAAGGAATCTGTTAAAGATTATTGAGTTGATCCAAATATAATGTCATCAACATATATTTGTAAAATTAAAATATCTTTCTTATCTTTCTTATCTTTCTTATCTTTCTTTATAAATTTTTTTGGACTTGCGGTTCCCTTAGAATAGTATTTTTGAAGTAAAAATCTTGTAAGTTTATCATACCAAGGTCTAGGGGCTTGTTTAAGGCCATATAAAGCTTTGGTAAGTTTATATACATGATCATGATGTTTTAAATATTTAAAACTAGGAGGGTGGTCTACATAGACTTCTTCCTATAAATATTCATTAAGGAAATCACACTTCACATCCATTTGATAAAGTTTAAAATTATAGAATGCTGAAAATGCTAGAAGAATCTAGATAGATTCAAGTCTTACTACCAGTGCATAAGTTTCTTCATAGTCTATGCCTTCTTGTTGGTTATAGGCTTTAGCAACTAATATTTCTTTATTTATAACTATAATCCCATTTTCATCACATTTATTTCTGAAAACCCACTTTACACCAATAATAGATGTATCCTTAGGTCTCTCAACCAGGGTCCAGACTTGATTCCTTAAAAACTCATTGAGTTCATCTTGCATAGAATTTATCCAATATTAATTACCTAAGGATTCCTTAGGATTCTTTGGATCGAATTGGGAAAGAAAAGCAACATGTTCAATTTCATTTCTTAGGGAACTTCTAGTCCTTACAGGTTGATTGACATCTCCTATTACATTATCATTAGAATTATTTTTAAGTAACAACTGATTAGAGTTTTGTAAAACTTGATCATCAACATAAGGTAGAAAATATTTAGGGGTAAACGTTTCAGGAGTATTTTCGTGAACATTTTCCTTAGAAGGGTCTTCAACTATAGTTTGTTGATCATTTTTAGAAAATATATCTGGAGGATTTACAACAGGTTGTTTGAAAACAAAAGGACCAGTTTCATCAAATTTAACATGTACTGTTTCCTCCATAGTACAAGTGTTTTTATTGAAAACTCTATAAGCCTTAGAGTTAGTGGAATAGCCTAAGAAAATTCCTTCATCAAATTTTGGTGCAAATTTGTGTAAGTTATCCTTAGTATTAAGGATAAAAACTTTACAACCAAAAACCTTGAAGGAAGAAAATTTTGGTTTTCGACCAGTCTATAGATCATAAAGAGTCTTATTAAGAAAAGGTCTTATAAAAAATCGATTTATAGTATAACAGTAAGTGCTTACAGCATCATCCCAAAAGTGTTTTGCTATGGAATATTCACTCAACATGGTTCTGGTTATCACTTGAAGGATTCAGTTCCTTCTTTCAAAAAAACCATTTTGTTGAGGAGTTCTAAGAGATGATAAATCGTGAGTAATACCTTTCTTACTACAAAAAGTTTCAAAATCCTAATTTACAAACTCACCACCATAATCACTATGAATAGTTATCAATGGTAGGTTTTTCTCATTTTTTACTTGAGCTCAAAAAGTTCTAAAATAAGAAAAGGCTTCAGATTTCCTTGTTAGAAAATAGACCCAAGTATATCTATTGTAGTCATCAATAAGAAAAAATACATAATATTTTCCTCTAATACTTCCAGTTTGTGTAGGACCAAATAAATCCATATGCACTAACTATAGGGCATTAGATGTTGAAACTTCACTAACATATTTAAATCTATATTTGTGTTTCTTACCTAACTGACAAGGGTTACAAACTTTTGAATAATCAAAACTTAGAACTGGTAGATCCTTAACTAATCCTTTCTTTGAGATATTAATAAGGTTCTTAAGGTTACAGTGTCCTAAACTTCTATGCCAAAGCCAATATTGATCTTCAATTTCACTTAAGAAAGGAAGATCTTAACTTCTTAAGTCTTCTATGTTTAAAGTGTAAACATTCTCATTCCTATGGGCAGTAAGAATATATTAATCCTTGGAACTATGAACTAAACACTTATAATTACTAAAAAACACAAGGTAACCTTCATCACATAATTGAATTATGCTTATAAGGTTGTTCTTAAGACTATTAAAAAATAAAACATTAGAAATTAAAACTTTTCCAAGAATAATAATATTACCTATACTGAAAATTTATCCTTGAGAATTATCCCCAAAGGTTACTTTTTCACCTTTCTTTTTGACAATCTTATGAAACTAACTTTTGTTACCAGTCATATGATGAGAACATCCGCTATCCATATACTAGATATTTTTGGTACATTCTTCATTTTATTGTAAATTCAAAAGTTACATCTTTGGAATCCAAATGGGTTTGGATCTGGGGTTAGACAATAAAATTGTAGGAACCCACATTTGTTTGAAAAAATAAGCTTTGTGGAAACCTAGAGATTGAATTCTATTTGAGGAACAAGTTTTCCTCCAATGTACTCTACTTTGACATTTTTTATAGAAGGGGGCTTTGGATGGAATAAAATTTTTATTTTCAAAAATAGGTTTTCTGTGAGTATAACCTACTCCAGAAGTATTTCCATGAGGTCTGATTTGGGAATACATCTTGTTAAAATTATATTTACCAAAAGTAAAGTTGGCAAGAAGTTTCTTAAGGGAAAGAATTTCGGATTTTAGTCTTATGACTAAATTCCTATCCTCAATAATTGTTTCCTTAGAGTTAGATTTTTTCTCAAAATCATTTATTCTTGAAATAACATTCTTAAGATCTTTAGAAAGTTTTTCCTTTTCAAAATTTACTTCCTTAAGGTCTTTAGAAAATTTTCTAGGAGATCATCCTTATCTTCAAGATCTCTCGTGATATTTGAAATATCTTTTTTAAGAACTTATTCTCTAGTATTTTTCTTGTCTAGTTTCTTAGAAATTTTATAATTTTTTGCTTATAATAACTTGGCAAATCTAGATACTTCTTAATATGAAGGTATTTCTTCATTATTTGAAGATGAAGTGTCTTTATCAGAAGTAATATATTTAGGATAATAATCCTTATCAATAGATAAATTTGTTAAAGCCTTAGTAGAGCGTACCTTGGTCATAAGACAAGTATTTGGAAAAGAAGCAGTTGCAATGAATTTGATATTATTCTGTGCTGATGAATCATATTCAGAAGATTAAATTTCAGAAGAGTCTCCACAACTAGCACTCTAAGTGTCATTTTCTTTAATACTTTTCTTGTGCTTAGAACATTATAACTTCTTCTTGTTTCTCTCTGAATTCCTTTCCTTCTTATCCTTCTTTTTCAAAGAGGGCAATCAGGTCTGATATGACCTATCCTTCTGCATTAGTAGCAAGAAAATTCCCCATATTTCTTTTCTCTATAGTCTATCTTCTTAAACTTACTTTGATAGTTCTTCTGAGCTACTTTCTTGTTCATTCTCTGAGAAATATTAGCTAACTCATTCTCAGATTTTTCTGTATCACTAGATTCTGACTGAATAGTAACTTTCTTTGACTTTGACCTAGTATCCATTTCTGGAGTTCTGGATTTCGTATGGTTAAAAGTTGTTGTGAATGAAACACTTCGATTTCCATTATTTTTATTAATATTATCCACATCCCTCTTAATTCTGGTCTCGTGCTATAGAAGAGTTCCAAAAGGATCATTTAAGGAAATTTGGGTGACTTCCTGCTCTCATCAATTACTGTCCTCTTGGACTGCCATTCATTAGGCATGATGTATATGATCTTGTCAACAAGTATTTCATCATCAAGACCTTTTTCTCTCATAAAATATAAGTTATTCATAATGGTCATGAACCTTTGCTGGACTTTTCTTATGGGGTTTCCATAAGGAAAGAAAAATCCATGATATTCAGATCTCAACATAGCTATTCTTGTTTCTATAACTTTAGAAGTTCCAAAATTTGTAACTTCCAATTTCTTCCAGATACTATTTACAGCTTCACATAAGGATATTTGATTATATATGTTCCTAGTCATGTAATATAGCAATGTATTTCTGAATCTGAAATTAGTTTGATATTCTGCTCTTTCTAGATTAGTAAAAGTTCTCAATTCCTTATCAGGAATCTTATAATCACCTATCAACATCAGATAGTTGTCAAATACAGTATTAATAATGAAAGTCTTCATCTTATCTCTCCAATACTCATAATCATTTCCATCAAAAATGTGTTCTGGTAGGATTTAAATTGTCCAAAGAACTAATATGCATGGATCCTTCCATAAAAATAATATACCTTTCTTCAACAAAAAGGTTAGTAATAGTGCTTGAATAAAATATAAAGTTCTTAAAGAAAACTTTAAGAAAATTTTTAAAGACAAACAAAAAAAGTATCTCTAAGAAAAATATGAGTCTGATTCTGGACTTGTGAGTCTGAAATTCTAACTCCATAAAATATGAAGAAGAAGATAATTTCTCTTCTAAAACTAATCATGATATTAATTCAGATTGAACCAACACTCTAAAAAAAATTGACAAATTGATTCAGAGTATGAGGTAACCTCCTCAGATACAAATTTATAGGAAGGTATGGAGTATGATATTCTACTCTATACCAATATTAGGATCGCAATAGTAATAAATATGCACAATATTTAAGAGGGGGTGAATTGTATATTTAAAAAAATTCTGAAGGAAATTTTGTATAAACAAAATTCACAACACCTCTAATGAGAAATAACATTTTTAAGAAAATATAAAGATCTTAAGTCTAAAGTATAAGAAACTTTTCTTAAAGAGATTCTACCATAATGCATATAAAATTTCTTTCAATCAGAGATACAAGTTAGAAAGTTTATACAAAAAGAAAACTTCCTAACTTTTACAAAGCAGCGGAAAAATACAATCTTCTTTTAACCCAAAGAGGAGGGTATCCAACAACCTTGGATAAATGTCCCTTGTTTTATACTCACAAGAAAGTCTTTCTTACCCAAACCTAGGTAAGCCCCCAATACTAAGATCAGTATCTCTCTTGATATCCCCGCAAGACCTCGATTTGTAAGGAAATTGACACCTCTGACTTAACAACCCAAAGTCTCTAATTTTAAGGAAATCACACCTCTGCATGAAGCAATTTTGCATGAAGCAAAGTTTGGACAAGCCGTTCAAACTTTCTTCACAAATCCTGAGAGTTTATAAGAGACTCTCATTCTAGAAAAATTCACTTTTAGAGAGATTAACTCTAAAATGAAAGCATGTGTGTAGAGACCCATATCTTGACGTACATTGACATTACATTACTTTTTCGGAATACTTAGTACATAAAAAAAAACACACACACACAAGGATCGTAATAGTTTAGTGTCTTTGGAAACTCGGAACGTAATCTTCTAATCGTGGTGAAAGATCTTCAATATCTCCCATAAAGATCTTCCCTTTTTTTACGTAAAACCTTTCTTTATATCCTGGGGAAAAGAAAACATAAAAGGGTGAGCTCTAATGCTCAGTAAGGGTAAACAAAAGAAAAATCAATCACATCATATTCATAAGAACATAACTTTTAGAAATCTTAACCTGCAAAAGAGAGCATAATTTCATAACATGGGATAAATCATAGTAGTGAAATGAAATCCCAATAATCATAACTTAAAACATGAAACTTTGTGGCATACACACATAATCATAGAGAATCATTTCTTGTTAGTCAAGACTCATTGTCAAGACTATCTTAGTGGACAAAGTCCCTTTCTGAACCGAGTCACCCTCGTTTCAGTCCTGTTTCACTGAACCGGTATAACCTACCATTCCAGCCATGTCTATCTCATGAGATATAAAATCATTACCCAATGCATTGGAGGGAGATATAGGTCCCACCCATCTTATAATGAATCCTTTCTTATGTGTTCCACATAATCATAAATCATACATCATTGCATAACACATGTAACAAAAATGGGATTCTTGAAACATCATGACATCATAAAACAAATCATATAAGGTAAATGACTTCATAAAAATAATTCCCCCAAAACATAATCAAATCAATGTAATAATAGGGATAAAAACAGAACCCTATATTATCTTAGATGGAAAATAATTTTGATAAAACACTTGAACTCCATTCTTGAGGAAAATATCCTTTCTTCTTTAAAAACACTTTTCTTTTCTTAACATGTTATACAATTATAAACTAAAAGAAGTTGATTAAAAATAAAATTGAAAACTTGTAAAGGAAGCTTCTTGGAAATAATGTTTTTAAAAATCCATTCATTCCATATAAGTTAAAAAAACATTCTTCGTACCTTTGTCGGAAAAGTCAAAAAGTACCTCGTACGAAAAAACGACAAAAGATTCCTTTCATATTCTTTACTAAAAACTCACCGAAGGGTAAAATTGGATTTAAAATATTGTAAGTGGATGGAAACAATATTACATATTGAGGGAACATGGATGTGGATGATAAAATACACCCCAGTAAATACTTACGAATAAACAATCTCGGATAAAAATGATATTGTGATATTTCCCTTACCTTAGGTCCGATTTGCTTTGTAAGTGTCTGAAACTCCTGTATAATGATTTAAATAATGTCATTGACTTATTACAGAATCATATTCATTGTTATGATATCATATATGGTTCACTTATGACATTATATTACCCGTTCTTTTTTAAATTCCATGTTAAAGATCGTTTTGGGTAAAATTGTTTCATTTGTCGTCCGTGTTTTGACTTGTAATTATTCATATGATTAATTAGATCATGATTACTTAATTCCAGAATATAAAACATGATTTATATATTCATAATATACATATATATAATAAATCAGTAAATGGGAAGAAATACACCGTTCATGGAGACGGTAGTCCGTACGTACGCATGAACGCTGTTTTCGTTTCCTTATTGAATTGAATGGAATTAAGTAGATGACATACATATAAATATAAATAAATCCAGTATCATTATTATTTCATATATTTCATTAGTACTTATTATATATACTTTATAATCATTCATGAATGGTTAATCATTGAGAATGAATCTCATCGCGTCGTGGAGACGGTAGTCCGTACGTACGCACGAGCGATGATATCGTTCCCATGGTCGTGGAATTGTGTTGAAGTGTTTGTATACTATTTCAGTATCAATATAACTTTATAATAATCATATATAGTTACTCATTACACCATTATACCCATCCAATTAAGGTGGTGGCGGAAAATAGATTACACCACGGCGTGGAGACGGTATTCCGTACGTACGCACGCGCGGTGATTTCCTTTTTCCGTAGGATGGATAGAAGGTTAATTAGAGTTGTTTCATATTTATAATAACATATCAGTATATAAGAAATACTGATGTTATTACTTTATCATGAAACAACTAAAGAAGAAGAAGTTGAAGAAGAAAGAAGTTGAAAAGATCGGTAATGGATATTACCTCTTCTTTGGAACGCCTCTTTGAATCCTCCACTTAGGAAACTAAGATTGGTCTTTTAAGAAGACCAGGACCTCTAGGATTATTCTAGGGAAGTGGAGAAGGGATTTTGGCAGGGGTTGGCAGAGCTTGAGTGCTCAAATTGGTGTGAGGAGGAGGGGAAGGAGGTGCCCTTTTATAAGGGAGGAGAGGGGCACCTTAGGAATATCTCAAAATATTATTTTATATTAAAGTCAAAATCGGTTTATAATGGTTCCAAAGGGTCTTATTTCGAAGCTAAAGTGGGGATGGGTCGAAATACTATAAACCAATAGGATTTAGAAAAGTTTAGGTTATTATTTTAACCTTATCAATTAGATTTAACTCTAAGTTAAATAATTTAACTTTTACCGTGTCTTTTTGTTTTCTTAAACTATATGGTTAATACACTTACTATAACATGCCAAACGAACCCCAAATTGTTTATTATTAATATATATATCCTTATCTAAGTCATTTGGCCGAACCCTAGATTTTTAGGAATAAAATAACAATTAATAATATAATATTTGATTTAAAAACTATTTTGTGTCAATTTTGACACTATTTGATATATGATTTTTGTGAAAGTCATAACAGAATTATATGTTCTAAAAAAGTTGATTAAATCAACACTAATATATCATAGTAACCTAGAAAATTAGTGGGATTCATAAAAAGTCTCAAATTACATTTATTTTTGTGTTTATAACATCAATTATGTCAATATTTCATTAATAAGATAATTACTGCATCATCATTGTGTCATAAATAAATTAAATTATTTAATGTCTAAAAATTATAAATAAAATACCATTATGTAGGAAATCTTTTTATCTTTCTAATGAATATTTATATTAGAATTTATCTTATGTATTTCCCCATATTAAAAATGATTTACTTATTAAACTTTGATTTTAACTATTTTAACCCTTCTTTAAATAAATTAATAATAAATGTCCTAATCTAATCCAAGTGGGCCTAAATGATAATATTTTACACTTAAGGTTGTTTTTGGTCGAGATACACTTGTCCAATAGAATTAGGACATGTGTTAGGGTAATATTAATATCATTCTTACCCTTAATTACCCTATTTACTTTTAACCGTGGTAAATAAAAGTAAAAAGTTACTATTCACCAAAAATTATTTTCATCTCATTGAACCACATTTTACTTACTGACATCAACCGTGTCTCTCGGATTTTTAAAATTCCATTCACAGAAGCGGTAAAATTAAGTTTTATGAAAAATTCAGTTTTTTTAACTACCACTTAGTAGTTTCACTATTCATCAAAAATTGATGTTTTTCAGAACAATGCCAAAATTTCATCCTAAGCTATATTTCATATTCCGAATTCAAAAATGAAGTCTTTTTTACCAAATTAATAACATAGAAGTTGAATTAATTAATTTTATAATTAAATCCCGCTGTTAAAACAAATAGCATGTTTTTAAGAAACAATATCTATCAAAAGATTGACACTTGTTTATGTCTGGTTTAAATGTGAAATTACATCCAATGACCAACATTGTATTAAATTGTAAAAATATATTCTAAATATACTTTAAAACTACTCAAATTAATAATTTATCACTATTAATTATTTCGATTGAAAAACTTGTTTTTAACTAAAATTTAGTAATTTTCACTATTCATCAAAATATGAAAGTTATCCGAAAATTACCAAAATTTCACCCTAAGATAATTTCGATATTCCGAATCCA
This sequence comes from Viscum album, assembly GCA_963277665.1. Taxonomy (NCBI): domain Eukaryota; kingdom Viridiplantae; phylum Streptophyta; class Magnoliopsida; order Santalales; family Viscaceae; genus Viscum; species Viscum album. The sequence continues at coordinate 719,155,978 of OY728129.1, read as the reverse complement.
AAAATGAAGTCCATTTTGAAAAATAAGATTTAAAAAATTTCAAAAAGTGGTTATTACTATTCATAACGGCTAGTTTTAATAATATTTTAATAGCATATCGTTGTTTAGTGAAACTCGGTATTGCGTATTACACACGCTATCGAGGAAGGTCGTGATTGCGTGTAATACAAGTCAAGTCAAGGATGCGTGTTGAGCAAGATCCTTTTGGTGTAGCGTACAACACAAAACATTAATAAAATTAAAAAGAATATTTTTCATAAAATCTCGGGCTGTTACATTCTACCCCCCTTAAAATGAATTTCGCCCTCGAAATTCGTCGGGGTTATAAATGGTTTACTACTCGAAAGTTTCTTTAATAGAAACCCACATCGTAAAAAGGAATACCAAAACTTGGCTTTAAAAACTAAAGTACAAAATGTAACGATTACCCAAATAAACTAATCACTGGGTTTCCACATAGGTGAAAATATGGATATGGAAGAGAAATCTAACCATCATGTTTTGATGGAGAGTGGTAGAGAACATGGCTATGGAAAAGCCAGAAATCACAAAGCCATAAATTTGTGACGATCTAAGGTACCATCTGATTCATTAGATATTAGAGCACTAGGACAACATTTTTGGTTTTCAAGATCATTTCCCTAAAGTTGATGAAATTGGAATTAGAAGAAATACTTTCGTGATTTTGGTATAGTCTCACCGTTTGTCATTCTTTAAACAATTTCCACTTCATCTCTTAAAAAAATGAAGTTTAATTTGTTATTCATGAAGTGTTAGCAGATCATGTGATAGAATGACGGGTCATTCCATCTGTCTCAAACAAAAGGTTACCAAAAATTATATACATAAGTCGATCTATAGTGAGATTAATCATATATGGTTCCTAAAATGGACTTATACTTCATATATCATACTGCTTAATATAATAAAACTAGTTTCTACTAAACAGGGACTTCCTGTAGGCCAGTGTTAGGTGATAAAGGCCAGTCGCACTTCGATTGTGGGTTCGATTTCCACAGCCTTGTCCGACGCGATGGGCTGTCGCCCGTTCTGCAGGTTGTCCTTTTTCTAAAACTATATTACTATAACATCCCATAAATAATATCGAAAAAAAACTTCTATCCTTAAACAATACTAACTTATATCCAACATAATCCATTCCAATCTTCAGGCTTATCCATAATACTGTAGTCCACTCTCATAACATAGTGAAAATTGTGGGATCGGTTAATCTCGGCCCATCGATATTGTCCGCTCTGGCCCAGTTTCTCCCCTGGGCCTCACGGCTTTAAAACGCGTCGATGAGGGGAAGGTAGGCACGGGATTTTAAACACCCACCAATCTCCTTCCACAACCGATGTGGGATTGGTTCAGTCAGGCAGCGGGCTAACAATCCTAGCCAGGGACCACAACAATCCCCCCCCCAAGCCCACAGCGGTCCTGAAACCACCCTCTGATACCAATTGTGGGATTGGTTAATCCCGGCCCATCGATATTGTCCGCTCTGGCCCAGTTTCTCCCCTAGGCCTCACGGCTTTAAAACGCGTCGATGAGGGGAAGGTAGGCATGGGATTTTAAACACCCACCAATCTCCTTCCACAACCGATGTGGGATTGGTTCAGTCGGGCAGCGGGCTAACAATCCTAGCCAGGGACCACAACAGATTTCCCCTCGCCCAACCACCAACCATACGTTGTCCTTCAAAAACATAAAATTATTAACCATGCATCTCATCAAAAAAGATAGTTTTCCAAGGAATTAATCCTACCTTCTAAATTCCACACCATACCTATCCTTCATGAATCTATCCCACAAAGACCACCCTTTAATAATTTCCCATTCCATTTTTCCATGCATTCCATACATGGTCATCTTCACATTCCTTAAGTTGACACCAACTTGATCTATAGACCTTAACATTCTTTTCCAAGAGGCCCAGTGACTTCTACCCTCTTTTTTTAAGTTCCATAATAAATAATTCATAATTTTCTACATGCTCACAATAGTTCCTTTTGGATCTTTGATAATGAAGAGAATGCACAAAGGAATAAAATTAAAAATGCTATTAACTAGTGTAATACTACCTCCAAAATAGAGAATCTTATTTTTCTAGTCATAAATGAATTTGGAAACAAATCTAACTATATCCTCAAACATCACCTTTTAAATTTTGCCATCAAAATTTGGATTTACAAGGTAAACCATCGGATGTTGTCTTCTTTGGATTCCAAACTTCTTCTAAATGTGTCATTCATGATTATTCGAGTAGGATTTCAAGATATAAAGACTACTCTTCTTAGTATATATGAAATAAGGAAGGAACCAACTTTTAAAAAGTAATAGAAAGTATAAGTTTCTTTTGAATCCATGAGAAATAGGAATAAAAAGCAGTTTGAGACATTAAAAATTCATAAGATGATGGATATCTCACTCACTTATCAAACAGATTCTTGAAGGGAAAATAAAAGGGAAAAGGTAATTAATTTATTAGATGATTTAATTTTAATAAAATTGGTTATATTAAAAAAATATCAAAATAAGAAGGTTTATTAATTTAAATTAGATGATGAATAATAAATCCCTCAATGAAATAAAAATAATAAGATCAAAAGGGAGAAATCCACCACCAAAATAAGAATATATCTAATCAAGGATTAAGACCGATCTAGAAATTCAGATAATGAAGTCATTTTTTTATCAGGTGAAAAGGGTTCACATTCATCAATTATTGAATATGATGGAGAATAAAGAATAGAACTTGAATAATAACTTAAAGGTAAATTGAAATATTGTCTCGATCAAATTTAAAAACTCAATAAAGAGGAGAAATTGATGGAAAAGGATAATAAGGTAATGGAGACTCAAATGAGTGAGTTTGTTAATAGTGTAAAAGGGCTTGTTGGTGAAGAAAAAGAGGGGATGATCAAAAGAGAGTCAACTTGTGTTGAATAAATCAAATACCACGAGTTGAAGAATGATAAGTAAGATAAATGTTAGGTCTATAAGACTTCTCCATTCCTTAAGATTTTGTTTTGAAAATCACAAACACATTCTTCGTAAAAATATTTTCCTTACACTTTCTTATATCTCCTTATACTTACATAAATTTCCTTATAACCAAAATTTCCTTAGACTTTTGAGTTAAATATATTTCATTAAGGTTTTTAGAAATGTGTTTTACCATACCAGAAAAGTTCTTAAGGTTTTGAATTTTTATTCATGGTTATACCATACAGGAATTCCTTAAGATACTGTTTTCTTGTCTTCTGTTTTCACTGTGATACCGATTTCCATCTAGAATGAAATCCGGTATCATATTTTCCTTATACTTAGATTTCCAGTATTTTGGTTTTTTAAGAGTTCTTGAACTCTGAATTCCTGGTTATTGGTACTGAAATTCCTTAAGAAATATTTGTCATACTGATACCAGAAATCCAATATCGAGATCCTTATAATACCATTTTTTATGATATCGATTCCAGAGAATAAGAAACTAGTACCAAGAATTTCCTTATACATTATTTTCTATAATCTGATACCGGTTACATTCTGTCATGCCATAAATCATGATACCGGTACCGGAATTTTTAAAACTGTGTTTTCATAAAATATTTCCTTATACTTTACTCGTATCGATTTTATGAAAATCCATTCCGAAATTTATAATTACAGAATTTATTATTAAAATATTTATTTCCTTAGAATTTCGAACCTATTAATGTATTTCATATCATTTCAATTTTATCGGATTCCAAGTTCCTTACACTTAAGGTGTAAGATCTTTATATTCATGGTTACTTATATAAAATGATGTTGTTGTTTCTATTATAAACTAACCATTGTATGTTTTCCATGTGTCCAGGTCCCTCTGAAATTTAAAGAAATATGGCTGTTGGAGTGGAACCGTCTGGTAGAATTTTGAAAGCTATAAATAGAACCTCAGATGATGAGATCCAGACAAGTTGACATGTTCACAAGTTCACATTGTAACAGCCCGAGATTTTATGAAAAATATTCTTTTTAATTTTATTAATGTTTTGTGTTATACGCTACACCAAAAGGAGCTTTCTCAACACGCATCCTTGACTTGACTTGTATTACACGCAATCGCGACCTTCCTCGATAGCGTGTGTAATACGCAATACCGAGTTTCACTAAACAACGATATGCTATTAAAATATTATTAAAACTAGCCGTTATGAATAGTAATAACCACTTTTTAAAATTTTGTAAATCTTATTTTTCAAAATGGACTTCATTTTTGGATTCGTAATATGAAAATTATCTTAGGGTGAAATTTTGGTAATTTTCGGATAACTTTCATATTTTGATGAATAGTGAAAATTACTAAATTTTAGTTAAAAACAAGTTTTTCAATCGAAATAATTAATAGTGATAAATTATTAATTTGAGTAATTTTAAATTATATTTAGAATATATTTTTACAATTTAATACAATGTTGGTCATTGGATGTAATTTCACATTTAAACCAGACATAAACAAGTGTCAATCTTTTGATAGATATTGTTTCTTAAAAACATGCTATTTGTTTTAACAGCGAGATTTAATTATAAAATTAATTAATGCAACTTCTATGTTATGAATTTGGTAAAATAGACTTCATTTTTGAATTCGGAATATGAAATATAGCTTAGGATGAAATTTTGGCATTGTTCTGAAAAACATTAATTTTTGATGAATAGTGAAACTACTAAGTGGTAGTTAAAAAAACTGAATTTTTCATAAAACTTAATTTTACTGCTTCTGTGAATGGAATTTCAAAAATCCGAGAGACATGGTTGATGTCAGTAAGTAAAATGTGGTTCAATGAGATGAAAATAATTTTTGGTGAATAGTAACTTTTTACTTTTATTTACCACGGTTAAAAGTAAATAGGGTAATTAAGGGTAAGAATGGTATTAATATTACCCTAACACATGTCCTAATTCTATTGTACAAGTGTATCTCGAACAAAAACAACCTTAAGTGTAACATATTATCATTTAGGCCCACTTGGATTAGATTAGGACATTTATTATTAATTTATTTAAAGAAGGGTTAAAATAGTTAAAATCAAAGTTTAATAAGTAAATCATTTTTAATATGGGGTTATACATAATCTAAATTCGACTATAAATATTCATTAGAAAGATAAAAAGATTTCCTACATGTATTTTATTTATAATTTTTAGATATTAAATAATTTAATTTATTTATGACACAATGATGATGCAGTAATTATCTTATTAATGAAATATTGACATAATTGATGTTATAAACACCAAAATAAATGTAATTTGAGACTTTTTATGAATCCCACTAATTTTATAGGTTACTATGATATATTAGTGTTGATTTAATCAACTTTGTTTGAACATATAATTCTGTTATGACTTTCACAAAAATCATATATCAAATAGTGTCAAAATTGACACAAAATAGTTTTTAAATCAAATATTATATTATTAATTGTTATTTTATTCCTAAAAATCTAAGGTTAGGCCAAATGACTTAGATAAGGATATATATGTTAATAATAAACAATTTGGGGTTCTTTTGGCATGTTATAGTAAGTGTATTAACCATATAGTGTAAGAAAACAAAAAGACACGGTAAAAGTTAAATTATTTAACTTAGAGTTAAATCTAATTGATAAGGTTAAAATAATAACCTAAACTTGTCTAAATCCTATTGGTTGATAGGATTTCGACCCACCCCCACTTTAGCTTCAAAATAAGACCCTTTGGAACCATTATAAACCGATTTTGACTTTAATATAAAATAATATTTTGAGATATTCCTAAGGTGCCCCTCTCCTCCCTTATAAAAGGGCACCTCCTTCCCCTCCTCCTCACACCAATTTGAGCACTCAAGCTCTGCCAACCCCTACCAAAATCCCTTCTCCACTTCCCTAGAATAATCCTATAGGTCCTGGTCTTCTTAAAAGACCAATCTTAGTTTCCTAAGTGGAGGATTCAAAGAGGCGTTCCAAAGAAGAGGTAATATCCATTACCGATCTTTTCAACTTCTTTCTTCTTCAACTTCTTCTTCTTTAGTTGTTTCATGATAAAGTAATAACATTAGTATTTCTTATATACTTATATGTTATTATAAATATGAAACAACTCTAATTAACCTTCTATCCATCCTACGGAAAAAGGAAATCACCGCGCGTGCGTACGTACGGAATACCGTCTCCACGTCGTGGTGTAATCTATTTTCCGCCACCACCTTAATTGGATGGGTATAATGGTGTAATGAGTAACTATATATGATTATTATAAAGTGATATTGATACTGAAATAGTATACAAACACTTCAACACAATTCCACGACCATGGGAACGATATCATCGCTCGTGCGTACGTACGGACTACCGTCTCCACGACGCGATGAGATTCATTCTCAATGATTAACCATTCATGAATGATTATAAAGTATATATAATAAGTACTAATGAAATATATGACATAATAATGATACTGGATTTATTTATATTTATATGTATGTCATCTACTTAATTCCATTCAATTCAATAAGGAAACGAAAACAGCGTTCATTTGTACGTACGGACTACCGTCTCCATGAACGGTGTATTTCTTCCCATTTACTGATTTATTATATATATGTATATTATGAATATATAAATCATGTTTTATATTCTGGAATTAAGTAATCATGATCTAATTAATCATATGAATAATTACAAGTCAAAACACGGACGACAAATGAAACAATTTTACCCAAAACGCTCTTTAACATGGAATTTACAAAAGAACGGGTAATATAATGTCATAAGTGAACCATATATGATATCATAACAATGAATATGATTCTGTAATAAGACAATGACATTATTTAAATCATTATACAGGAGGTTCGGACACTTACGAAGCAAATCGGACCTAAGGTAAGGGAAATATCACAATCTCATTTTTATCCGAGATTGTTTATTCGTAAGTATTTACTAGGGTGTATTTTATCATCCACATCCATGTTCCCTCAATATGTAATATTGTTTCCATCCACTTACAATAGTTTAAATCCAATTTTACCCTTCGGTGAGTTTTTAGTAAAGAATATGAAAGGAATCTTTTGTCGTTTTTTCGTACGATGTACTTTTTGACTTTTCCGACAAAGGTACGAAGAATGTTTTTTTAACTTATATGGCATGAATGGATTTTTAAAAACATTATTTCCAAGAAGCTTCCTTTACAAGTTTTCAAGTTTATTTTTAATCAACTTCTTTTAGTTTATAATTGTATAACATGTTAAGAAAAGAAAAGTGTTTTTGAAGAAGAAAGGATATTTTCCTCAAGAATGGAGTTCAAGTGTTTTATCAAAATTATTTTCCATCTATGATAATATAGGGTTCTGTTTTTATCCCTATTATTACATTGATTTGATTATGTTTTGAGGGAATTATTTTTATGAAGTCATTTACCTTATATGATTTGTTTTATGATGTCATGATGTTTCAAGAATCCCATTTTTGTTACATGTGTTATGCGATGATGTATGATTTATGATTATGTGGCACACATAAGAAAGGATTCATTATAAGATGGGTGGGACCTATATCTCCCTCCAATGCATTGGGTAAAGATTTTATATCTCATGAGATAGACATGGATGGAATGGTAGGTTATACCGGTTCAGTGAAACAGGACTGAAACGAGGGTGACTCGGTTCAGAAAGGGACTTTGTCCACTAAGATAGTCTTGACAATGAGTCTTGACTAACAAGAAATGATTCTATATGATTATGTGTGTATTCCACAAAGTTTCATGTTTTAAGTTATGAGTATTGTGATTTCATTTCACTACTATGATTTATCCCATGTTATGAAATTATGCTCTCTTTTGTAGGTTAAGATTTCTAAAAGTTATGTTCTTATGAATATGATGTGATTGATTTTTCTTTTGTTTACCCTTACTGAGCATTCGAGCTCACCCTTTTATGTTTTCTTTTCCCCATGATATAAAGAAAGGTTTTAGGTAAAAAAAAGGGAAGATCTTTATGGTAGATATTGAAGATCTTTCACCACGATTAGAAGATTACGTTCCGAGTTTCCAAAGACACTAAACTATTACGATCCTTGTGTGTGTGTTTTTTTTATGTACTAAGTATTCCTCAAAAGTAATGTAATGTCAATGTACGTCAAGATACGGGTCTCTACAGTTGGTATCAGAGGAAAGGTTTAGTCAACCTTTGGAAACTAGGATGCGAAAACGTTAGTGAGATCCCTAGAGATATTTCTAAGGTATGTCTAGGGATGTCCCTAAGGTTAAGTATACGTATAGGTTATAGTACTAGAACTACGCTAACGATCATAGAATTAAACCTAAGATGTTTGATATTGAATGTACTCCCCCTTTATTATGTTGTTTTCCCTAGCATGATTTTTGCCTCTCACACTATTCTTTTTGGGTTTTAGACGATGTCTGGAACCCGAAGGAACCGTGTTGATCAATGCAATGGGCAATGAAATGATTGTCCTGTTGAACAAACAAATGTTATGGGAGATGGAGTGCAAAATCTTATTGCTATCCTTACACAAGCTATGAATCATTCTGGACTTCCAAATGAGCAGAGAAAGGAACAGTATTCTATTGAGTCCTTCATGAGGCAGCGTCCACCTTCTTTCAGTGGGACTTCCGATCCACTTGTTGCTGAACAATGGATCAGTACCACTGAAAAGATATTTTTAGTTCTTCAATGTTCTGAACATGATAAATTCATCTTAGCAGTATATCGTTTGGAAGGTGAAGCTGATCAATGGTGGAATCTTATCAAGAATACGAGGCCAAGAGATGAAATTGAGTCCATGGAATGGGACGAGTTCAAGAACTTGTTTTTCAGTAAGTACTTCCCTCGTATTCTTCGAACAAAGATGGAGAATGAGTTTCTTGAACTAAAGCAAAAGGATGATGAATCTGTTGGTATATACGAAGATAATTTTACAAGGATTGCAAGGTATGTATCTGGATTTATCATCCAACCTGAGAGTAAAGTTGATCGATTTTTTAGTGGCTTAAAACCAAGTCTTCGAAGGGAATTAGCTATAAGAGACTTCAGTAGCTATGAAGAAATTGTGTGTTGTGCTGTCAAGGTAGAAATGGAAGTTGGTGTTACGTATCCATCTCATGGTTTTGAGAAGAAACGAAAGATGGAGTTCAAGGAGAAACCTCAGAATAATGGTGAAAAGAAGATGAATGTTTCCTTATGCACAAAGTGTGGAAATAAGCATGGTGGAGATTATCTTAAAGGGACTAGAAAATGTTTTAAGTGTGGAAAAGAAGGTCATCGAGCAGCTGAGTGTCAAAGTAATGGAAAAAGGGATTCTAATGATGTGAATAAAGAAAACACTGCAGAGAATGCACCGCCAACACTTCAATGCTTCAAGTGCAAGGAAATGGGGCATTATGCTATTAAATGCCCTAATCCAAGGGTTAGTGATGATCGACATGAGCAACCGCTTAAGGCAAAGGACAAATGGAAGTCACATGCGATCACTATTGGCAATTTTGAATATGACAATGATGTGGTGGAATGATTAAGTGTTTATGTAATGGGATTCCAAAATAATGTTGTATCATGGAGTATTGGAATATTTATGTATTGGTCTAATGTGGTATTCAAAGTGATTGAGATATTATGCGCATAATGAAGGGAAAACGAGAAAATGAAATGTTTAACAGTATTCATGAGCTCATGATTGATATAAGGACTAAGTGATATCATGGTTTGAATATATAGAATTTTGAGGATTTTGGTATGTGGAAAGTGTTAACTTTTAACTGCATTCATGTTTTCACTAAGGTATTCAAGAGAATACATGATTAAGGACTTTGAATGTGACCAACAAAACATATCTTATGATATATGGGGATCGATGATGGTGTTAAATCTCTGGTAATCATTTTTGTTAGGTCGGATGTGATGGCAAGAGGGGGGGTGAATTGCCTTTTTAAAATTAATTAACAATTTAAAACAAAATTAAATGCAGCGGAAAGTAAAATGGCAAGACACAATTGATAACGGAGTTCGGCTTTAAACTCAAGCCTACGTCTCCGCTCCCAACTCAACCGTTGGGAGATTTATACGACCACTTGATTTTTAATGGTTATAGAAAGAAACCCACTAGCCGTTTTAAGGTAGGCTAGATCACCTTCTTACAGCTTGCTTTTTTATTATGGTTGTAGCAAGAAACCCAAATTGAAAGAAGGAAGAAAAAGGGTGGTTTGTTTTAATACAAACCCAATTAAGAACTAAACAATTGAAGTAAATAAGTTAGAACAAACTAGAGGAAGCCTTGAGCGCCAAGAAGTGAGTGTAGTTGATGTAGAGGCAGCCCAAGCTTCAAGGATGGCAATTGGATCTCAAGTGGCCTTTGAGAATTGTCGTAGGAGCATCAAATGATCAAAATAGCTTTGGTATGCTTCGGTATATGATCGGTGGTCTTCCCGGCATCCATGGATGTCTATTTATAGGAGAAATACTCCCAAATACTTCAATATGGCCGTTGGAGGGCTTTCGGAGCCGTTGGGGATCAAGTAGACAAGTCTGGTCAAGCTCCAACGGCTAGTTTGACTTTGCTTACCAGCTGACCAGTGCTTGTCCACCGGCTGGCCGGTGCCTTGGAAGGTGGAGAGTGCTTCTGCCCAGGAGCCACCGGCTGGCCGGTGAGAAGGCCACCGGCTGGCCGGTGGTGAGACAGTAGGTCTCACTATTCCAAGGAGTTCCACCGGCTGGCCGGTGAGGAGGCCACCGGCTGGCCGGTGGTCTGGACAGAGGGCATCCCATTCTGTCTGGGGCCACCGGTTGGCCGGTGGCCAGACACCGGCTGACCGGTGGCACCTGGCAGAGGGCAAGGCCTTCTGCCTGGTCCATCGGCTGGCCGATGGGCTGGATCCGGCCGGCCGGTGCCCTTACCGGCTGGCCGGTGGTCCTACACCGGCTGGCCGGTGGACTTGAAAACAGTCCACTTCTCCTTTTTTTGCCACTTCTTGCTCCTGAAACCATGCCTATTAACAAGAACACTTGAAACAACATTAGATCACGATGAGAGTGATTGTGATCATTAAAATCCAAGAGAGTGGGGTACAACAATCTCCCCCTATTTTGATGATCACAATCACAAATAAGAAATCTTTTAAAAAGGGTATGCCAAGTAAAAAAGAAAAAGAAACTTGGACAGGGAAAACTTTAGAGATCATTTTAATACAAGAATTTCATAGATGTACCATGTGTTGAAAGATATTAATCTTGAAAGGATTGAAATAAAGAGAATGGTTCGTTTTGAAATTGTAACCATAGGTCATTTAAGAGAAATAACTGAAATAAGAGACTTAACCATTTAAAAAAAACTTGATGAAAGTACTAAAGTAAAATTGAACTTTTAAAAAGAGCACTTAATTAAATGAAAAGTAATTAAGAATGTAATAGAGAGATTTTCTCCCCCTTTGGGATTATCAAAATAGGAGGAAAAGTATGAAAGAAAGTTAGAAAAGAAATAAAAAAGAGGTAAGCAATGACAAAAAAAGGATGGATAGAAAAGACAACTTGAATTTTATAAGAGATGAAACATTACAAAGGAAGTTCAAAAAACAAATACAAAGACAAGTCATAAACAGGGACGACTCTATTCACTCCTAGATGGCCGAGAATGACGGCGACGCCTGAAGGTCTGAGGAGCCGGAGGAGCCTGGACCGCCTCAAAGTGACGATCTAGAGAATCAATCCGTGAGTGGAGCTGATCAAACTGAGAGCTGATGTAGGAAAACTGCAAGTCCAGCCGGGTCTCGATCTGATCCTGGAAGCGTAGGAACTGATCAGCCGTCACCGGCAAGCCACCAGCATCAGCAGGAGGGGGTACAGCCTCAGCAGGCTCAGGTGCATCATCACCCTCTCCAGCCTCCTCATCAGCAGCAGCATCAGCCTCACCTTCGCTGTCACCACTTCCTGCCTCTTCATCATCATCACTATCCTCACTGTCTGAAAGAGGATAGGCAGCGGCGATAGCAGGAGGCATGGCATTGGCAGGAGGATGGGAATGAGTCTGAGGAGAGTAGGCCTTGAGAAGACCGTCCTTGTCGACAATCCATTCCTGACGCCAAGGGTGCCAACGGATGTTCATTCGTTGCACCATCATAAAATTCACTATGCTATCCTTCGTTGGCTGCTCGAAGGAAGTAGTATGAAGAGGCACATCAAGAAAGGAAAAGATTTTAGTCAAGAAGCGTCCGTAGGGTAGAGTTTTGGACCGGCGCGGGTGCTCAGCCACATAAGTCATGGCCCGGAACAGAAACCGGACCAAATTGAAGTGTATGCCTCGGGTGATAAATGAGAGAAGATAAATATCAATGAATTTGACATTATCATGATCCCCGATACGGGGTTCAAGGGAAGTTTGAATGAGTCGCTCAATAATACGATGGTTAGGAGAGAGCTGGGAGAGCTTGACAATGGGATTTGTGGGCTGCCCTGTGAGATGCTCAAGGGCTACGGCTATATCAAACTCACGGTCCCGAGGAAACTCCCCCTGAGCAAAAGCATGGGGTCCAACATGAGGAACCCCGAGCATCCGGGCAATCTCCAAAGAGGTGATAGTGATGGGTTGCCCAAGAGCAGTGGAGGAGATGGTATCAATGTCATCAGAAACGGACCACGTCAAATGAGCATAGAACTCTTTGACTAGAAGAGGATAAATGACATCCTTCTCAGGGGGTTCAAAGAAAGAATGCCAATGTTGATACTCAATAATCGAGAAAAGCTCAAGACGAGCAGTAGACAGCCAAGGATAGTCAATAACTCTACCCGGCAGAATAACTTTTTCATGCCAAATGTCCGGGAGTTGAGGGATGGAAGGAGGAGGAGGAGCTTCTTGAGCGATTCCCTTGCCTTTGCGAGTGGATCGAGGTCCCATGATGGCAAAAGGAAAAAAATAGAGAGATTGAGAGAACAAAGGAGGTTTGAGAGGTCAAAAACCAAGAAGGGAGGCTAGGGTTTGGAAGACCTGCGGTTTTAGGAGGAGCAGCCCGAGAGAGAAGAGAGAAATGAGGGAGGAAGGGTTTTAAAATTGATTTTAACCCTTCCTCGGGTCGGCCCAAAAAACAGAAACCCGACACCACCGGTTAACCGGTGATGTACCACCGGTTGACCGGTGGTACTAAAAGTCATAAAAAATATAAAAAAACAGAATTAAAAAAAGGTGTTTAAAAAAAAATTCTAATAAAAATAAAATATAAGCAAGACACGAAAGTCAAATATGTAAGTGCTCATTGACGAATCATTCCTAACTCCCCTTTAATAAAATCAAAACGGTCAACCGGGAGCGGTTTGGTAAAAATATCAGCTAATTGGAAATCAGTAGGAATGAAGTCCAAAGTGATATCTCCTTTTTGAAAATGGTCACGAAGGAAATGATGCCTTAAATCTATGTGCTTTGTCCTAGAATGTTGTATTGGATTATTAGAGATACTAATGGCACTAGTGTTGTCACACCGAATAGGGACATGATCATAGGAAAGACCATAATCCAAGAGAGTGTGTTGCATCCAAATAATTTGGGCACAACAATTGCCAGCGGCTACATACTCGGCCTCGGCAGTAGAAAGAGCAACACAATTTTGCTTCTTGCTACTCCACGAAACAAGGGACTTGCCTAGCAGATGGCAGGTTCCACTAGTACTCTTACGATCTAATTGACATCCGCCAAAATCAGCATCCGAATAAGAAGATAGTTCAAAAGAAGTATTTGAGGGATAAAATAAACCAAGATTTTTGGATCCTTTTAAATACTTAAAAATTCTTTTGACCGATTTAAGATGGTATTCTTTAGGATTGGCTTGAAAACGAGCACAAAGGCAAACACTAAACATGATGTCAGGACGGGTCGCAGTTAGGTAAAGTAGACTCCCGATCATACTCCTATAAAGCTTGTTATCCACCGGTTTCCCGGCTTCGTCTAACGTAAGCTTACATGAAGTACTCATGGGTGTACTAATTTCCTTTACTTGATCCATACCAAAACGACTTAGAAGCTCGTTTGTGTATTTGCTTTGGCTTAGAGAAATACCTTTTGAATTTTGAAAGATTTGAAAACCAAGAAAAAATTTCAATTCTCCCATAAAACTCATTTCAAATTCTTTTCTCATTAAACCTGAAAAATCAGTACAAAGAGATTCTTTGGTAGAACCAAAGATAACATCATCAACATAAATTTGGACTATTAAAAGATCTTTTGAAGTGTGTTTTAAAAAGAGGGTACAATCGGCTTGACCCATTTTAAAATCATTTTCTAAAAGAAATTTTGTTAACCGCTCATACCAAGCCCGAGGGGCTTGCTTTAAGCCATAAAGAGCCTTGGTTAACTTAAAAACATGATTTGGAAATTTTGGATCTTCAAAACCGGGAGGTTGTTCAACAAAGATTTTTTCAGAAATAAAACCATTTAAAAAAGCACTTTTAACATCCATTTGAAAAAGCTTAAAATTTAAGTGGGCGGCGAATGCCAACAAGATCCTAATGGATTCTAACTAGCAACGGGGGCAAAGGTTTCACCATAATCGATTCCTTCTTCTTGATTATAGCCCTTAGCTGCTAGGCGAGCCTTGTTCCGGGTTATGTTTCCTTGATCATCAAGTTTGTTCCTAAAAACCCATTTAGTGCCAATAATTGGATGATCATTGGGTCTTTCACAGAGAGTCCAAACATTATTTCGAGAGAATTGATTTAGTTCCTCTTGCATTGCAAGAACCCAATTCTCATCATTAATGGCATCATTAACGGTTTGAGGTTCTAGGTGAGAAATGAAGGCTTGATGTTCAACTTCATTGAGGATAGATCTTCTAGTTCGAGTACCGGCTTGAAGGTCACCTATGACATTTTCTAAAGGATGGTCTCTAGAAGGTTTCCAAACCTTAGGCAAGGTGGGAGGCGAAGAAGGTGAAGAGGGTTCTTGATGGTCATCCTCCTTGGGAGGAGAAGAGGAATCATCCAAATGAAGCTTATCAAGCTTATCTTCAACATCCTCAATGACCGGGTGAGGTTTTGGAAGAGTTTCATCAAATTTGACATGAAATGATTCTTCGATGGTTTTTGAACGTTTATTGAAGACACGATAGGCTTTGCTTGAGTTGGAGTACCCAAGAAAAATACCTTCATCGGATTTAGCATCAAATTTCCCTAGGTTATCTTTTGTGTTAAGGATAAAGCATTTACACCCAAACACTTTAAAATAACCAACTTTGGGCAATTTGCCTTTCCAAAGTTCATAGGGGGTTTTCTTAAGAAGGGGTCTTACAAGGACTCTATTAATAGTATAACAAGCAGTGTTTACCGCCTCGGCCCAAAAATATTGAGGGAGGTCGAATTCACTAAGGAGGGTTCGAGCGATTTCTTGGAGAGTTCGGTTTCTCCTTTCAACCACTCCATTTTGTTGAGGAGTCCTAGGAGCAGAGAAGGTGTGATTGTATCCTTGAGAGGAACACAATTCATCGAATTCTTTGTTCTCGAATTCACCACCATGATCACTACGAAGAGATATGATTTTATATCCTTTTTCGTTTTCTACTTTCCTAGAGAATTTCAAAAAGGTTTTACAAGCATCATTCTTATGGGCTAAAAAGAAAACCCAAGTAAAACGAGAAAAGTCATCAACAATAACTAAGGTATAGGATTTTCCACCTAAGCTTGCTACGGGAGTAGGACCAAAAAGATCAAGATGAAGGAGTTCAAGAGATTTTGAGGTGGAAACTTCCTTCTTAGATTTGAAAGAAGACTTGTGTTGCTTACCAAGTTGGCATGGCTCACAAATCAAATCTTTCTTAAATTTAAGTTTAGGAAGGTCACGAATGAGCTTGTTCTTATTAAGCTTTAGAAGTGAATGAGAGCTACAATGCCCCAATCTTCTATGCCAAATCCAAGACTCATTTTCAAGAGCACTTAAACATTTAACATTTTGGCTAGCTAGAGATTTAAATCAATAATGTAAACATTTTGAAAACGGGAAGCAGAAAATATCAACTTGTTTTGAAAATCTAACACATTGCATAAATCATTTTGAAAATTGACTGAAAAACCACTATCACAAAGTTGAATAATGCTAATTAAATTATGCTTTAAACCTTTAACTAATAAAACATCTTTAATAAAAGAGGAGCTACCAAAACCAATGGTACCTATTCCGACGATCTTGCTTTTTGAGTTATCACCAAAGGTGACATATCCTCCATCGAATTCTTCAAGTGAGTTGAACTCGGAGGGATCGCCACACATGTGCCTTGAGCAACCGCTGTCAAGATACCACGACCCTTTAGAGGTCCTACTCTTTTGGCGTTTATCCTACAAAATCAAGAAAGAAGAGATTTTGGTACCCATATAAGTTTGGGTCCGGAAAGATTAGCAAAAAGAGACTTTTGAACCCATAATGTTCTAGAGGGATTCCTTCTATGATACTCATCCGAGTAGGTAATGGATTTGGGTCTTCCATACCTAGCATTTTTACAATCACATTCATAAATCATGTGACCGGTCTTTTTACAATAATTACAAAATTTGTATTGAGAGCCCCCCCTTACAAAAGTAGTAGGTGCCCTAGAAAAAGTGGATTGCTTGTTATAGCCAAGTCCATGTGTGGTTCTAGCCGAACGCTGAGAACCTAGTAATTTAGTTAAGTTTTGTTCACCTTGGGTGAACTTGGCAAGAGATTCCTTCAAATCCTTAATGGTAGAATTTAAAGAATCTACATTTGGAATATTTTTGACTTTAAGGGCAAGCTCCTCATTCTCTTTGAGAAGTTTGTCTTTTTCGGAAATAAGAGTTTTGTTTTTCTTTTTCAAGGTCAAAAATTTAGAGGTAAGTTCGTGAAAACCTTCCTCTAATTGATCTCTTGCATTTTGGAGTTCTTCATAAGACATATTATTATCAAAAGAAGAAGATGAGGAAGAAGAGTGAGAAGAAGAGTGAGAAGAGGATACCTCATCAAATGCCATTAGGCATTTTCCATCTTCATCGCTTGAGTCGCTTGAAGACATGGAGTCATCACTTGCACTCCATGTTGATGCTTTGAAGGCCTTCTTGTTTTTCTTTTCTTTTAACCTTTTCTTGAAAATGGAGCACTCCGGTTTGATGTGGCCTTTCTTTCCACATTCAAAGCAAGTGATTTCTTTCTCCGCCTTTGGCTCTTCCTTTCGTGCCTTTTGAAATTTCTTCTTTTTCTTCATGAACTTGCTCATTTTCCTTGCTAGTTGAGCCATCTCGGATTCACTATCATCGGAGGAGCTTTCTTCCTTTGCCTTGAAAGCAATCTTCTTTTTCTCCTTGAAGATCTTTCCTTCTTTATCGGCTTGCCTCTTCATGGTAATCTCATAAGTCATGAGTGACCCTATGAGTTCTTCAACCGGCATCTTCTTGACATCTTTCGCTTCTTGGATTGCCGTCACCTTTGGTGCCCAAGAGCTTGGTAGGACCCAAAGAATTTTCTTCACCATTGTTTCTGCTGAAACATCATCACCAAGGGACTTTCTCCCATTGCAAACATCAGTAAAACGAGTAAACATTTCAGTGATTGACTCGTGTGGGTGCATTGTGAAACTCTCAAAGTCTTGACAATACATATCTAACCTAGTGTCTTTGACTTTGTTAGTGCCCTCATGGGTCACTTCCAAAAGTTTCCAAATTTCGTGTGAGGTGGTGCAAGTAGAAATACGATTAAACTCATTACGGTCTAACCCACAATGAAGAGCATTCATGGCTTTGCCATCAAGCTCAAAATTGGCAATGTCTTCGGGGGTCCATTTAGATTCATCCTTACTAGAAAGAGTGTAGCCTTGCATAACAATTCTATATATAGGATAGCCAATACTTCTAAGAAAAGTAATCATTCGTGTTTTCCAATATGTGTAATCGGTTCCATCGAAGTATGGAGCCCGAGTCATGGAATACCCTTCGGGTGCTTGTGAGAAAGAAGCCATCACTATGGATTTTTCGTTTGTAACCGGTTAAGGTATTACACAAACGCTTCCTTTGATACCAAATGTTGGGTCGGATGTGATGGCAAGAGGGGGGGTGAATTGCCTTTTTAAAATTAATTAACAATTTAAAACAAAATTAAATGCAGCGGAAAGTAAAATGGCAAGACACAATTGATAACGGAGTTCGGCTTTAAACTCAAGCCTATGTCTCCGCTCCCAACTCAACCGTTGGGAGATTTATACGACCGCTTGCTTTTTAATGGTTATAGCAAGAAACCCACTAGCCGTTTTAAGGTTGGCTAGATCACCTTCTTACAGCTTGCTTTTTTATTATGGTTGTAGCAAGAAACCCAAATTGAAAGAAGGAAGAAAAAGGGTGGTTTGTTTTAATAAAAACCCAATTAAGAACTAAACAATTGAAGTAAATAAGTTAGAACAAACTAGAGGAAGCCTTGAGCGCCAAGAAGTGAGTGTAGTTGATGTAGAGGCAGCCCAAGCTTCAAGGATGGCAATTGGATCTCAAGTGGCCTTTGAGAATTGTCGTAGGAGCCTCAAATGATCAAAATAGCTTTGGTATGCTTCGGTATATGATCGGTGGTCTTCCCGGCATCCATGGATGTCTATTTATAGGAGAAATACTCCCAAATACTTCAATATGGCCGTTGGAGGGCTTTCGGAGCCGTTGGGGATCAAGTAGACAAGTCTGGTCAAGCTCCAACGGCTAGTTTGACTTTGCTTACCGGCTGACTGGTGCTTGTCCACCGGCTGGCCGGTGCCTTGGAAGGTGGAGAGTGCTTCTGCCCAGGAGCCACCGGCTGGCCGGTGAGAAGGCCACCGGCTGGCCGGTGGTGAGACAGTAGGTCTCACTATTCCAAGGAGTTCCACCGGCCGGCCGGTGAGGAGGCCACCGGCTGGCCGGTGGTCTGGACAGAGGGCATCCCATTCTGTCTGGGGCCACCGGTTGGCCGGTGGCCAGACACCGGCTGACCGGTGGCACCTGGCAGAGGGAAAGGCCTTCTGCCTGGTCCACCGGCTGGCCGATGGGCTGGATCCGGCTGGCCGGTGCCCTTACCGGCTGGCCGGTGGTCCTACACCGGCTGGCCGGTGGACTTGAAAACAGTCCACTTCTCCTTTTTTTGCCACTTCTTGCTCCTGAAACCATGCCTATTAACAAGAACACTTGAAACAACATTAGATCACGATGAGAGTGATTGTGATCATTAAAATCCAAGAGAGTGGGGTACAACAAAATCAACTACTGGAAAGATAACCAGGTAGAATCCACCCTATTATTTCATGGATGTCTAGTTCTAACTATTAAATTTCAACACGAGAGATCACATTTTAGATTTATTTTGACCACCATTTATGAGGAGAAAAAAACTTGTTTGATAAGATAATTATCACAGATGATCTGGATAGATGTGTGTACTCTCCTTTAATATTTGGTAATGTCTTCTCTCGGTGTTAAAACTTGTAGATTAATGGTTAAATAGATACTGAATAATGGGTTACCAAACTATGGTGTAATAAAATTATGGTCAAAATAAACTTCTTTATTTTTAGAATCTATAATAGATCAATACCCACTAATGATAATATACAAAATAAAGGAGTTCATTTTTCCCCTTATTATATGTGTTGTGAGAATCCCAACATCAAATTGATGTGACACTTGTTTTTTTAGAGTGATTGGGAAGTTTTTAATGGGAGATCACTAGATAGAAGTGGGGAATTTTTGTACAAGGTAAAGATATATGAATCTTCATATGCTATTGGTTTCATGGAACTAAGTAGTTCTTGTAAGCATCTTGGGTTCATGGAATGGTGTTTGTATCAATGTGTTGGTTTATCTGGGAAGCTCACAATAGGCATAGAGAAGGTAATTCGTTCTCACTCATGTATCTCAAAATTTTCATTTTTTTGATGGTTGAGAAGCTGAGTGACCTTCTCCATAGGGGTGAGGACCTCGTTCCTAGTAGAAGGTTGATACGAAGGATTTTGAATATTTTTGAAGGTAGGGACTTAGCTCCTCAAGGTACATGGGTCAAGTGGAGGCCACCACATACTGATCTTAATTTGAATGTAGATGATTCTTTTCACCAGGTTTTCATGAGGGGAGAAGGTTTGGTATGAGATTATAAGGGATCCATGGTGTTCAATTTTAGGGATTTCTATGGTCCAAGTAATTCCATGGAAGTAAAAGTGAAATCCATGCCCATTAGTATCTCTCTTTTCAGGTACTATGACATTCATATCAATTCTATTGAGATGGATTATAATATTCTTGTTAGCTTCCTAAGATACAATTATAATATTCCATATTCTCTGTTGTATGATATTCAAAAGTGAAGGTACCTTTTAGGCCATGACATGGAGATCTCTCACACTTGGAGGAAGAGGAACTTTACCACAGAAAATCTAGCAAGTAAGGGAGGACCTGGTTATAGTCTCATCATTTCTCATAACATAGTCTCTCTTTAAAATGATTTTAACTTAATTTTTATTGGTTATGCTCAAGGAATTAACCATTTATACCCCCTAGTTTAGGTGTTTTTGAATAAAAAGAATTATGTGAGTGAGTGATCATTTAAATTTTAAGTTTTGATTCCTTAAATTTTAATTTTACCTTATATCTACTCCTCAATTTATTTTGTATATCCTTTACAGTTGTAAGAATCATAACCTTGGTGTATACAATCTATGGAAAAGACATAAAAATAGTTTTTTTATGTCTTTCCATCCATCTCCATGTTTCTTTTATAATCATGGGTCATATAAGAATTATTATAAACATGTTCAAAACTAATTATAATAGAATCACATACCTCAAGTGTAAGAACCTGAATATTCTTTTCAGGTATGTTTTCCTTTTTCCTAGTGTTTTTAAGAAAAAGAGGAATTTCTAAAAATTTCTTAAGTACATGCCATTTACTTTAAGAGTACATGTCATGTACTTGGTTACCACGGGTAGCTGGGTGCTAGCCATGTAATGGCCGTGCACACGACCGTGTGTGGTGACCTGGAGACTGCCTAATGTGGGGGACAGTAAAGGAAAGTACATGCCATGTACTTCTAAAGTACACGTTGTGTACTTTATTTTTTTCATTAAATGAACTGGGGTCATGTCTGATGGATAGAAATGTCTACTACTCGACCTAGTTCACCCAAGAGAACCCGTATGGCCGCAATCTTCCTCTGAGCCCCCGATCGAGCATCCATTCTCCGATTTGACCATTATTGATTGCGTTGGGATCATCTCAGTAAGCTCTTCCTTCTTCTAGAGCTTCATTTCCTGATTCTTCCTCTTTCAAGATGTATCTTCCATTTAACATTTTAGATTTTTTATAGATCTACGGTGTTCTTGGGCGATTCAGGGCTTGAGGTTCATGTATATCGATCTCCCAACACTGAGGTAGGTGGTTTGTTCCTTTCCATTGAATGTCTTTGAGTTATATGTGCAATTTGACCAATACCCTTGAATGAGGTATTGCGTGTTTACTATTTTAGCCTTGTTAATTACTTATTATGCTTTTATGCTTGAGTAGAGGTTAATTGAATGTGAATAGGGTTAATTACCATGCTTTGGAAGTGTTTTCCCATGCATGTTTGCCTGTTTTGGTTGTTTGGCCTAGTCTGCCTAATGGAATTATATTGTTTTTACCATGCCTAGTATTGTAGGATGGTGTGATTATTTTATCTAACATGTTGTTATACTGTAGAATATTATCCAAGTAGTTCTTGAGGTTTACTTTGGCCGATACGCTTTTTTGTACTTGTTGACTTACATAGGGCTGTGAGAATCTGGTGTAGTAGACCATATGGAGAATGGACGTAAGGGCATATCCAGAGTATCTATTTTACTATTAAGATGTGAGACCATATGGGGAATTTATGTAAGTGCTTCCTCAGAGTGTATGTAGTTCCTTGACGTGGGCCACATGGGGAATGTGATGTAAGTGATTCCCCAAAGTACCTTTAGTTAGCGATACAAGACTATAGGAGGAATTGGGGGCAAGTACTTACTCAGAGAGTCTATGTTTAAGCTGAACCGAAGGGGTTAGACTATGTGTACTTCTCAGAGGGTTGCTTGTACTTGTTTGGTTGAACTAGAGGGGTTAGGTTGTGAGTACTTCCCAGAAGGTTATCGTTGTGTTTAGCTGCTTGCTTGTGGTTTTTGGTTGAACCAGAGGGGTTAGGCTGTGAGTACTCCCATAGGGTTACCTACTTTGATTATCTGCTTACTTGATATGTGGAATTGAATGCTTTGAAACTATGGAATTTTTACTATTGAGTACTTCCTTGTTTACTTTTTTCTTTGCTTATTACCTGCCATATATTTAGTGACTGTTAGACACAGATCTTGTGGTGGTTGCCTATCAGGATTTAGTCTCACACCCTATTTGGGTCATGCTTTTGGGCCTAAATAGATTATATTGTTCCAGGTATAGATAAGGTAAATCTCCCTTATACTTCAGGTACTTGACTGCTTTGGAGCTGGAGAGCATGGGACCAAGCTATGGCTTGCAATGCTGAGGAGTTGTTTACTTGTTTTTCTTTTATACCTTGGATTATTACTGTATTCAGCATTGTGACTTGTTTGACTATTTTCTTAGAAATATGTATCATGCATTGTAATTCCCCAACCCTAGATTCCCAGAGTCAGTGCATTATTTTAATACATTGGCATGATTACAGGGAATCAAGTCCCGAAAGACCGATAAGTTTAGCAGTCTTGGAAAATAGATTACATACATGAACATTACATTACAATTTCTAACATACAAAAAAATCCTTTGATAAATCCATTGTTCCCTTAGCTTAACCCTACATCTCAAACATAAAACACTTCTTGGGATCCTAGTAAAATAAAACATAAGAAAGGGGTGAGCTCAGATGCTCAGTAAGGGTAAATAATTTAGCAGAAGTTATAAACATTTAAGGCAAGATGTGTAATAAAAACAAAAGCCTTTTAAACATAAACTTGAACATAATATGGAAAAAATAAATAAAAAATTACCATATTAACATGAACATGGATATTATACTAGTCTAATAATCACATGTAATAACTAATTTCATAATGAGGGAATGCATAATGCTGGACATTCTGAAACATTTTGTCAAGGCCTCGACCAAGACGTCTAAAAAATGATTTAGGCCTCGGCCAAAACCATATATCAAATTAGGAAAGGCCTTGGACAATTCCACATCTAGTTGTCTCATGAGACATACCGATGCATCGAGGAGCTATAACGGGCTCCACCCATCACTTACTAAGTCCAATGCATTCCTCATACAAAAAGGTTTAAACATAACATAAACATTTGTATTAAAACTAGCATACGAAATGTCAATACTTTTTCCATAAACCATGAATGGTATAAAAATAACACATCCACAGTTAAAAATATCAAAAAACCTTCAATACAATATGGATGTTTTTTATCATAATAAATCAACTTCAAATAATTTTAAAATCCATCGAAGGATGTTGATATAGATGAAAATGATTTGTAAAACTCTTTGAGAGAAATATCCCTTTTTCATAAAAACATTTAAAATCACACAATTTATAAAGTAAGAAATTTAAAGAAATTTTTGAATAAAAGTTTCCCATACCAATTTGAAACTTTTTAAATGAATTAACATTTTAAAAACATTCATGTCTATATAAATAAAGACTTAAAACCCATTTTGAAAACATGGAAATTAATGAGAATTATTTAGAAGAATAAACATTTAAAACATTTAAAATGATGTTTTAGTAAAAAGGTACCTTAAAAATAATCCCTTTGAAAAATGTTTTATGAAACATGGACATGGATAATAAATATGTCCCAGTAGATACCTACGTAAAAACAAGCTCAGATAATAAAGAGATTGTGAAATTAACCCTTACCTCGTTGTAATCAATCGAGTCATATGAACAATAGTCAATAACCACCAAATGAATCAAAAAATATCATGAATATAAATAGAATCATGATAATATATATCAAATTGTAGTACACAATACACCACATGCAATAAATAAGTGGTGAACTATGGAAATATCACAGAATTAAAAGTGAGATAAGAAACCCATTACCTTGCACTTTCCTTTAGTCAAGGGTACGTTTAACCTCCTGTATAAAGACTGTAGTATGTTATTAAATTATAACAGAACCATATTAATATTTATGATATAATAAATTCTTCATTTATGACTTTATACTACCCATTTAATAATAATTTCCATGTTAAATTAACATTTCGGGTAATAATCGCTTTCTTTATCGAACGTGTTTTAACTTGTTACTCTTGATTGTATCACTAAGATCATGATTTAAATACATCCAGAATATAAAACATGATTTATATATAATATATATTTAGAATATTAATATGTATTACATACATATATATGAAATGTAAAATACTGTTTATGGATACTGTAGTCCGTACGTAAACATAAATGATGTTTCCATTTTCATATCGTGTTGAACAGATCTAGGTGAATAAGATATATGTAAGTACATAAATACATACATACATACATATATATATATATATATATCCAGTAGCATTATTATGTCATATATTACATACTTATTAGTAATATATATTTTTATAATCGTCGATGAATGGTGAATGTGGAAATGAATCTCATCGCGTCGTGGAGACGGTAATCCGTACGTACGCACGAGCGACAATATCATTCTTTTGATATTAAAATAATATATAATTGGATGTAATATAATATATAAAGAATAATTATCATGTTATATTTATTATTTATGTCAATTAAACATCATTATTATACCCATCCAAATAATAATGTATTGAATAACAATCACACCACGACGTGGAGACGACAAGACGTACGTACGCACGTATGGTGACATGTCATTCAAAGGATGGATAAAATAATGAATATGGTTGTACCATGTTTATAATAATATCACAGTATATATAAGATACTAGAGTTATTATTTTAGAATGGAAACAATAAAGAAAGAGGAAGTGGAAGAAGAAAAGAACTTGAAAGAGGTGATGAAATATTTACCTCTTCTTTGGGTTCTTCCTTTTGATTTGATCAAAAGGGATCCTTAGGTTGGCTTTATGACTAAATTAAGGCCTCTATGATGAAGGTAGGATAGTTGGGAGGATATTTGGTCAGGTTTTGGCCGAGACAAATGGCTTTGGAGGTGTGAATTTGAGAGAAGGGGAAGTGCCCTTTTATAAGAGGGGTGAGGGGCACCTTAGAAAAAACTTAAAATATTATTTTATAATAAATTAATTTTCGGTTTATAATGGCTCAAAAATAAATTATTTAAAGGATAAGGTGGGTATGGGTTGAAAACCACTAAACCAATAGGTTTTAGATAGGTTTAGGCCACCATATTAACCTTAACTTTTTAGATTTAACTCTTAGTTAAATAGTTTGACATTTATCATGTCTCTTTGTATTTTTATATTATATGGTTAATAAACTTACTATAAAATGACAATAAAACCCCAATTGGTTCATTAATTTCATATATATTATTATATAAGTGTTTTTTCTAAACCTTATATTTTTCGGAATATAATAAAAATTAATAATATAATATTTGTTTTAAAAACTCTTTTATGTTAATTTTGACACTATTTGGTATTTTGTTTTTTCTAAATTCATAACAGCATTATTACTTCGAAAAAAATTAATTTAATCAATACTAATATGTCATATTAACCTATAAAATTAATTTAATTTATAAAAAGTCTCAAATTAAATTTATTTGGATATTTATAATATCAATTATTTTAATCTTTCATTAATACGATAATTACTGCATCATCATTGTGTCATAAATAAATTTAATTATTTAATGTCTAAAAATTATAAATAAAATACAATTATGTATAAAATTATATTATATTTATAATGAATATTTATAGTCAAATTTATCTTATTTATAACCCTATATTAAAAATCGTTTAGTTATTAAACTTTGAATTAAACACTTTTAACTCTTCTTCGAATTAAATAATAATAAATTTTCTAATATAATCCAAGTGGACAAAAGAGGTTCATATTTTATTTCTAAGGTTATTTTTGGTCGAATTACACTTATCCAATAGAATTAGGACATGTGTTAGGTTAATAATAATATCATTTTTACCCTCAATTACCCTATTTACTTTTAATTATGGTAAGTAAAAGTAAAAAGTTACTATTAACCAAAAATTATTTTCATCTTATTGAACCACATTTTACTTACTGATATCAACCGTGTCTCTTGGATTTTTGAAATTTAACTCACATAAGTGGTAAAATTAAGTTTCATGCAAATTTGCAAATGCTCCTAGGAGGTGGGTAAAAGACGGTAAAACGTTCGATAATATTTTATACATCTAATTTTATTATAAAATGAATCCAATGGATTACATTGAACTTATATAGATATTATATATATTTTTTGACTTAAAATAAATTTAAATGAAATAAATAATTATTTAAATAAAAATTCAGTTTTAAATAATAACAAAGTGTTTTTCACTATTTATCAAAAATTGAAAGTTTTCAAAAAAAATACTAAAATTTTACCCTAAGCTAATTTTGATATTCTAAATTCAAAAATGAAGTAAATTTTACCAAATTCAAGACATATAAGCTGCATTTATTAATTTAAAATTAATTTTTGTTGTCAAAACCAAAAAGCGTATTTAAAAAAAAATAACTATCAAAAGATTGACACTTGTTTATGTACAATTTCAAAGTGAAATTACTTAAAATGACCAGAATTGGATTAAATGGTAAAAATATAATCAATTTATACTTCCAAACCATTAAAATTTATAATTTAACACTATAAATTATTTTGATTAAAAAAGTTGATTTCAGTTAAAATATTGTATTTTTCACTATTCACCCAAATATGAAAGTTATCAGAAAAACGCCAAAAATTTATTGAAACTAAATTCTTATGTCCTGATTATAAAGAAGAAGTTTATTTTTGTCAAAATAAAAGTTTCAAATATTGGATTTAAAGAGGGTGCACCATTAAAAGGTGGCAAAATTTCTTTTTTTTTGAAAAATACTTCTTTTATCTGAAAAAATGAATTTGTTCTTACATTATGTTTAAGAAACTCACAATATGGATTCTAAAATTATAAGGATTATATAAAGTTGAAAATTTAGTTAATACTATTCATAACCACTTTTGAACATCTAGTTTGGTAAGTTATGGTGCTCTAGAACTCGGTGTTGCGTGTAGTGCAAGTTATTAAATTACTTTGAAAAAATAACATACTATGAAATCTTGGGGTGTTACATGCATCATATTATATATGTGCTCCAGTTGTTATTACTTCTAGTCTTCTACTGTTTACTTTTGTTATGGTATGTTTACTATTTCCGATATTGTATATCTATTTTGTTTCTACTGTGTTACTCTGTCAATGTGGGCATAATTTCCCCACTATCACACCCAAGGCCCTCGCTGCTAGTCGACACCCTCTGGCATTCGAGGAAATGCACTTGAGGCCATGTGACCAACCAGGTACGGGGCATCTCTGGGTGGCTTCTGGAACCGGGATGTTAAAAAATGGTATCAGAGGATATCTTTTCTTCTTGACATACTGTTTGGAGCCTATATCCAAGGATAGAAAGGAATAGGTACTTGGTAATAAGTTGTGCCCAGGAGTAGCTAACCCGTTTACAGGGAGAAGCCAATCTACCTCGTTTATTTCAATTTTTCTGGTTTTTCAATTTTACAGTTGATTTGATTTCACCGTTGGGTGATTCACATATTGTGCACTGTTATCATTGATGTTATTGAGGTTCTATTTATGTTGCAACCTGATGACATGAGGGTATTCCATCTCATGCATCATATAGTAACTTGCTAGAAATCACATGTCATGCATTCTTTCCATGACATTTAGGGTGAATTAGCAATTTCATGTTGTTGTGATAGATGTTGTGCTAGATATGCATGCTGTTGTGATAGATTCCTTGATAAAATGCTTGTTGTTTGATAGGTTATTGTTTGTGTAAGGTTTTGATTGAATGAATGCCAAAATTTGGTTCTTAAGGTGTTGTAGGCCCTCATGGACCAGAATTTGGTGGATCATTGCCTTGTTTTCCTTGTGTATGACATGTATAAGATGCCAAGCTTTGATTCGCGGGGAGTATAGGCCCTCATGGATCAGAATTTGGCACTTAAAGGGTTTGTTTCAGTATTTTTCTAGGTTCTGAAGTAGTTTCTATGGCTTACTGTCCAGAAAAACCTAGAATACACGGCGTGTAATGATGAATACATGCCATGTGTTCTTCTATTCGGGAAGAAACTGTTTCTCTTAAGTACATGTCGTGTACTGTATGTCCACGCCATGTAGTCTCTAACCGTGTTACTGACTGTGTGGACAGAAACACGGGGTTGGGAAATCTTTGGTAGGACACGTCGTGTACCTGATGTACACACTATGTTATATAACTGTGTAACTATCCATTTCACTAACAACACGGGTCGGTTGAGTCTTTTCTAATACATGCCATTTCCATCTGGAACACACCGTGTAGTGTGAGTCGTGTATCTAGCTGTGTCACTAACAACACGGGTTGGTGAAACTTTCCTAGTACACACCGTGTCTGGCACAAACACGTTGTGTAGTCTCATTCTAGGAGAACCGTGTGGGCTAGTCGTGTAGTAGAACTCGGGTAGGGAAAGAGGATTCAAGTACACACCGTGTGTTTGGAAAACACACCGTGTTTATGGGGTGTTACATGACCTGGATTGGTAGAAGTACACACCCATGTGAAGGCTTAATGGAGCACTCTGTATAGGAATTATAAATTCCGTGTATCCATGTTTTAAAAAACTTGAATGATTTCTTTTCATGTTCCATTCTTACACTTCTAGTTTTCAGTCCTTGACAATCTTGATCTAAGGTGTGCACTTGACCTTGCAGAGTCATGCCACTTAGAAATCCTCCGGTTTTCTGCCAGTTACTGGGTAGTGATTAGACACCAGACATGGCTAATTAGGGACTACCTTTAGATCTTCCAATTGTACCAGTCTTAGCACCGACCTTCATTCCGGACACAGGTGTTGACGCACAGTTCCGAGAGGGCTTCATGAGGTTCATGCAGACCTTATGCGGAGTACCGCATCCTGCCCCGTTTATGGCAGAGCTGACGCAGGTTTTCCAGCAGCAACATCCTCCCACCTTCATAGGGGAAGGTGGACCTCAGGATGCAGAGTCATGGTTAGAAGCCATGCTTTCTATATTCAAGCATTTGGAGACACCTCCTAGAGGAGGGTAAAGCTCGCTACGTACATGCTTTGAGATTCCACCAAGAGATATAGGGATGTGATCTCATAGGTGGGACGCCAGTAGGTTATGGCTTGGGATGATTTCCAGCATGCCTTCTACTAATACTTCTACCTGGAGACCTTGAGGGCTGATTGCACCCGAGAGTTCATGAGTTTGGATCAGGGTACTCTTTCTGTTACGGATTATTCTTCTCACTTCACTGAGCTGAAATACTTCACGCCTATTCCAGGAGGTGATGAGTTATTCTTGTAAATGATGTTTGAGGATGGTCTCAGGCATGACATCAGATCACAGGTGAACATCTTCAGGATGACTTCCCTCACTTCTATAGTCAACCAGGTGCTAATCACATAGTGAAATTTTAGGGATTCTGGAGTTGTGATCCAGAGAGGCTCGACATCTAGAGTTAGTATCCCTCCTACTGACAGCAAGAAGTGCCGCAGGGAGTCTACGCAGGGAGATCAGAGGAGATGAAAAACTTCTTCTGGTATCCAGGTGGTGTGATACCAATGCGGGAAGAGTGGGCATATGAGGCCACATTTACCAAGAGACCTAGTGGAGTACCGATCTTGCAGCAATATGGGGAATCCTCAGCACTTCTGTCAGATCATCTTACTAGTAGCTAGTGACAGGGGGTCTTTTATGACTCCTCGTTCAGAAGCACCACCACTAGTTTCTCATCAGTATGGGAACTGGAGTTCTTTTGACTATTCAGGTCGAGGTTGAGGTCGTGGTCGTGGTATTCAGTCGCCTGGATTTCAGCAAAAACATGGTGGACCAGCTCAGAGTGGTCAGGCAGGGTCACAGGGTCGTGGTATAGGCCAAACTTTTGCAGTGGAGTAGACCTAGTAGAAGAAGGATCCCATAACCTCTACAGTTTCGAGGTATGATTCTAGTTGCCTCAGTTTTATCTTCTTATCTTTTCAATACATGGGCTTCCCATAGCTTTATATATGTCTCTATTGTAAAGATCCTCAGGCTCTGTATCCTTTCTTTTGTTGATATCTTGACGCTAGACGCTCCATTGGGGACTAGAACATCTAGTGTACATCAGTGCAAGGAGTTCCCTCTTGAGGTTGGTGGGTGTCACTTCTTATGGGACCTCTATGTCCTACATATGACGGGCTATGATGTCATTCTCAAAATGGACTGGTTAGTTCCCTTCTAGGCTGTTGTCAAATACTATTTCCATAGGGTGAGTTTTAAATCACCAGAGGGCAGATCGTTTCTTCACAAGGGTGAATGGGATGTCCAGGTGAGTAGATCAGGACCTGAGCATCATGGGTTGGGAGGAGTTACAACCAAGATTACTAGTCTATATCTGGATGACTAGGGGACTTCACAGAAGGAATTTCCTCCATTGGTGGATCGTTTTAGGGATGTCTTTCCAGAAGACTTTTTAGGTTTTCCACCAGAGCGTGAGGTAGAATTTTCTATTCAGCTCGTTCCAAGAGTGGCACCAGTGTCTATTCCTCCTTATAAGATGGCTACACCTGGGTTGCAGAAGCTCAAGAAGCAGTTGGAGGAGTTGCAGGAAAATGGTTTCATCTGACCCAGTACTTCTCATTGGGGTTCACCTATCCTATTTGAAAATAAGGCAGATGGTAACCTCAAACTTTGTGTGGATTATCAGAAGTTGCACCAATTTATGGTCAAGAACCGATATCCCTTATCAAGGATTGATGATATCTTTGATTAACTTCGAGGATCCTAGGTATTCTCAAAGATTGAATTGAGATCCGATTATCATCAGCTGCGTGTTAAACCACCAGATGTACCTCTTACAAACTTTTAGAGTAGGTATGGTCTATACGAGTATGTGGTTATGCCGTTCGGCCTCACGAATGTGCCTGTAGTCTTCATGGAACTAATGAACCGAGAGTTCCATCCATTCTTGTATTCCTTTTTGGTAGTCTTTGTGGAAGATATCTTGGTGTACTCTCACACTTGACATGACCATTCCAAACATCTTTAGATCGTTTTGATTACACTGAGAAAGCATCAGTTATATGCTAAGATTTCAAAATTTTACTTTTGGATGGATCAGATTCACTTCTTGGGTCATGTTATCTCAGAGACAGAAGTATCAGTAGACCCAGAGAAAGTGAGAGAAATAGTTTCCTGGGAGCAGCCGAAGAATGTCTTTGAGGTATAGAGTTTTCTAGAGTTGGATGGATACTAATGACGTTTCATAAAGGACTTTTCACACTTGGCAGCGCCACTGTCAGGCCTGACTAATAAGGGTGAAAAGTTCTTGTGGTCAGATTCTTTTGATTCAGCCTTTTAGAAGCTGACAGGGTGGTTGACTTTAGCATTGATACTAGTACTACCTGAGCTGAGTAAGAGCTATACTGTGTACTGTGATGCTTCAGGTATAGGTCTGGGAGTAGTACTTATACAGGGAGAAGGGGTTGTTGTGTATGGTTCTCGGCAGTTGAGGCCACATGAGATGAATTAACTAATGCACAATCTCGAGCTGGACGCAGTTGTTCATGCTTTACACTGTTGGAGACATTATCTTTTGGGAAAGAATTTTGTGGTTTTCACTGACCATAAAAGTTTCAAGTACATCTTCACTCAGCGTGACCCGAATTTGAGACAACGAAGGTTGGTTGAGCACCTTAAGACCTTTGACTTCGATCTTGCCTATATTACTGGAAAAGGCAATGTCGTAGTTGATGCGTTGAGTAGGAGGACTCAGATACAGGCAGTTCAGGAGGCCAATAGTGAGTGGAGGCTTATGACTATGTTCTCTGAGATGCATTTTGAGGTGCATGGTAGACAGGGTCATATGTTTCTATATTTTGTAGATGTTACCTCTAATATTCTTAATCGAGTGCGAATGAGCCATCTATCAGATTCTGAAGGCCTAGTCATATGGGAAAGAATGTCAGGAGAGGACCCTATTCCTGGGTGGAACATAGGTGAGGATGAGATCTTGCATTTTCATGGGCGCGTGTGGGTGCCAACAGTCATACGTGTGGAGATTTTGCAATATTTTCATTCCTCAATTTGGGAAGTTCATCCTGGTGTCACCAAGATGTATCGTGATCTACATCATTAGTATTGGTGGCTAGTTATGAAGAGAGATGTTTCTGGGTTTGTCATGAGGTGTTCCACTTGTCAGCAGGTGAAGGCGGAGCATCAGCGACCAGCAGAGATTTTTTAGCAGTTTCCCATTCCTGAGTGTAAGTGGAATGATGTTGCGATGGATTTCGTGACAGGTTTACCAAGATTGCCTTGAGGGAATGATGCAGTTTGGGTTGTCATTGACAGACTCATGAAGGTTTCTCACTTCTTGCCAATCAAAGAGACCTTCAGTGTTGATGAGCTGGGAAGGTTGTAAATCTGAGAGATTTTACATCTACATGGGGTTCCACACTCCATTGTTTCAGAAAAAGATGTACATTTTACTTCTCAAGTCTAGCAGGGGCTTCAGAAGGCATTGGGTACATAGGTACTTTTGAGTACAACTTACCATCCCTAGATAGATGCCCAGTCTAAGCATACGATTCAAGTGCTTGAGGACATGTTTCGAGCATGCATCCTGGATTTTGGAGGTTCTTGGTAGAAGCACATACCTCTTGTGGAGTTTGCCTACAATAATATTTTTCAATCAACTATTTAGATGGCACCTTATGAGGCTTTGTACAGTAGGACATGGCGATCACCCTTATGCTGGATGAAGGCAGTAGAGGCAGCTATGCTGGGACATCTTCTTGTCTAGGAGACCACAAAGTGGATAGAGTTGATTCAGAAGAGGATGACTACTGCACAGTCTCGACAGAATTCATATGCAGATTAACGGAGATGACCTCTAGAGTTCGAGGTCAGGGATTAGGTTTTCCTACGTGTGACACCGAGTTTGGGGCACAAGAGGATTAGGAGACATGCTAAGCTTTCACTGAGGTACATCGGTTCATTTGAGGTTTTGGAGAGAGTTTGGTTGGTTGCTTATCGACTGCAGTTACCTTAGAGGTATCAGGCTATGCACAACGTCTTTCATGTTTCTCAACTTCAACGTTACTTCTCAGACCCGTCTCATGTTCTTCAACCCGAAGATGTTGAGTTAGAGGTGGATGCCTCATTTGAAGAGCATTCTATCTAGATTGTTGATCGTAGTATGAAGGCTCTCTGTGGACGGTCTATTCCTCTGGTATGAGTGTTGTGGAAGCACGGGCGAGTATAGGACAAGACTTGGGAGACTGAGGCCAATGTATAATCGCAGTGGCCAGAGTTGTTTAGAGTTTCTTCTTTTACGCCGCCTTGCTAAGGAGATTCGGGGAAGAATTTATTTACGGGGGGAAGTTTGTAAGAACTCAGATCTTCTTTTCAGGTATGTTTTCCTTTTTTCTAGTGTTTTTAAGAAAAAGATGGATTTCTGGAAATTTCTTAATTACACACCGTGTACTTTACGGGTACATGCCATGTACTCAGTTACCGTAGGTAGCCGGGTGTTGGCCGTGTAACAGCCATGCACACGGCCGTGTGTGGTGACCTATAGACCGCCTAATACAGGGCCAGTAAAGGCAAGTACACGTCTTGTACTTCTAAAGTACATGCCATGTACTTTATTTTTTTCATTAAAAGTACTAGGGTCGCGTCTGACGGACATAACCATCTACTTCTCGACCTAGTTCATCTGAGAGAACCCGTACAACCGTGATCTTCCTCCAAGCCCCTGATCGAGCGTCCGTTCTCCAATTCGAGTGCCTTTTATTGCATTGGGATCACCTCAGTAATCTCTTCCTTCTTCTAGAGCTTCGTTTCCTAATTCTTCCTCTTTCAAGAGTTATCTTCCATTGAACGTTTTAGATGTTTTTGTATATTTACGGTGTTCTTGGGAGATTCAAGTCTTGAGGTTCATGTATATCGATCTCCCAACATCGAGGTAGGTGGTTTGTGACTTTCCATTGAATGTATTTGAGTTATATGTGCAATTTGACCAATACCCTTGAATGGGGTATTGCGTGTTTAGTTTTTTAGCCCTGTTAATTTCCTGATATGCATGTATTCTTGTGTAGAGGTTAATTGAATGTGAATAGGGTTAATTGTTATGCTCTAGAGGTGTTTTACCATGAATGTTTGCTTGTTTTGTCCATTTGGCCTAGTCTTCCTGATAGGCTGCTGTTGTTTTCCCCATGCCTAGTATTGTAGGATGGTGTGATTATTTTATCTAACATGATATTATGCTGTAGACTATTATCCAAATAGTTCTTGAGGTTTACTTTGGACGATATGCTTTGTTGTACTTGTTGACTTACACAGGGCCGTGAGAACCTGGTGTAGTAGACCATAGGAACAATGGACGTAAGGGCTTCTCTAGAGTGTCTATTTTACTGTTACAATGTGAGACCATATGGGGAATTGATGCAATTTATTCCTCAAAGTGTCTGTAGTTCCTCGACACGGGCCACAAGGGGAATGTTACATAAGTTCTTCCCCCGAGCGCCTTTATTTACCGATATGAGACTATAGGAGGAATTGACGACGAGTGCTTCCTCAGAGAGTCTATGCTTAAGATGAACCAGATGGGTTAGACTGTGTGTACTTCCTAGAGGGTTTCTTGTACTTTTTTGGTTAAACCAGAGGGGTTAGGCTGTGAGTACTTCCCAGAGGGTTACCATTGTGTTTAGCTACTTGCTTGTGTTGTTTTGTTAAACCAGAGGGGTTAGGCTGTGAGTACTCCTATAGGGTTACCTGGTTTGATTAGATGCTTACTTGATATGTGGAATTGAATGCTTTGAAACTATGGAATTGTTACTGCTAAGTACTTCCTTGTTTACTGCTTTCTTTGCTTATTACCTGTCATATAGCCACTGATTGTTAGGCACAGATCTCGTGGTGGTTTCCTACTAGGATTTAGTCTCACACCATATTTGGGTCATGCTTTTGGGCCCAAACAGATTATATTTTTGAAGGTATAGATAAGGGAAAGCGCCCTTCTACTTCAGTTACTTAACTACTTTGGAGTTGGAGAGCATGGGACCAAGCTTTGGCTTGCGATGTTGAGGAGTTGTTTACTTTTTTTCTTTTGTACCTTTGATTAGTACTTTATTCATCATTGTGACTTGGTTGGCTATTTTTATAGACATATGTATCATGCATCATCTTATATATGTGCTCTAGTTATTATTACTTCTAGTCTTCAACTATTTACTTTTGTTATGGTATGTTTACTATTTCCAATATTGTATATATATTTTGTTTCCATTGTGTTACTCTGACAATGAGGGTATAGTTTCTCCATTATCATACCCAAGGCCCTCACTTCTAGTCGGAAACCTTTGGCGTTCAGGTAAATATTCTTGAGGTCATGTGACCAACTTGGTACGGGGCACCTCCGGGTGGCTGTCGAAACCGGGACGTTACATCAATGTTGAGATAAAGGAGGTAAGGATGAATTATATTTCTCCAACTATGTAAGTTTTTCCCATAAAAGATAGGAACTCCTCTATTGTTCACAAAATTTTTATTCTCTATTTATCAAAAAATTTCCTTTGATATTTAGAGGCGACCTCTATCTGAGACTGCTTTTTAGGATCTAACTTGATTCGATAACTAAGAGGGGGAGGGGTGAATTAGTGATCCTATTTCCATTTATGAGTTTCTCCTTTTAAAAATATACCTCTTGAACCGGTGAATGTTATCTATCCACTAATTATAAACTCTCAAACTTTCCTCATATTCAAAAATAAAGATAAAGTATATGGAACAATATTTACATGGTTCAGAAGCCATTCATACTCCATTCCATGTTGGTAACTCCACACAACATGGATTCATCTACCACTTCAAAAATGTATTTACAATACCAAGTCCACAATGTGTTCACACATAACTTATATAATCAACTAAAAGATACAACATCTCTACAAAATATGATCCAATAAGAAACAAAATACCCTGGTGATCACTTCACATCGATGATCATTTCAACTTTTTATATTTCTCATCCATGAAATGCGGATCAAAATATCTGTACATGTACTAATTATTTAAGATATTCAATAGCCGATGTCAATGATCTACCAATTGGTCTCAAAACTCCCAAGAGAATATGAGTGATCCAGTCTTGTCACCTTGATATAGAGAATTTTTTTTTCTTAAAGTTATTTTGTATGAAGGAAATTTTTCTCAATATGCACTTTGTATCTTTTGTGCACTCCTTTATATTTTTTTCTCACTTCTTCCTACTGATATCCCTTCTATAAAAAAGAGGATCAAACACCCAAAAAAAGGGTCACATGTTGTTGGATTAGACCGGAACCTTATTCTTTTAATTTTCCTAAATCATGTTTATAATTTTATTAATTAATTTCATGTTTTCTGTTAGTAAATGATTTTATGGACAAAATTTAAAAATTGGCTATGTCCAGAACTTATCATGACAACCTACCTCATGTTTAATGTACTTATCATGTAAATAATTTGAACTAACCCTGTAGAACCTACCTCAAATTGTACTCCAACTAACCATAGGAACAAACTACCTATCCTGAGTGAGATGATAAAATTCTATCCAAGTAAAAAAATGATCATGCCTTGAAGATGAAGTTACTATGCGTTGATGAAGCTACCATGTGTTGAGAATCAACTTACCGCATGAACAACCTACCTACTGTGAAATAGGTAAAACAAATTTCTATATGTCTTGTAATGATTGTGTGTATCTGTATTTATAGTAACTACAAGAATGACTACCTACCATATGAAAAAATCTACCTACCATGTGTAAAAAATAAGTGATCATGTGAATTAATGGTCTTACCATAAGAACAAGTAAAGTGACTGCATGAATCCATGAACATACAGTAAGAACAAATAGACTAACCACACGAAAGAATGAAGCGATCATGGCTAGTTTCTATGTCAACTGGCCATACCAACCAACTATGAAATCAAGTAACCAGGTTTCAAGTAAAGACAACCTAACATGCCTAAATTTTTATTGGATCATTTTAAAATATCCAACAACTATTTTTCAAAACATTAATTATAGATTCATTGCAATTAATATTGCACTGAATGTTCTCCAATGACTAATTTTGGATGAAGTTATTTTTAAGAAGGAGAACCAATCATGTGAAATAGTGAATAGAGTTCCATATACATAGAAAAACATAGAAACATATGAATTCACCTATTCTACACATAAGACTCATTCAGAATAGTTTATGATGCTATTTGTTTCTACACTTTTAGTGAAAACTCAGTTGAATCTTTTCAAGGAGGAATTCAAATACATATGAACAACTGAAGATGATCAGATCGTGTTTTGCCTATTTTTCACATCTCTCATTCTTTTCTATTTCTCTTTAACATTAAATTTCGAGCAGTGTTTTGTATTTATTTATTAATCTATAAGCATAATCTTTTGTACTAAACTGGAGAGTGCTTGATACTCTCTTTCAACTCTTTTCATTTGTACTCCCATATATAACTGTAGAAGAGGTCGTGTGTGACTTTAAATATTTTTCTTCGACATAGAAACATGGAAGTATTTTATCCTAGACTTTTATAGTACACTTTTTTGTAAAACCTGATCCAGGTTGTGGATCAGTTTATTTAATAGTAAACTACTTAGAAACGGGTGATTTCCAAGTAGAGGGGATTAGGTCTTGCCTTATGACTGAACCCCTTGTTTATTTATATAGTGCGATTTCTAGTTTTGTTATCGCCATTTTAAAGAAAAAACCAATATCTATTTTAAAACTAATCACAAAATTTTACTATGATAGTTGGATATAACTTGTGTTTTATATAATGTGTTTGTTAATAGTAGATTAGTTTAAAAGTTAAAATGTTTTAAAAATTACTTTAATTGAGTATTGATCAAACTATTGATAATCTTTTTGAAAGAATAAATCATATAATTATATGGGTTTTCTTAACTGGTTTTATTTTATAAATTGGGGGATTTAAGTTTTAAATATTTTTGACAATTTTTTATTGGAAACTCAATTTACCCCCCTTGAGTGTTCCATTCTGACCAACATTCTGTATCAAAGGACTTTAATTTTTTTACTTTTATCAAGTTATATTTAAAGATCTTGAATTTATATTATATCTAAATTTAATTCATTATAGATAATCATAAATAATGCAAAACTACTACAAATCAGCCTCCTTATTTTAATGGGCCTAACTATGCTCAATAGAAGACCAATATGAAAATCCATTTAGAGAGTATGGGATTTGATATTTGAAATGTTATTGAAGATTAAGTATGAAAAACCCAAAGATACTAGAGTTGACTGGAGTGATTCCACTAAGGATACATATGATTATAACTATAAAGCAATGAATGAATTATATTGTGCTTTAGGTGAGTATGAATTCAATAAAAATATTTGTATGTTCAGTTGCTTTTGAAATTTGGGATACTATTGATATATCTAATGATGGAACCTCGAATTTCAAAGAAATGAATTTAAATATTTATACTATTAAATATGATAAATTCTAGATAAAGCCTAATAAATCCATTTATTGCATGTATATCAGGTTCAATGAAATTATCAACACTTTGCTTTTACTTAGAAATTATATTTCTGATAAAGATCAAGTGATGTGATTACTAATATGTATATCAATAGGTGGATAGGAAATTTATTTTCCATCAGAGAATATCATGACATCAATACAGTGCCAGTGAATGAACTCATTGGAAAATTCATAATGTACAAGGATGAATTATAGGTAAACAAAGATGATGGTGAACTAAAGAGGAATTTATTATCCTCCAAGAATTCTGATTGAAAACTAAAAGAGAAGATAAAAGATAATAGTTCAAGTGATGAGGAATCACCTACTGATAGTGATGAGGAAATGGATCAACAATCTAGGTGATTAAAAAAATTATATAGGAAGAATAAATTCTTCAAAAAGTCAAATTACAAAGGTAAGTATGATAATAAAGGAATTTGGAGAAAAGAGTAGAAAAAGGATGATTCCTCTAGTGAGATAACATGTTATGAGTTTAAAAGAAAAGTACACATTAAAGTATATTGTATCAAGATAAAATATGAGAAAAAGTAAAAAAATTCTATGAAAACCATATTGAGTGCCTTAGAGGAGAACTAAAGTGATTTTGATTCAAGTAGAGAAGATAACAATGACAGAGCTAATATGTGTTTCATGGAAAACACATATGATCTACTATATACTTTTCCTGCATCTCTTGAACATACATATAATATTTATGATAATGAAAATAATGAATAAAATATGTCTAGTGAGGATCTGTTCAAATATTTTAATATGATGGAGTAAACGTTTAATGAACTTAAGGATAAATATAAATGTTTATAGAAGAATCATGCTATGTCTACTCAATTTAAATTTTATTTTGGTATAAAAGGATACAAAAGATCAATTTTCAAAGGAAAATAATGGAATTAAAATTTCTAATGATAAATTGAAGAATTATTTTCAAATATTTATGAAATGTAGAAAAAAATCTAGCCAAGATGATTTGTAAACAAATAAATCCAAAATATACTATTGGAATTGGTTACCAACATGAATAGAAGAAAATTTATAAGAATAGATTTGTTCATTGTTCTAGTTCTTCTAGTTCTATATATAATTATTATTATTTTGGACCTAATAAATTATTTTTTATAAAATATTAATATTTGTGTATATGAAACTAGTTAAACAATTTTGGATTACTAATGATCCTATTACTAACATTTTTGGATTCAAGAAAATATGGGTACCAAAATCAATTCTTCTTTAAACTTTATTATAGGAAACCTACTTGAAGAGTACTAGTAAGAATATATGGTATCTAGATTATGTATTTTCAAGGAATATGATTGGGGAATACTTTAGCTTCAGTAACCTTATCAAAGATTATGATGGATATGTTACTTTTGGTGACAATGTCAAAGATAAAAATAACTGGACTCGGTCAAATTGAGAACTCTAGTAATATTATAATTTATAAATTTTTATTTGTAGATGGATTTAAGTATAATTTACTTATCATATCATAGTTATGTGATGATGGATATCATGCTAAATTTGAGAATAATGATTGTAAATTTTGTGATTCTAAACATGTTTTAGTTTTTACTGCTTTCTAAAATGATAATGTTTATATTATTAATTTAAATTTATTATTTTATCAAAATATTTATTTT
Organism: Viscum album; assembly: GCA_963277665.1. NCBI lineage: Eukaryota > Viridiplantae > Streptophyta > Magnoliopsida > Santalales > Viscaceae > Viscum > Viscum album. Next base: position 719,115,545 of record OY728129.1, on the reverse strand, counting down.
TAAAGCTCATTTCACAAATATTCTTGAATTTTTAATATGACACTAATCCATTACAACCTACACTCACTTAGTAAGCTAACTAGTAAAGGATTAGTCAAGAATCTACCTAAACTTAAATTCCCTAAAGACAAAGTATGTAACCCATGTCAAAAATAGAAACAACATAAAATCTATATAAACACAAGGAAATAAGTTTCAATTTATAAACCCCTATAGTAGGTTCACATGTATTTTTTGTACCTTATAGAGTTTCTAGCTTAAATGGGAAGCACTTGATCACGTAACGATTCAATGTTCATTTTCACCCTTACACCACTATTTTAAATTGGTATTGTATTGAAACCTATAATGATAATAAAAAACTACACTTCATGATTGATTAAATAATTTTGTGTTTTTTACTGTCAAAAATATAAATTTCACTTGTTTTGATGATTTCATTGAAGGTGGAGGTGATTCGGAGAGACCACGATGATGCGGAAGGAAAATGGGACAAACGTCATGGAATCCCATGAACACATGTCCACTTTTTTGCATGTTACGAAAAATAAGTGCATCCAAATGCTCTAAAATTTTGTAATCCGATCCATAAATCCATGTGATACAACTTTAATAAATGAACCCAAGCCCAATTAATCCATTAAGAGGCCCAAACAAACAAATTTGTCCAATAAAATGAATATAACCAAAACCAAAAGTTTCCCTCTATATTTTGGTAATATCTATTATTAAATACATTATATTTTCTCCAAATTTGACATGGATATATAAATTATGTCTTGAAATAAGATTTTAGTTTTGTGAAAATTGATATAATATTTTATAGTATCCAAAAACCATGGACCAAATGGTTTCTCTAAATGAAGGTGCCCAAAACCACCTCCCATTTTGACTATAAAAGGACACCCTGGGAACCACATTTGGAAGTTCGACTAGGAGGAAAGGTTATTCTATTTTGGAGACCGAAATGTGTCCTCTAATCATTCCTAGTAGTTATGGAGTCCATGAGAAGTTCTACTTTATTATCATTGTCTTTCTCTCCTCTTATGGAGTTTTAAACGCCTTGTGATCACCCGAGGGGAATATGATGTAAATACAAAGCTTTTTTTTGTAATATTTGAATGGTATTTTAAATTCCAAGATTTTGTGTTGTTTTTAATCATCCTGTATTATTATTTAATTTATTTATGTACTGGTTTGTCATTATCAAACTCATATGATTATTTTTGGGGGTACCCTTTCATGTGATGTTTCACACACTTTTCACCATTTATTCTTCCCTCTTTTTAATTGCGGTGTTTGTGTAGTTCATATTGGTTAATTAAACTATCATAAAAACTGTCAATTAACTATAAATTTATGTCATGGAATCAAAAATAAATAACATAAAAATCTAGATAGCACATTGATTTCTTCGTGTGTTTCCTTGGTGAGTTTTGGTAATGAAGTTGAACACAAATCACCTAATCATCGGTGGTATCTGGTGAATCATTGTGTGTTTCCAACTGAACACTAGGATGTATCCTAGTATAAAATCAGTAAAATTATGGTTCTAGGTTTTTAAAAACAAATTATTAAAATATATAAACCCTATTTATTTAAGTGATGAAGGATGATCATCATGAGATTTCCCCGGGTTGATCACACTTAAATAATTTTGTTCAATTCTACTTTGTTTTATCACTTTCCTTTTTTTTATTGTCTTATTAAATCATAAAACCCCAAATTTTCCAAATCCGATTTTCTTTTTATTTTCATAACTAAAAACTTTTTTATTAAATTAATGATCTTAGGCTCCATCGAGATATGACCTAGAGTTCCTACTATAATGTAGAAATTATAGTAAAACAAAACATCTAATTTGACGTGCTCGACAACATGATCAAATTTTGGAACGATTTATGGGGAGATAAGATCATTTTTTTCTCTTTATTTAATTTTATTTATTCATTTTAATTTTTTTAGAACTAATTTAAATGTCCCCCATCCCTTTTGGTTTTGTTGTTTTTTCTTTTGTTTGTTTTTGTGTGTTTTTTCTTATCTCCCACTTTCTCTCTATCTCTAATTATATAGTATAAAAATATCTTTTCTTTTCTCCTTTAACTTTTATTAAGTGATTTTATTTTATCCATATTCAACCATAAAAATAAAAAAATACAAAAAAACCATATATCAAAACTTATTTGCATGGCCCGATCAGAAAAAGAAAAATTGCTTGAATTTGACCCAAAAATTGAAAAGACACTTCACTCACAAATTAAGTCGTATAAAGTAGGAAAATAAATTAATATTGAGGAACCTCTTGTGGGACCTCAAGTGGTCCCAAAAAAATCAAAAATTGAACCAAATAAAACCCAAGAAATCATGGATTCAAATAATCGAACCTTAAAAGAACTGACCACCCTGGATGTGGAGTACCAACCTACGTATATCCAATATCCTGAGAACCTCATAGTGTGCTCCACTATAAAACCCCAAAATGTGTCTAAGGACCTCATAAATTTTAGGTCATTCCTTTTCTACCTTTATGGTGTATCCAAATACTAGATATATTGTATTCCTACCACAATTGGGGACTGTAATGACCTTAAATGACTATTTCTAGAGAAGTTTTTTATTTCCTCCTGAGCTGCATCAATTAGAAATGAAATTTGTGGAATCAGGCAATCAAAATGAGATACCCTTCATGAATATTGGGAGAGATTAAAATTAATTTGTTCAAGTTTCCCCCACCACCAAATTAGTGAACAATTTATAATTTAATAATTATATGAGATAATTTTCTCCATGGATTGTGGAATGATATATGTTGCAGTTGGTGGTTCCCTAGTTGATAAAACTCATTCTTCCACTCATGAATTAATAGCAAACATGGCTCAAAATGCACAATAATTTGGTACATAAGCAATTTAACGAACTTGAGGAGTTAATGAGGTAAGTAATTCATCCCTAGAACAAAAGGTAGATAATAAACTTGATGAGATACATACCATTCTGAGGAAATTAGATCGATCACAAGGTAATTCACTCTCTCCTACCATTCCAATGCATTGTGGTATTTTTTCTAATAACACTCATTTTTATTACCAGTGCCCACAACTTCAGGATTCATCCGAGTCTTGTGGAGCAATATTCCTATGGAATCCTTTTTAGAAACCACCACCCTTCATGAAACAACCATTCAATCCAAATCCAAACCCTGGGTGGAAATCATGACCACAATACCAATAAGGAGGAAACTCGATCTACCCTAAGCAGAACTGGTATCAACAAGGATAAGATATGCAACCTTTTTATCCTTAAAAATCTCAAAAAAATCATCCACATTCTAAATATGAACCAATACTCGAGGACATGGTGAAGTAAATAGAAACCCAGAACCTCTAGTTCCAACAAACCACACAATCGACAATTCAAGACCTACAAACACAAGTGGGACAATTGGAAAACACCATCGGTGAGATAAAGAAGAAAGGTTATGTAAAAATACCATCCAAACCTATTTTTAATCCAAAATACAAAGGTAATGTTTGTGCAATCACAATTTATAGTGGTAAAGAAGTTTCTTCTTCCAATGGTTATACCCAACAAGTGTGTCCTCCTGTTGAAAAATATCTTTCTTTACCCACAAAAGTTTTAAGTGAAGACAAAAAAGACAAAAAGGGTAAACAAATTGTCATTGAGTATTCACCTAAACAATTCATTCATATTTATTTCTCCTAAATAATATCTAAATCTATTAAATTTTTTATAATGATATTGATAATGAAATAATGGATAAATTTAAAAAGTTACAAGTTAATATTCCTTTATTGGATGTAGTTAAATAGATCCCTCACTAAGACAATTTTCATAAATATATTTGTACCCATAGAAGGAGAGTGAAGGGGAATGAGAGGGTCAACCTAGGAATGAATATCACAACCTTAATAAAACCAACAATTCTTCCCAGATTCAATGATCTGATAACTTTCACGATACCTTACACCATAGGGGAGACCTTATTTTCGGATGCAATACTAGATTTTGGTGCTTCAATTAATTTGATCCCTTACTCTGTGTACACTTCTATTTAGGTTGGAGAGATTCAACCAATGAGCATCATCATTCAAATTTCTAATAATACACCCATCAGGTGTGATCGAGGATTTACTCATAAGAGTAAAGAATCTCATCTTCCCCACCGATTTCTACATTCATGAGAATGAAGATACTCAAACCGAAGGACATGCTCCTCTCAAACTTGGGAGTCCATTCCTTAAAACAATAAGTACAATCATCAACATTCCCAATGTTATGCTATCTATGGAGTTAGGTGGAGAAAAGGTAAGTTTTAATATCCTTGAAGCTATGAAACACCCTATTTAAGATCAATCCACTCTTCCTATATATTCGATGGAAGTTCTCTCAAATAACACACACACAAAAAATGCTCTCCTAGACCCATAATCTAATTCATTTTTCTCTTCTTCACCCTTGTATGATTTGAGTTTCAATTCATGTTTTATGTGTTGTGTGGGTTCAAAAAAGTGTAAATTTTGTGCTTTAATTGATGAGTGTGTTCATTATGAGGTACATATGACCATTGATGATTCTTGAAATCTCATTTCCATAAATTATATTTCCTTAGAGAACAAACATGAGCAAATAGACAGTGTCGTGGACCTCACTCCTCCTAAATCCCCTCCCACAATCCAAAAACCACTAGTGTTAGAACTAAAACCACATTCTTCTAATTTAAAATATACTTATCTTGAGGGTATTGAATAATTTACCATCATTATTTCCAACAAACTCTCTCCACAATAGGAATAAAAAATACTCGACGTTTTGAGAGAGTGAAAAAGGGTGATAGGATGGACATTGGCTGATATTCCTAGGATTATCCCATTTATCTGTATGAACCATATACTTTTAAATTATGAGGCTAAGCCCATAATGTAAGCTCAATTTAGGTTAAATCCCACTCTCTTTGAAGTGATACAATTAGAAGTTAGTAAATTACTTACTGTTGGAATCATTTATCCTATATCTGATAGTAAATGGGTTAGCCCAATGAAATTTTTTCCTAAAAACTAGAATACTTGTTGTGTTAAATTAAAGAAATGAATTATTTCCAAGATATGTGAAAAACAGTTGGTGAGTCTGTATTGACTACCGTTGATTGAATCAAGCCATGTGAAATGACCACTTTCCTCTACCTTTCATTGACCAAATGTTAGAAAGACTGACTAGTAAGTCCCATTATTTTTTCCTTGATGTCTATTAAGGTTATTTAAAAATCTATATATCCCATGAGGATCAATAAAACAACACATTTACCAGTCCATTCAGAAAATTTTCATTTAGAATGATGTCTTTTGGTCTCTATAATGCTCCTATTACTTTTCAGTATTGTATGTTGAATATATTTTCAGATTACATTGATAATTGCATGGAGGTTTTTATAAATGATTTCATAATTTATAGAACTTACTTTGATGAATTTTTGGAACACCTAGGTTCTATCCTCCATCATTTCATAGAAAAAGATCTTGTATTAAATTATGAGAAATTCTAATTCTTGGTTGAGGAAGGGATAGTTCTTTAGAATGTTATTCAAAATGAGGGAATTAAAGTGGATAAATAAAAAATTCAATATATTTCATCCCTTACATACACAAAATGTGTTCATGAGGTGAAATATTTATTAGGTCATGTTGGTTTTTACCACCGATTCATTGGACTTTAGTAAGATCCCACTTCCCTTATCTCGATTATTGTAAAAGGATTCTGAATTTGTTTTTGATAAAAATAGTGAGGATGCTTTCAATTCACTAAAAATGAGTCTCTCATCACCTACCATCATCCAACCACCAAGGTGGGATCTTACCTTTGAACTTATGTGTGATTTCTCTAACTCTGTAGTTGAGGAAGTTTTATCACAAAGGGTTGAGAAGACTCCTCATGTCATTGAATATGCCTCACGTACCCTTGAACCCGCCTATGTAAACCACACAACCACTAGAAAAGTGATCCTTTATATTATGTTTAACTTAGAAAAAACCTGTTCATATCTTCTTGGTTTAAAAATCATTGTGTTTTCTGACCATGCTACCCTTCGATTTCTCCTTAAGAAAGTCAAAGCAAAGCCACGCCTCATAGGGTTGATGCTCCTCATATAGGAGTTTGACCTTGATATTTATGATAAGAGAGGAGTGGAAAATGTTATAGTTGAACACATTATTAGTATTTCCCCACTATTGGACCATTATTATGACTCATCCCTCCCCATTATAGAATTATTCCCTCATAAGAACCTTTGTGATGTTGTGGACCTTACCCCCTGGTATGCAAAAATTGTGAATTTTCTAGAAACATATAGAATACCTATTGATTTTATCACTTCAAAATCCAAGAGATTTAAGCATTATTCAAGATGGTACATTTGGGATGAACCTTAATTTTGAAGAATTTTTAGTGACCAAGTTGTTCGTTGGTGTATCCCTGACCCTGATTTCACCTCTATTTTGACCTTTTGCCACACTTTAGATTTTGGGGGACAATTTGTCTCTCAATACATAACTTGAAAGGTCCTTGAATCAAGAATTTATTGGACAACATTATATAGATATGCCCATACATTTTGTAATTCATGTACTCAATGTAAATTAAAATGGAATATCTCTAAGAGGAATAAAATGCCCCAAAAACCCATGTTATTTTGTAAAATCTTTGATGCGTGGGGAACTGAATTCATGGGGTATTTTCTAAATTCATTTGGATTTGTGTACATATTATTGGTTGTGAAATATTTCTCTAAATGAGTGGATGAAAAGGCCACTAGTACTGATGTCTCTTGAGTGTTTTTTGATTTTGTGAGGTCCCATATTTTCAGTAGGTTTGGTTGGATGAGATTCATCATTAGTGATCAGGGTTCACATTTTTTCAATCACAACTCAAATTTTTTTTCATAAGTATGGGGTTGTTCCTAAATTTTCCATTGAATATCAACCCAAAACTAAAAAACAAGCTAAACTATAAAATTGGGAAGTTAAGAGAATATTGGAAAAATGGTACAACCCAATAGGAAATATTGGAGTTTTCACTTGGATGATACACTTTGGGCATATCATACAACTTTTAAAACCCTGATCAAAATGACACCATACAGGATTGTGTTTGGAAAGGCTTGTCACCTTCTAGTGGAGGTAGAGCACCATGCATATTGGGATGTTAAATAATGTAATATTAATCTCTCAGATACTGGTGAGTATAGAAAGCTTCAGATTAAGGAGTTGGAAGAAATTCAGCGTGATATATATGAGAAATAATAAATCTATAAAGAGAATACAAAGGCTATCCATGAACAAATAATTCATCAGCAGAAGATTTATATTTGTGAGAAGGTCATCATGTACAATTCCAGGCTAAATCTCCACCTAGGTAAGCTTCATTCCTGATGGCTCGATACTTATATTGTTACTAATATTTACCCTTTTGGTGAAATATTGGTTTTTCATGATTAGAGTGGCTGAAGTATTACCGTAAATGGTAAGAGACTTAATCACTTTTATAAGGATTTTACAAAATCACCTGGTGGAAGAAATCCACCTTCAAGAAGAAACATACTAGTGAAACCCATGAGGTTTTTTCCTTCCTTCCCACATTCTCTTTTATTACAGTGAGGAAACTGCACACTATAGGTGTGTGTGTGTGGGTGGGGGGGTGGTACATTCCTGGGTTGATTAGAATTTTATTTATTTTCTTTTTTCTTCTATTTTTAGCTTGCTTAATAACATTTTTAATTTTCTCCACCTTGTCGAGTTCATTTGGATTTTCATCATCTTTCTTTATTTTTCTATTTTTCTCTTGTTGAATGGTATTATCACTCCCCCCAATCCAACCTCACTTTTTTTCTGGAATGATAATTTTTAATGCCCAATTTATTATGAAAAATGATTCCTGCTTAATCCTGAAAGTTATTGAAAATGCTTGAGGAATTTCCCTATTTCATGTTGTTTTAAATTTTTTTAATAAAAAAATCACTTATAGAATGTGTGTTTTGACATAAATTTAACATTAGGGAGTGATTTTGAGTAAATTGGTTATTTTTTAATGATATAAATGATTGTATCTATATGATACATTTGAGATGATCGATACCCCTTATGTGAGTAGTTTTTAGGAAAGTTGTGCCTCTTAATATCTCCACACACTTTTTCACCAAACCATAAAGTGTGAATATTTATTACTTAATAGAAGGTAAATATATGATAGTTTAACATTTATCTGATTTCTAAAATGATTCTTCCATATGTTTGTTCCTTATCTGATCTATTTCATTATTGTACCATATTTACCTTTGTGTGTGTACCTGTTATCTGACTGTTGTATGACCTCAAAAAAAACTATAACTAAAAAAATAAAATTTTTAAAAAAATACACAAAATAATACAAGTTTTTTCATGGGTAGTTCAAAAACCACTCTTCCAAAACCTTTGATCTTGTTATTACTATTACAATTAGTTTCATGAGGAGATCAAACAAGGGTTGAGTGATGAGTGTGAGATTTGTTCCAAGTTTAACTTTAAAAAAATAGTAATAAATGAGAGGAGTGATGAAATGTACAAAATATGGGGATATCTAGGTTATAAGATTAAGGTTTTAATTTTATTAATGCTTAATTGAGGGGGTTTTGAAATTTTATTATAAATTATATATGGAAGGTTCAGTGGATAAGAATCATTTAAGCAGAAGAATGTTAAAATAACTTATATTTACTAGATAGAAAGTAGAAATAATAGCATGGAATGGTTTTTACACATACATGTGGAGAGTTAGTGGTATTATTGAATTTTTAATTCCTTTCTCATATTGGTATCATTAATCTCTTTGAATTTTGTTTTGATATAATTTATGATACATCTTTTTCCAAGATTGTTGATTATAAATCCTTAGTGTAATTTTTTATTTGATCACATTGCTATCATGAATTAAATTTTCATCAAATGTTAAATATTAATGAAGTTGGGAATATATGCATGCATAATTTTTGGAAATGTGACTTTTCCCAAGATTGAAAATGTTTAGGTGTGGGGGTGTGATCGCATAGTGATTCACTATTCATTTACACCCTTACACCACTATTTTAAACTAGTTTTGTATTGAAAATTAAAATTATAATAAAAAATTTAAGTTCATGATTGATTAAATAATTTTGCGTTTTTCATTATTAAGAAGGGAAATTTCACTTGTTTTGATTATTTCGTTGAAGGTGGAGGTGATTCGGAGATCCCATGATGACGCGGAAGGAAAATGGGCCAAACTGCATGGAAGCCCATGAACATATGTCCACTATTTTTCATGTTTAAAAAAATAAATTCATCAAAATTGGATGAAATTTTGTTATCTTATCCATAACTATATGGGATAAAACTTTCATTAAGTAACCCAATCCAAATTCATCGATTAAGTGTCTCAACCGAACAAATCTATCCAATAAAATAAATCTAAACATATTCAAAAGTTTGCCTTTATATTTTAGAAATATATCTTATTATATACATTATATGATCTCCAAATTTGAAAGGGAGATATAAATTAGGTCATTAAAAAAGTTTTTAGTTTTTTAAAAATCAATATAATATTGTCTAGTGTCCCAAAACTATGGACTAAGTGGTTTCTTGAAATAAAAGTTCCCAAAACCACCTCCCATTTTGGCTGTAAAAGAACATCTTGAGAACCACATTTGAAAGTTATACCAGGAGGCAATGTGCTTCCATTTTGGAGACCCAAAGGTGTCCTACACTTATTCCTATCAGTTCTGGAGGCCATGGTAAGTTATACTTCATCATCATTGTCTTTCTCTCCTCCTATGTAGTTCTAAACACCTTGTGATCACCCACGAGGAATGTGATGTAAATCCCAATCTTTGTTTTTTAATATTTGAATGATATTTTAAATTATAGGGTTGTGTTTTGTTTTTCATCACCCTATATTCTTATTTAATTAATTCATGTACTGGTATTTCATTTTCAAACTCATATGATCATGTTTGGGGGTACCCTTTCATGTGATATTTCACCCACCGTTCATCATTTCTTCTTTCCCATTTTTAATTTTGGTGTTTGTGTGGTTCATATTAGTCAATTGAACTATCATAAAATCTATAAATTCCTTGTAAATTTATTTCATGGTATCAAAAATAAATAACATACAAACCTGGATAGTGCATCTACTTCTTCGTGTGTTGCCTTGGTTAGTTTTGGTTTTGAAGTCGAACACAAATCACCCAATCATCAGTGGTATCCGGTGAATCATTTTGTGTTTCCAAATGAACACTAGGAGGTATCCTAGCATAAATGTAGAGACCCGTATCTTGACGTACATGGACATTACATTACTTTGAGGAATACTTAGTACATAACAAAAACACACACACAAGGATCGTAATAGTTTAGTGTCTTTGGAAACTCGGAATATAATCTTCTAATCGTGGTGAAAGATCTTCAACATCTCCCATAAATATCTTCCTTTTTTTACCTAAAACCTTTCTTTATATCCTGGGGAAAAGAAAACATAAAAGGGTGAGCTCAAATGCTCAGTAAGGGTAAACAAAAGAAATATCAATCACATCATATTCATAAGAACATAACATTTTGTAAATCTTAACCTGTAAAAGAGAGCATAATTTCATAACATGGGATAAATCATGGAAGTGAAATGTAATCACAATAATCATAACTTAAAACATGAAACTTTGTGTCATACACACATAATCATAGAGAATCATTTCTTGTTAGTCAAGACTCATTGCCAAGACTATCTTAGTGGACAAACTCCCTTTCTGAACCGAGTCACCCTCGTTTCAGTCCTGTTTCACTGAACCGGTATAACCTACCGTTCCAGCCATGTCTATCTCATGAGATATAAAATCTTTACCCAATGCATTGGAGGGAGATATAGGTCCCACCCATCTTATAATGAATTATTTCTTATGTGTTCCACATAATCATAAATCATACATCATCGCATAACACATGTAACAAAAATGGGATTCTTGAAACATCATGACATCATAAAACAAATCATATAAGGTAAATGACTTCATAAAAATAATTCCCTCAAAACATAACCAAATAAATGTAATAATAGGGATAAAAACAGAACCCTATATTATCTTATATGGAAAATAATTTTGATAAAACATTTGAACTCCATTCTTGAGGAAAATATCCTTTCTCCTTCAAAAACACTTTTCATTTCTTAACATGTCATAAAATTATAAACTAAAAGAAGTTGATTAAAAATAAACTTGAAAACTTATAAAGGAAGATTCTTGGAAATAATGTTTTAAAAATCCATTCTTGCCGTATAAGTTTAAAAAAAAATTCTTCTCGTACTTTTGTCGGAAAAGTCAAAAAGTACCTCGTACGAAAAACAACAAAAGATTCCTTTCATATCTTTTACTAAAAACACACCGAAGGGTAAAATTGGATTTAAACCATTGTGGGTGGATGTAAATAATATGTCATATCGAGGAAACATGAATGTGGATGATAAAATGCACCCCAGTAAATGCCAATGTATAAACAATCTCGGATAAAAATGAGATTGTGATATTTCCCTTACCTTAGGTCCGATTTGCTTCGTAAGTGTCCGAACCTCCTCTTCTTTGAAGCGCCTCTTTGAGACCTCCTCTTAGGGCCCTAAAATTGGTCTTTGAGGAAGACCAGAACCTCTAGGATGTTTCTAGGGAAGTGGAGAAGATATTTTGGCAGGGGTTGGCCGAGCTTGAATGCTCAAATTGGTGTGAGGAGGAGAGGGATGAGGTTCCCTTTTATAAGGGAGGAGAGGGGCACCTTTGGAATAACTAAAAATATTATTTTATTATAAAGTCAAGTTCGGTTTTTAAATAGCTCCAAATTGATTTATTTAGAGGCTAAGGTGGGGATGGGTCGAAATCCTCTCATCCAATAGAATTTAGACAAGTTTAGGTTCCTATTTTAACCTTATCATTTAGATTTAACATTAAGTTAAATAATTTTACTTTTACCGTGTCTTCTTGTGTTCTTATACTATAAGGTTAATAAACTTACTATATCAAGCCAAACGAACCCCAAGTTGTTTACTATTAATATATATAACCTTATCTAAGTCATTTGGCCGAACCTTAGATTTTTAGGAATAAAATAACAATTAATAATATAATATTTTTTTAAAAAACTATTTTATGTCAATTTTGACACTATTTAATAATTGATTTTTGTGAAAATCATAACAGAATGATAAGTTCGAACAAAGTTAATTAAATAAATAATAACATGTTATATTAACCTATAAAAGTAGTGTAATTCATAAAAAGTCTCAAATTATATTTATTTGGGTATTTATAACATCAATTATGTCAATATTTTATTAATAAGATAATTACTGCATCATCGTTGTGTCATAAATAAATTACATTATTTAATGTCTAAAAATTACAAATAAAATACCATTATGTAGGAAATCTTTTTATATTTCTAATGAATATTTATAGTCAAATTTATCTTATGTATAACCCCATATTAAAAATGTTTTAGTAAATAAACATTGATTTTAACTCTTTTAACCCTTCTTTAAATAAATTAATAATAAATGTCCTAATCTAATCCAAGTGGGCCTAAATGGTCATATTTTATTCCTAAGTTTGTTTTTGGTCGAATTACACTTGTCCAATAGAATTAGTACATGTGTTAGGGTAATAATAATATCATTTCTACCCTTAATTACCCTATTTACTTTTAACTGTGGTAAAAAAAAGTAAAAAGTTACTATTCACCAAAAAAATATTTTCATCTCATTGAACCACATTTTACTTATTGACATCAACCGTGTCTCTCAGATTTTTGAAATTCCACTCACAGAAGCGGTAAAATTAAGTTTTATGAAAAATTCTGTTTTTTAACTACCACTTAGTGGTTTCACTATTCATCAAAAATTGAAAGTTTTCAGAAAAATATCAAAAATTAGGCCTAAGCTATATTTGATATTATGAACTAAAAAATGATTTCTATTTTACCAAATTCAAAACATATCAGTTGCATTAATTAATTTAAAAATTAATTCCCGTCGTTAAAACAAAAGGCGTGTTTTTAAGAGATAATAACTATCAAAAGATTGACACTTGTTTATAACTGGTTTAAATGTGAAATTACATCCAATGACCAACATTGTATTAAATTGTAAAAATATATTCTAAATATACTTTAAAACCACTCAAATTAATAATTTATCAATATTAATTATTTCGATTGAAAAAGTTGTTTTTAATTAAAATTTAGTAATTTCCAATATTCATCAAAATATGAAAGTTATCCGAAAATTACCAAAATTTCACCCTAAGCTAATTTCGATATTCCGAATCCATAAAATTTAAAAAATTTCAAAAAGTGGTTATTACTATTCATAACGGCTAGTTTTAATAATATTTTAATAGCATATCGTTGTTTAGTGAAACTCGATATTGCGTACTACACACGCTATCAAGGAAGGTCGTGATTGCGTGTAATGAAAGGAAAGTCAAGGATGCGTGTTGTGCAAGATCCTTTTGGTGTAGTGTATAACACAAGACATTAATGAAATTAAAAAGAATATTTTTCATAAAATCTCGGGGTGTTACAATAAACTCAGTAAAATTATATTTCTAGGTGTTAAAAACAAAATATTAAAATATCTAAACCCTATCTCTTGAAGTGATGAAGGATGAGCATCATGAAACTTACCTTGGTTGATCATTCTTAACTAATTCTGTTCAATTCAACTTTATTTTATCACTTTCCTTTTTCTATTGTATTCTTAAATCATTAAACCCAAAGTTTTTTAAATCCCATTTACCTTTTATTTTCTTAACCAAAACCATTTTTCTTAAATTAATTATCTAAGGTTACATCGAGAGATGACAAAGGGTTCCTACTATACTGCAAAAATTATAGTAAAAATAAACATCTAATTTGATGTTCTCAAGAACGTGATCAGTACCATGATTATGTTCTAGTTGATTACTTTTCTAGATACACCTGGGTATTATTTCTATGTCAAAAAATTGAAGATTTTTATTATTTTTTCAAGTATAAAAAATCTATATAAAATCTTAGTGGAGATATAATTAATACCTTAAGAAGTGATCATGGCCATGAATTTGAGAATCAAGACTTGAATCTCTATACTCACAAGAGAGCTATAGTCATAATTTTTCTGCTCCTAGAACCATGTAGAAAAATGGTGCATTATAATGTATAAATAAAACCCTTTAAGAAATTAACCAGACCATTCTCAATGAGTATGATTTACCTATTTATTTTTGTAAAAAAAATCTATGAATACAACTTGATATATTATCAATAGAGTTCTAAATAGACCACTTTTAAAGAAAACCACATATGATTTATTGAATGGTAGAAAAACAAGAGTTAATTACATTAGATTTTTTGGTTGTAAAGTATTTATAATCAATACAAAGGAGAACTTAGAAAAAATTACATCTAAAAATGATGAAGGAATTTTCCTTGGATATTCACCATCCAGTAAGTCATTCAGGGTATTCAATAAAAGGACTAAGATTGTGGAATAACTTTTACATATCAAATTTAATGAGATAGATCCACTTAAACATATGACCCCTTTATAAAACCTTGAGGATGAACATTATAATTTAGATATCAATGTTAAATCTAGTGATAATTTTATCAAATCTACTATAGAAAAATATCCCAGTTCTAAGGAACTATTTGAACCCAAACTTATATAAGAGTATGAAGTGTCAAATACTTTAATTCCTAAAGTTATTAGGACTTATAGAGATCGTCCCTTAGATGATATTGTAGGAGACCAAGGTAAAGGAACTCAAACTAGATATTATCTAAGGAAACAAATTGAAAATCAACATTTCTTGTCATAGTTTGAACCAAAGAACATCATAGAAGTAATAAATAATTAATTTTGGGTAATGGAAATTCAATAAGAACTGAATCGATTTGAAATAAATAAATTTTGAGAAATTGTTAAAAGGCCTAAGAACTTATTGAATATTTCCACTAAATTGGTGATTAGGAATAAAGTATATGATTCATGAACTATTATTAGAAATAAATCTAGATTGGTAGCAAAAGGATATATTCAATAAGAAGGTATTGACTATAGGGAAACCTTGGAACTTGTAGCTATATTTGAAGACATCAAAATGTTTCTTGGTTATGTAGTACATTTGTATTTAAGGTTATATCAAATGGATGTCAAGAGTGAATTCATAAATGGTTATATAATTGAGGATGTTTTTGTTGAACAACCCATGGATTTCAAAACCCTCATTTTCCAAATCATGTATTTAAATTAAAAAAACTTTATATGGTTTGAAATAAGATCCTAGATCTTGATTTGATAGGATCATCTCATTTTTTATTTATAAAGTTTTTTAAAAGGAATAGTTGACCCTAATTTATTTATTAAAATAATTTCAAAATATGTTTTAGTGGTACGAATCTATGTTGAAGATATTATTTTTTGATCATGAAAAAACTCTTTGTGTTCTAAATTTTCAAAAAATGATGTTAAATTAATTTGAAATGAGTTTGATGGGTGGGTTAAAATTATTTCTTGGTTTTAAAAATTTTCAAAAAAAGGAATTAACTATTTTAAATCAAAGAAAGTACACTAAATAACTTTTAAAAGTTTTGGTATAGATATTATTAATGGTATTGATACTCCCATGAGTACAAGTTGTAAGTTGGATCATAATGAAACTAGGAACCAGCTGATAAAACCACTTATAGAGGTACAATTATTATAATTAACTACTTTCCATCCAAATATTATGTTTAGTGTATGTATGTGTGCTCGATTTAAGTCAAATCCAAAAGAATCATATTTTATTATTGTGAAAATAATTTTTAAATACCTCAAAAGTACAACCAACTTAAGACTATTTTATTCTAAAGGATATAAATTTGATTTAGTGAGTTATTCTGATATAGATTTTGGTGGTTTTAAGTTATATATAAAAATCACTTTTGGAACATGTCACTTTTTGGGAAACTCACAAGTTTCTCGGTGTAGTAAAATGCATAACTCTGTTGCATTATCTACTACTAAATCTAAATACATAGAAGTGGAATTTTTTTGTGCATAGATTGTATGTATGAAACATAAATTATTAGACTATGAATATCAATTTTTACATGTCCCTATAAATTATGATAACACAAGTGTGATAAATATTTATAAGAATCATGTATCACATTCTTGAACAAAAAACATTGATATAAGAAATCAATTTCTGATAGATCATTTTCAAAAAGATGATATAACTCTTGAATTAAATAGTACTGAACATCATCTTGTTGATATATTTACAAAGCCTTTGAATATTAAGAGAATAAACTATATAAAACATGAATTGGTCATGATAAATTATTTCTAATTGTTTCAATTTAGTCTTATCCATTATAGTCATTTAAATTGTGGTTTTAAATTATTATATTTTGTATGTAAAGATTTTTCTAAAAGTAAATTTGAAGTATGGTTCACACGATCAGTATACCGATCATGATTTTTTGTTCATACAATCAATATATCTACCATGTCTATTTTATGATTAAAATTTTTCATGAAATATTTTTGGCAGGATTTTACTTAATTTTATTATCACATTAATTTCTAAATGATTGAAATGAAATTAAAATTAGAATCTGAATTTATGCCTAAATTTTACCTAAAATCTCTTCCTTCCTTTCAAAATCTTTTATGTAAATCTAAATCCTCCCATCTCAAACCCTCCCTATATCTTAAACCCAAACCTTTTGAGAAGTCAGTTTGAATAAAAAATGACGAGGATGAAGTGTGTGTTGAAAGCTACATTTCCTATTCACTTTCCTCCTTCAATGAAGTCTAAGAAAAAAAAAGATAGCCCAAGCACATCAGTGAAGACAAGGAATCCACATCCAATCAATCATCTTATTTTTATGGAAAAGGAAGTCGATGCAAGTGGCTGCAATCAAGAAAATCATTGGTTTGGAATGTGATTTAGAATTAGGGATGGACTGATTATTTTATAGATAATTATAAGACATTTTAATCAAAAAAAATTAATGATTTTTATGCTCATTTGGAATTTATTCATAGATATAAAAGAGATATCATTTATATAATAATAAATGGTAAAGTTTTAGATTTCTCTTCAAAACATTGGGAAAAGTACTTGGGTATGCTGCACAAAGGATAATTTTAGGATTTTCAGAGTTCATATACAATAAATCATGTTCACTTTGAGTTTCAAAGTTCTTTACAAGAGCTATCTGGGAATGGAACCCCCATAAGTATAACTGTTGTTGAGTTGAGTGGATAATGTATAATTCTAGTCACATTTGACCAACACCTAATCCAGTGATGTATCCTAATATACTAATGGTTCTTGTGGATCCAGGTATTGAACCCGATGAGCTTGTTCAATATTCTGATGATGAAGTGGTTATTAGTATGGAAGAAGTGGAAGTTGTCAGGTATCAATAAGAAGAAGTATAAGAGTATAAGATGATGAATCTTAATGAGGAAGTTAGGTAATCTCATGTGGATGATAGGCCAGTCACTCCTGTTATGTGTTATGGACATCCTGAATCTCTTTTACCTTTATCATCACATGAGGAAGAACTTAAGTATAAGGACCTTATTGATACTAAGGAATATATTAGTGGATATATATCTTTGTGGGATGAGTCTGATGACTCTAAAGAAGATGAAAGTGGCTCAAATTGATCTCCTATTATTAGAAGTACTCCCAGACAGCTTGTACCTGATGTACCTACTAAGGGGGAGAAGTCCCCTAGATATATTATTTTGGGCATAGAGTATTCATAATCTGATGATGATGATGATGATGGGGGAAGTCTACCTACACATAGTGGAACTCCCTTCCCTTATTCTTAGATAATGCTAGATATATCTCTCATTACTTCTATATATTCTCAACAAAGACTTGATGTATCTCTTGTGAGACCCTTAGTTGACCAAAATATCCAAGATATCTTTAGTCCTTATCCTAAAAAAGTTGGTAAAGAAACTGATCATCTTAGTTCTCATAGTGAATATATTGAGGTTGGTGAACCTACTATTCATGAGGATGCTGGTGATAGAGTGAAATATAAGTTTGTTAAAGCTAGATCAGTGGAGAATTAAGTTGAGTTAGATGGTAGAAATTAGGCTTATGATCCATATACTACGTACCTACTTTTATTTTTTCTACATCATACATTACAAACGAAAATTTGAATGAATTCAAATCAAATATTATGGGTGTATTCAAGGAAGTGTTTCTTAGTTTTGGAAATTACTTGGATCCTACTCAAGAATAAGATATTATAAGGATATTGATGTTGGTGATTTATCATATTTAACCCAAACTTTATCTTGAGATGAATTTTCTAAGAAATGAGATTGAAGATCCGAAGGCACTGTTAGGTGCTCTGCATGTATAACTCTATGATATGATGGTGCATCATGACCAAAGGTATATAAGTTCAGACTTTTAGGTTGTTATATCTACTATTACTTCTCCTCTTACTCCTCTTCCTTCTCCCGTTCAACCTTCTTTTGATGAAGATAAAATCGTACAAATCATAAGGGATGAGTTTAAGGTTGTGTTTGATGAGTTCAAGAAAACCATAAAAGTTGCGATTAATGGTTTTCAAACACATGATACTAAAACTATGGCACTAGTAAGGGGATATTTAAATCAATATGGGAAATATAAAGAAACAATCAAGAATTATATTTATTTCTACCTTAATATAATCTTTACCAAGCCATATTTAAAGGTTACATTCATAATTGTTGACTTGGATCTCAAGACATCACATTTAACCCAAGATTTTAAGTCACAAGTTGAGAAACTCAAGGTGATGACCCCAGTGTTGGAAGCTTTCTTAGAAACCAAAGAAAATATTCTTCATGCTTTTGATCATGTTTCCTGGGCAGTGAGTGAATTTTACATATTGATGGAACCCTTATTATATAATTCTCATACTATTTTCTAGTCCCTTTGGCTATCCCTACGTCATTATATCCTACCACAACCCCATATATCATCAATAATTTTGTCTCGACTCATAGGGAACTCACCCAACACATCATTCCCATGTATAAGTGTATAGTTATTAGTGACCTTGTTTCCACCTCTACACCACATACTACCTCTTCTTCCCTTACTTTTACTTCCAAAGGAAAGGATCTTATCCTTTAGATATCCAAGATGTTTCATATTCAAATTCTATTTATAATTCTTAATAGAGCATACTTCTAAAAACTTTTGTAACACATTTTTTAATATTAATGGAATACTAATTTTACTCTCATTTATGTTTATATATTTTTAATTATATGTTTTTTTCCCTCTAATTTACTTTTTTATAATCCCAAAATGGGTATCAAGTGTGTAAAATCATTTGAATTCATTAGAAATCTTTGAATAATTTAAGGGGATTGATAAACCTTAAATTAATAAAGAAATATATGTTTCCATTACCTATAAACATATTTTATATTTATTCATTTCTTTTTATTTTAAATTTCATGATTTTTTATCATCAAAATAGGGGATATTATTATCTTAGACCAAAACATCTTAAATTTAATGATCTCAAATCATGTTTATAATGTTATTAATGAATTACATGTTTTTTTGTTAGTGAATGGTTTTCCAGAAAAACTTGAAAAATTGTACAAGTATGGTACTTACCATGATAACCTACTACATGTATAATGTACTTACCATGTGAAGAATTTGAATTGACCCTATGGAACATACCACACACTTTACTCTAACTGAATGTATGAACAAACTACCTATCATGCATCAAATGATATTTTTTTCCAATTCATAAATTGAACATGCATTGAAGATGAACCTATTATGCATTTAATAGAAACCTACCATGCATTAAGGAACTTACTATTCTTTGGAAAGAAAATTTTGTTCCAATATACCTTCATATAATGTGTTTTGATGACTCAATAAATACCTAATTCAATTCTAACAATTTTATCCTAAGTGTTCCAGGTTATATTTATCTTATTATGTGTGTCCAAGTGTTTATTTTACGATATGTAATAATTTTATCTTACAAGAATCTAAGAACATATTTTGTTTCTCAGAATTAGAAAGTGCTGAAGTTTTTTCTACTATGTATGACTTTATCTTACGAAGTATGGCTGAGTTTGTCAAGACAAATGCTTTAGTCAAAATGAAAATAAGAAAGGAAATTATCTTCTAAAAAAATATTTGTATCCAAAACAAGTTGAAGAAGATAAGTGTCACATCGCATTAACATGTTATATATTATTCTAGAGAATTATTTTATGCTATATTTAAGTCATCTTATCTTACGAGGAAGAGCTACTTTATCTTATGAAAGTTATCTTATAATGAACAGTACTTCCAGTTGGTATTTTATGAAGATCTAGTATTGCATAATTTCATGATCACTTTACAAATATATCAACAAGTAACTTCATTCCTTTAGAGAATATCAAAAGGAGATTATAAATTTAAGTAAATATTGGTTTTCATAATACTTTCCATGAATAAGAATATATAAAGAACGATAATATTTATGCTATCACTACCAAAAAAGAAATTATTATATTTGGAAAGTTTGGATGCGTATCCTTAATAGACTATCTCATCAAGATCACTATATAATATCACCCAACCATTTTAATTATATTGCACTCAAGTTTAAACAATATATAAAAAGATTAGTTATCCACTAAAAAAAATAATGGAGGAGAGATAGTTGATTACATTTTTTTACAACAACCAATAAAAATGACAGAGACCTGTATATAGTGGAAATATAACATTCATGATGTCCTTATCTGTTCTATCAGTCGCACTAAAGATAATCCCAAGATATACCTTAGATTTTATCATTTTCTCAAAATGAATCTTCATCTACTATCAGTTTCTTCTTACAATTGTATGTTTCATATGTTCCTCTAAAATTTTCTATTCATTCTATTTTTTCACTTAGTGTAAGAGTGGGATTAAGGTCGTGGATAGGTCTTATAAGGGGAGATCTTGGTTGTAAGCTCTAGGACCTTTTTATTAAGTGATATCTACTTTTACTTAGTTGGGAGACCCTGGTAAAAAGGTTGTTATAGTGAAAATCACCAAACTCATGGAGTAGAGTGTTGGTGGAGTGGAATAGGGTATTTTTTTCCCTAAACCACTATAAAATTTGTTTGGAAATCTACTACATTTAAATTATTTGTTTTACATTGCATACTCTTTTAAGGAAAATATTTTTAATGATCATACTTGAAGAGGGTGGTTATCTTTAAAATAAAATTTAAGAACTCAATTCACCCCCTATTGAGTTATTCATCCAGTCATTATATGGGACAAGAATTGGTATCAGGGCTTATGACTCTTGATTTCATAGTTGTCAAAGGATGAAGTCCATATATCTTTTCAAATGGATTCTATGAAGGATAAATGAGAAGGTATGTCAATGATTATAGTTGCATACTTTAATGGTGAAAATTATGGTTGTTGAAAAAATCGTATGATCATCTATCTGAAAAATATTGGTCTGAAATTATATCTCAAAGTAGTTAAGACCTATGAAATTCCTAATATAGAACCTAAAACATGGGATGATATAACTGAAGAAAATTATGACCTGCAATCTAAAGATATGAATGTTATCATCTATGAGTTAGGACTAGATGATTTTAATATAATCTATCAATGTCAAACAACACATGAAATGTGGACGACTATAGCTGTTTCATGTGAAGGAACTAACAATGTGAAAGCTCTTAGATATGATACAACTAAACTTAAGTTTGACACATTCAAAATGGATGAATGAGAGATAATTACTCAAGTAAATAGAAGACACATTGAGAATGTGAATAACATCACTACTCTAGGAACACATATCACTGAGCCCGAATAGACATTGAAAGTTCTCAGAGCATTACTATATATATGGAGTGTAATCTAATATACTATTTGATAATCTATAAAGGTAAAAAATTTCAACATAAAATATCTCATCAGGAATATCATGATGTATGAAGTTGAAATGAAAACTGGAATTCAAGAGCATAATATGATCAAGAAAGAAAATGTTTCCTGGAAGGTTTTTACTTATAAAAAATAAATAAGAGAAAAAGTGTACAAATATATGAAGCATATAAATAAAAAGAAGAATTATCAAGAAAATTTGAATCAAATTATGAGCTTGCTCAATTTTATTGAAAATTTAAAATGTTCTATAATAAGAGGTGAGGTTTTAGAAGATCCTTCAATAAGCACAGGAAGCATGGCAACAACTCTAAAAATTTGAGATGATATGAGTGAAAAAATTTGGGACACATCAAGCCTAAATATCCAAAAATTAAAGAAGATAATAAAATATAAAATAAATGCTTTAAGAAGACTGGATATAATAAATCTAAGAAAGCTATGAAGTCCACCTATAGTGATTTTGATGATTATAGAGAATGCATGTCATCAAAATTAGAATCTGAAGCTACAAATTAGAAGTCCAACATATGTTTTGTAGAATAGTCAAATGAGGTACATTCTTAATAATCTTTTGGTAATGAACATGAATCAAAAAATCAAAATTTCTTATACATGTAATTAAATTATTTCTACACCATGTTGGAAATCAAGTATGAAATCCTAAAAAATAAAAATAAATCCCTTCAAAAATTTTATAATAAAGTTGTTGGTGAAGAGGAAAATCAAAAAAATAAGATTTTATACTTAAAATTTTAGTTAGTAAAATCAAATTCCTTGAGTACAGAACAAGTCAAAACAATCGAGAACCTACAGTAGGAGGTTAAAAATTTAAAAGATTTTGCAAGTGTCTTTACTAAAAGGGAAGACTATTTAAACAAAATCCTTGTTCAAAATAATCCTATAAAAAATATTTTTAATTATAGGTCAAGTTGAAAGGCCCAAACCTTATAGAAAACATTTTTTACCTTACTCTAAAAATAAACACCTTCCCAAAGTTACTTATTTTCATTGTGGAGAAGTTAGACACTATGAAAACATTTTGGATTTAAGAAAACATGAAGTATGTGGAATCAAAAATAAATTTCTATAAAATATTTTCTAAAAAAAGCTGAAATGTTTCCTAGAAAACAAATTAAAGTTTGGATTACTAAATATCTTATAGATGATAGTTCTGGACCCAAAATAATTTGGGTACCATATAACTCTGTTTTTTGATCTATCATTGTCGGTAATTGGATGCATGAAAAAAAATGCATAGCGGTTTATGGATAGTGGCTGTTAAAGGCATATGATTTTATATTACTACAACTTTCAAAATCTATGAAAAATAGATGGAGGATATGTTATTTTTGTGACAATGAGAAAGGAAAGATATTTGTCATTGGATCAGTTTAAAACCCTCAATCGATTCTCATCAACAAAGTACTTTACATTGAAGGATTGAAGCACAACCTGATAAGTATATCTCAACTTTGTGATGATGGATATTGTGTTGATTTTACTAAAAATGTCGCCTTAATTTTTAAAGATAAATGTCTCAAGATTAAAGAACCTAGAATAGACAATGTTTAAACACTACATCTTAATTATTTATGTAGACAAAATGTAAACTGTTTAAATGATAAAATTAACAAATAATTTATTTTTCATACAAGGATTAGACATTAAAATGTATATTCTTTGAGAAAAATATCTAAAATACATTTTATTTATAACTTTACCAATATCAAATTGGACAGAAGGAAGATATGTGATGCATTCCAAATGGGTAAGCAACACAAGTCCTTTTTTAGCCAATTAAAGAAGTTATTACATATATAACTCTTGAGCTTATCCATATGGATTTTTCCATACCTATTAGAACTAAAATTATTACTAGTAAGTCATTTTTTATATATTAGTTAATGATTTTTCAAAATTTACATGGTTTTACTTTTTAAGACTCAAAAGTGAAGAATGCTCAGTTTTTTTATTTCTGTAAACATATAAAAAATTTAAAAGATGTCAAAATCATATATTTAAGAAGCGATCATGCAGGTGAATTTTAGAATCATGAATTTAATTCTTATTACTCTGAACAAGGAATTAAACATACATTCTATGCCCTCAGGTAACCTTAATAGAATGTTTTTGTTGAAAGAAAGAATAAAAATTTTCAAGAAATTTCTAGGACTATGTTATGTGAATATAACAATCCCACTCATTTCTAGGATGAGGCTATTAATACAACAAGTCATATCATTAATTGAGTTATAATATGGACTATTTTAACTAAAAACCCTATGATTTATAGAATAATAGAAAACTCAAGGTAGGATACTTCAATGTATTTGTATTCAAGGTTTATATCTTGAATCCCAAAGATAATATTAGAAATTTTGATCCAAAGGTTGATGAAGTTATCTTTATAGGTTACTCTACTACTTAAAAATATCATACAGTTTTTAATAAAATTTCATGTATTTTTCAAGAATCAACTCAAGTGAAGTTTGATGAAAGTGATCCCTTCGGTCACAAAATGATTCAAATTAATGATAAAAATTATTCAATAAAAAATATGAGACATGAACCTATCTTTAATGAAAGTAATGATGATGATTTAAAAACCTTAAGGACCATCCTTTAGAAATAGTTATAGGAAACCCAGATAAAGGAATAAGAACTAGAAGAAACATAGTAAATCTAGTATATTTCTATGCCTTCTATCTCAACTAGAACCAAAATCTACAGAAGAAGCCTTATTAGATTAAATTTAATTCTTAGCTATGCAAGAAGAGTTAAATCAATTCAAAATAAATAAAGTGTGAGAATTAGTTTAAATACCCTTGAACTATTATATCATTGGAACCAAATGGGTTTTTGAAAAAAAAACAAGATTATGATGGTGTAATAACTAGAAATAAAGATAAATTAGTTTCCAAAGGATATAATCAAGAATAAAGAATAGATTATGAAGAAACCTTTTCTCCTTTAGATAGATTAGAAGCTATTAAAATCTATCTAGAATATTCATCATACATGAATTTTAAATTATATCAAATGGATGTTAAATATGATTTTATAAATGGTTTCTTAATGGAGGAACTTTATGTAGAACAAACTCTTCACTTTGAAGATCCTCATTTTCAAAATTTTGTGTTTAATGTTACCAAAGCTCTATATGGACTTAAAAAAGATCTGAGGGCATGGTATGAAAGGTTAAGTTATTTTCTTTTATCAAATGGATTTATATTGGGAATGTAATATCCTATGTTATTTAATAAAACTTCATTCTATGACACTTTATAAGTTCAAATATATGCAGATGATGTATTTTTCTGATAAAAAAACAAAAATTGTGTAATGAATTTTCAAATCTTAGGCAAAAATAAATTGAAATGAAAATAATGGGTGAAATAAAATATTTTTTTGAGATTTCAAGATTATAAAAAAGATTTTGGAAATATTTTAAATCAAATAAAATACATACTTGTTTTACTTAAGAAGTTTGGACATGAAAACAATAAGAACTACTCAACTCCTATGAGTTCCAATATCAAACTTGACTCGGATGAAACTAGAAAACCAATTGATAACAAGTTGTACAGAGGAATCATTGAATGTTTTTTGTTCCTTACTTCAAGTATACCAAACATTATGTTTTTAGTATGACTTTGTGAAATATTTCAATCAAATCCAAAAGAATATCATTTAAATTTTGTGAAAATAATTTTAAGATATCTAAAAGGAACTTTGTATCTTTCTATTATTTTTCCAAAAAACTTTGATTATAATTTAATTTTATACTCGGATGATGATTTTTTTTGGAAGAATATTAGATAGAAAAATCACCTTAGGATCCTACCATATTTTTAGTAAATCCCTAGTGTCTTGGTCAAGTAAGAAGCAACACCCTGTGGCACTATCAACTACCAAAGATGAATATATTACTGAAGGAAGTTGTTGCGCACAATTTCTGTGGATGAAACACACCTTAATGGATTTTGGATTTGATTTTAATTTTGTTTAAATTAGATGTAATAACACAAGTTCTATGAACATATCAAATAATACAATAAACCATTCAATAATGAAGCACATTGATTTAAGATATCATTTGTTTAGAGATCATTCACAAAAGAATGATATCTCTTTAGAATTTTTTTGCACCAAAAAAACCAATTAGCATGCATTTTTACAAAACCATTACCTACAAATGAATTAAATTTCATTAAGTCAGAATTAGTTATGTTTAATTTTACTAAATAATATTTTATAACATTATTTCTCATATTCAAAGTAAATATGTTATTTTATTTATTTAAGTTAATTTGTTTTGTGCTTCCATTTTGAGTACTGGTTATATTCAATAGGCCATATCACATAGTTTTAGTAATAATTACCCTGTACATCATTGTGTATCCCCTTGAATACCATGAATGAAAAATATTTTGTATCAAATTTATGTACAAAACACCTTGGAAGTATTTTCAACCCTTCTCTCACTCTCTACCCAAACCTTCATTACCCTAACCTTCCAACCTTCCAAACCCTTTTTCAATAAAGAAAATGAAAAGAACCAAAGGTGAATCATCTAGTAGAATGAAAATATAAAGGATCATAAGGAAAGTATTAAGTTTATGAGCAATTAATTTTTAATGGCCATAAAAGACTGATATGTTGTTGAAGAAAGTCATCAATTTTTAAGGATGGTAGTACATATTTGGTGAAACAAAAACCCTATTTTTATTCAAGAATGAAGTTCGTGAGTTTTATGAATTAGAAGTATTTCATTTTGGTGATGATGAATACTTGGTTACTTCAATAGTCAACTAGAAAAATATATCGATAACCTTAGTTTTGTTAGTTGAAGCCCTAAGATTCCCTAATTAATGATACCCATTTTTCATCACCTCCTTAGCTACCATGTATGAATTCACCCCTACAAAGATAATGAAGTCGCTCTTTGAAATAATAGTTATTGAGAAGAAGAAAGTAAAGAATATATATCCTGAAAAAAAAAGTGATAACCAAGTTCATACAGTCAGTAACAACACAAATAAATGATGAGTTTGAGAAAATTATTTTTCAAGGTATCACTTTTCTTTATCTGTTTATGATAGAAAAACCTATGAATCTATAACATTATATTATGTGATATATGTGTCATGTTTAGAATAATTCTCTGAATTTATATCATTTTGGATGAATTTTAACCCTTTTTCCAAACACTGGAGTTTTCTTGGATGATAGTAATGAAACTTTGTGTCTTGGTTTGATGACCTTATGTACAATAATTCTAAAAAAAAGTGGGTTGTGAGGGGAATTTTTGTTAATTAAGTTGGCGAACTTAACCTTGATTGCTATAGAAAAACCTACATCAAATCAGGGGTAGTTATCTAGTTTACAAGAGATAACAGTGTTGGTATAAAGATCATCCCATAATAATGAGAAAATAGAAATTAAGGATGAATAATAAACTCTCAAAGTAATGAAAATTAGAGTACAAGTTTGAATTAAAATAGACCAACAAACTAGTGGTCAATAGAGCACCCTCCTACCCCTGTTTCAGTACCAATAAAATTTCAAAAGGAAAGTATAGCATCGGCTATCACTCGCATGTTTTTAGTTGGTCAGGATAAGACCATTTTGGTAAGATCAATAATTTATTCTCTCATAATTGATTATTATTCTCAAGAATTGGAAAATCTGGATTAAATAAGAGTTGGTAGAACATAATCACAAGAATCATATCATATGGAATAATTACCTGATGTTGCATAAAAAAAATTAGTTGGATAAGAATGTATTGAAGTCCACTAAGAAATATATCCTCATATTCTTAAAGAAGGTGGAAATGAAAAAGTAATGGAAATTGGTTGAAGTGTTTCTAAAACAGGTCAACAGAGCTACTTTAAATTTTTTTCTGAAATAGAATCAATAAAAGATTAAGTGATTAAATCTATTCAAGAAGTAAAAATATTTTAATCATATGTCATTAAAGTATGAGATTCAGGAATTAAAGTTGTTAGTTCAGTATGAGATATAAATGTTATTAAAATAATCTACTCTAGGAACAAAAAATGATTCTAATCAATAGTCATAGATAATATAATTATCTCAAGATATTGATATGATGATTGCAGTTGTTGAGTCTTTATAGTATGAAATCATCTCAAGGGATATGTTTCAAGATCTTTAGAAAAATGTGGTAGTTGAATTTAGAATAATACCAATTCCTACAAAGGAAGATTTTGAATCCATTGATAAATCAACAAAGGAAAAATATTTATATTCTAAAATAAAAGTTTTCAGAAGCCCTCAAGAATTCAATTCAAGTGAAGAAGGATTTTTTTTCATCATTATAGGGCTAAAAAAGATATATGGCTCATTATCGAACAACTTTGAAGTTATAGAAATGGAATTTGAAGAGTTTCATGAAGTAATTTTTAAAATTATCAATCCATATTTCTTATAAGATGATGAGGTGGAAGCTGACGACTTTGTAGAAGCTTCATAAAGAAAAGTGTACAAAAGAAAAAGAAAGTGCTTCTATCATTGGTAATATAGAAAACTGGTTCGAAGTGTTAAAAAATTGATATAAAATTACACCAAAAAGGGTGACATTAAGAACATTATTATAAATTTATCTCAACATTTGTGGAATGGTTTTACAACCCTTATGGACTATTGAAAAAAATGGCATCATGAAAAGGATTGATGCTTGTGTAGATGATCTATTTCAAATTCATGGAAGACAGTTTCCTAGACAAAAAATTGTTGATCGAAATATTTACACCTCTCAGTGCTTAAAGGAAATATTTAACCCTTATGAGGACTAACAAAGGTAGAATCTTAGGTTTACTAAAGAATTTTCTTTAACCTTGCCTAAAATATCCTCTAAATTAGCCTTTAACTATGAAAATAACTTTGATTTGGAGAGGACACAGTAAAATTTTCTCAACATCTAGTTGGATCTAGTAAGGTTTGATCATGAAGATCGAGCCAATCTTAGAGAATCCCTACTGATGTTGGGTGTTGTTGTTGGCATGATAATTGATGTTCCTCTTCCTTTATCCTAATTAACTCAAAATCAACCCTTAACCTTCAAGAATCTACCCCTGAAAAGTCATTTGATGACCAGGAATTGATATAATCTCATTCTTCAGTTCTTGGAATGGGTTTTCTAGTGAAAGGGCACTCTAAAAAACATTTTAATCATATCAAATTTATATAATTCTTACAAACATTTGAATATATTTATGTTGACATCTCTTTGAATGATCTTAATGATTTAATTACTTTAATACTCTTTAAAAATGTTTACTTTTTCTACGCCCCTATATTTTTCATACATATTCAATATTCCTATTTTATGATTTTTTTTCAATATATTATTTTATAATCCTTTTATTCTATAATGTTTTAATGTTTTATTATGAACAATATTTAATTACAAATTATGTTTATCAGTATTATCATTAATTTTTTACTAAACTTTATGTGTAATATAAAGTGTATTATTGATTCTACTTCTTTTTGATATCACAAAAAGGGGAAGAAGGAAAGGAAAATACAAAAAATTAATTCCTTTCATATTTCAAAAAGGGGGAGAAGGAAATGAAAATAAAATTTTTAAAATATTTTCAAAAAGGAGAAGAAAAGAAAAATTATTTATTTCTGAAATTTTAAATCTCAATATATGAAATTTTTTGTTTTTCCATATCATGGGTTTTGTGATCATTAAAATGTGGGATATTTTTGAAAAGAATATTTTTTTCAAAAATACCTTCATGTTATGTGTTTTGATGACTCACAAAATCCCTAATTTTAATCGAACAAGTTTATCGTAAGTGTTTCATATTATATTTATCTTACACTATGTGTCTAGGTGTTTATTTTACGATATGAAATCATTTTATTCTAAAATAATTTAAAAACATCTTAAATTTACCAGAATCAGAAAGTGCCAAAGTTTTTTCTACTATGTAAGACTTTATCTTACGAAGTAGGACTGAGTTTCTCAAGTCAGATGTTTTAGTCAGAATGAAAATATGGAAGTAAATTATATTATGGAAAGAATATTCATATCCAAAAGTTGAAAAGTCTAAGTGTCAAATTATAGTAACATTTTATATCTTATATTGGAGTGTTATCTTATGCTATATTGAAGTCATTTTATCTTACGAGTAAGAGCTACTTTATCTCACTAAATTTATCTTATGATGAATAGTGCTTTCAGTTGGTATCTTGTAAAGATATAGTATTTAATAATGTCATGATTACTTTAATAATTTGTCAATAATTCACTCCATGTATTTATAGAATATCAAAATTATATTATCCATTTAAGGAAAGATTGGTCTGAAGAATGAGAATATTTCTTTGATCACTATTGAAAAAACAATTCCTATATTTGGAAAGTTTGGATGCATATCCTTAATATATTGTCTCATCAGGATCATTTTATAATCTCTCCCAACTATTAGAATTATCTCATGTTCAAGTTTAATCAGTATATAAAAATATAAATTGTCCACTACAAAAACAATGGAGAAGAGATGGTTGATTTCATTTAAAAAAAACAAAGAAAAACGTTAGATGATTGTACATAGTGGAAACCAAATATTCATGTTGTGCTTATCAGTTATATCAGTTTCATTGAAGATCATCCCAAGATATACCTTGGAGTATATCACTTTCTCAGGAAAAATATTCATCTACTATCAGTTGCTTCTTGAAATAGTGTGCTATATATGTTCCTCTCAAAGTTTCTATTCATTCTATCTTATTTACACTTAGTGAAAGAGTGTAATTAATACTATAGATTGGTCTTGTAAAGGGATATCATGGTTGAAAGATCTTGGACCTTTTTATTAAGTAACAGCTACTTGTACTCAGTTGGGATCCCCCCCAATAAAATGGATGTTATAGTGAAAATCACCAAACTCGTGGAGTAGAGTGTTGGTGGAGTGTACTAGGTTATTTTTGTTCCCTAGACCACTTTAAATATTGTGTATGAAATATATTTCCTTTAAATTATTTACTTTCCATTGGATACTTTTTTAAGGAAAATATTTTGAATGATCATACCTAAAGAGGTGATTTCTTTGTAAAATAAATTTTAAGAACTCAATCCACCCCCCCCCCTATTGAGTTATTCATCCAGTTATCATTTGGGACAACACCATGCATTGAGAATAATCTTACTGAATGAATAACCTACCTATCATATGTCATGTAAGAAAAAATTATCTAAGTCTTATACTAACCATGTGTATCTGTATTTTTAGTAACCACAAGAAAAACTACCTACCACATGAATAGATGTACCTACCATGAGTACAAAATAAGTTATCATGAGATGTCATGATCCTACTAAAAGACCAAGTCATGTGACCATATGAAGTCATGAACCTACCTCATGAACAAATGGACTAACCGTGTGAAGAAATTAAGTTATTGATGATAGTTTCTATGTCAACTGACCATACCAACGAACCATTAACTCAAGTAAACTTATTTCAAGTTAAGATAATCCACAATTTATAACTTTGTAGTGGATCATTTTCAAATTACAATGTCTAGTTTTTGAATTATTAATTACAAAGTCAGTTTAATTAAGGTTGTATTGAATATTATCTAATAGATGCGTTTGGATGAAGTTATTTTTAAGAAGGATAACCAATCATGTGCAATAGTGATAAGAGTTTCATATATAGAGAAAAACATAGGAACATACAAATGAACCTATAATACACAAAGGACTTGTTTAGAACACTTTATGATATTGTGTTTTCCTTCACTTTCTATAAAAAAATGATTCATGATTTTCAAGGAGAAATTCAAATACTTCTGAACAACTGAAACTAATCAGATTGAGCTACACCTAATTTTCACATATCTCATCCTCTGATCTTTTTGTTTAATCTTTAATTTCTAGTTATGTTTTGTATTTCTCTATTTATATATAAATACATTCTCTTATATTGAACTTGAGAGTTCTTAGCACTCTCTTTCAAATCTTTTCATTTGTACTCCCACGTATAACTATGGAAGAGGTTATGTGTGACCTAGAATATTTTTCTACCATAAAGAAATGTAGAAGAGGATTTTAGCATGTACTATCATAGTATAACTATATTTAAAACCCGATCTAGTTCATGGATTAGTTTATTTAATAATAAACTACAAGGAAGTGGGTGATTGATAAGTGGAGGGGATTAAGAATTGAATTAATACTGAACCCCTTATTTAATTATACTGTGTGAATTTTAGTTTTTTTTAATGTTTTAAATAAAAAACATGTATCTATTTTAAAACTAATCATAAAAATTTACTTTGGAATTTGGGTTTAACTTGTGTTTTATATAATGAATTTTTTAATAATGGATTAGTTTCAAAAGTTAAAGTGTTTCTAAATTACTTTAACTGAGTATTAATAAAAAATTTGAGAATATTTTTGAAAGAAAAAATTATATAATTCTAAAGTTTTAGTTAACTAGGATTATTTTATAAATTGGTTGATTTAAGTTTTTAAACTTTTTCATATAAATTTTTATTGGAAAATAAATTTACCCCCTATTGTGTATTTCACTATGACCAACACAAGTCATCACCATAATGGTCTATATAAAATTCCAATTAACCCCTCAATAAATCCCTAAAAAATCTTCTATAACCACTACAATGTAACAGATCAGGGGGGTTTCTCTCTCTTTATGTATCATGGAATAATTCAATATTATTCCACATTTATTCCTCCAAATTTAATGTTTCACACTCCTCAAAAACTTGATTGAATCATGGACTAAATCTAAATTCATTTATTATGGAAGAATTAAATACAATTACAAGAATATCTATTACCAATTCAATGAAGTTCAATGTGTCATAGCCCAAAATTCCATACAACATGTCTTGGAGTAGAATCCTATCCCATTTTCTCTCAACACGCCATGAGCTTAGTATCCTTGAAACTGTCATTTTCATGATGAACCACCTATAGACCATGAACACCTTAACTATGGGAGAGGTCTATACATTTCATTCACCTTTTTATTGTATTTCATCATGAATTCCTTTAGCATGTAATGCCCGTTTTATTTTCTCAAACTCCAGGTAGAGAAAATCCCAAATCACAACTTCCATTATGCCCATTTTGGGCTTATCTGTGTTATGTTGGTGAACCAAGTGCTCACCAAATGGACCACTATAGGTGTGTACTCTATCAATATAATTGTTTTGGGCCTTATCTTCTCACCATGACTTGTGCAATGGGCATGGCCTACTTTATGAATATTCTCTTTCTTTAGAATGTCCTCTTTTAGGGCATGGTCTTTCTTGTGTTGGGAATTAATTTCTATAAGATTCCATTATATACCTTATTACTTTAGTATTACCACTAAAATTCCTTGACCATTACTTTTGAGATCAATAAATATCCTAAGAATCTCTTTGGTCATTTCCAAATTTGATTTATTGATATGACAACACCAATCTCATCATCAACATTCCTATTGTCAATACTTCAATACTTATTATCAATAAATCCAAATAAATCCTTTAGGATTTATAATATATTTCCTCATCGCCACTTTTTTCTTGTCATCTGTGGTGAGAAATTTCTCTATTTGATCTGACTAGAATGGTCACTACTAGGATACCTTACTGATAGGAGTGATATTGGTTGAAATATTCTCTATTATATTATAAGGTAAGTGATCTGAAGGTGTTATGGAAAAGACCACTACCTTGGGATGAATTTTGGTTGAGAAATAATATTACTCATTGAATATTGGGTGCTTGGTGTAGCTGGCCTCAATCTCTCAAGTGACTCATGATATGAGGGAATTCTCAATATTGGTTTGGAAATGGGAATACCTTCTTTTCAAAGTAAAATATTACTATAAGAGGACCTTTTTAGTGAATTCCATGATAGGGAGGACTATGATTATGACTTAATATCCATTAATAGGGAGGATTAGAAAAGTATATTCCCTGGGGAGGACCTTTATGGTGGAAAATGGTAAATGGAGACCTTCTTATCATTTGTTCTTCTGATCGCAAAGATTATTTTTGAGGTCAGTGTTATAAAAATAGTTCCCATGATCGATCTTAATATTTCCATTGGCATGAAATTTATAGCTATTTCAACCATGGTTATAGGTGGTTGGATTTTTTGAAAATATGGATATGTAATTATGGTGAATAAGTGTTAAGAATATTTTTTGACCATATGGATGTGAAATTATGGTCAAGAAATATTGAGAGTATTTTTTAAAGTTTTTAGAAACTTTTGTATATATTTTTTATATATTTATTGATCATATTTTGAATAAACATGGTGAATAGAATCTAGTTTTTATAATCATTGAGAATATAAAGACTTCATAAAGTCAAGTTTAAAGGACTTTAGATTGGTATATATTTATTAATATAATAACTTGAAGACAATGTGTGGACAATCCATGACTTTGGGAAGTTTTCACTCAGGGTAGGCTAGTCTTCAACATGTGGTCGGTTGGTTTTCATCGCTCAGTTAGTCTAAGACTTTGTAAAATTTTTACTCAAAATAGGTTAGTCTTAAATGTGTGGTCTAATGGTTTTAATCTTGAAATTAATTTAACTATTCATGGTAGGATTTAATTCAATGTGTGGTAGGTTTTTTTCATCATGCGTTCAATTGAAGTAATAAAGGTTGATTAGTACTTAATGTGTGGTCGGTTGAATTTCATCATGTAGTTAGTTGATCAGGTGTAGTAGGTTAACACTCAACGTGGGTCTAGTATGATACTTGTCAAAATTTTCATTCATGGTAGCTTTGTTCAATGTGTGGTTAGTTAGTTCAACATGTGGTTATTTTGATCTGTTTATATGGTCATTTGGTTCAATGTGCGGTTAATTGAGCAGACATATGGTTAGTTGGGAACGAGGTTAGAAAAATGGAAAAGGCATGAGTATATAAATTAAGATTATGACTTGAGAAAACTACTTCACTGGGGATCAAAAATGTTTAATTCATGTTCCTGTGAATTAAGTGTATGACTTGATCATATGGCTTCGTTGGGGTTAAAAATGATAAAGTGTTAAGTATAAGACTTCTAAGAAGAATAAGGCATGAGTAAAAGACTTTGATCATTGAGAATAAGACTTATGACCAGAATGTAAGATTTTATACTAAGCTTAAGTGTAATAAAATGATATTTTAGTTTATATTTTAAAATAACATTTTGTTCGATAACGTGTACCACACACAACAATGAGCTTAAATGGATTGTGATATAATATTATTTTAATATGACCATTATGACCTAAAAATTGGTTTGGGGAGTATGAATAGGAATAACCATATTATTAAATATATATAGAAATATTTTTATTAATAAAATGAATAATAAATCATGCATTGATTATTTATTCATTTAAAATTAAGATAAAACCTTTTAAAGGTAAAATAGATATTTTTCATAAAACTGTTTTTATGTGTGAAATGTATTTTGATCTTAATGGATTAAATTAATTATAATTAATAAATTATTATAATAAAATAATTATATTATATATCAAATTTAATTAATTATCATTCATTTAATTAATGTTATTCATTATATAATGATAATAAAGTCATTTTATGCTTCAAAAATAATTTTTCTTCAAAAATGATTGTTATTGCAATTTGTGTGTAGATATTATAATTAATTTCAACCATTTTTTATAAATTTTATTTGAAATAATAGATATAATTTTTTTAAATCATCATTTCATAATATTCTTAGGATAATTTTTTATATTTTTCTGAAAAGACTGATGTTTGAGTGAATAGTGAAAAATGCCAATTTTTGCAAAAATGTAATTTCTTTTAATTAAATAAAGTAATTTAAAAGTCTCAATATATTTTATATTTTGTTTAAAATTAAAATAATATAATTTTTATTTAAAATAATATAATTAATTCCCTAGGAATCAACATTATATTTTATTTTGTTATAAGTTCATTTTTATGTATAAAACACATTATTCTAGAAATTGTTTTCGATGTGTTTTTCATAACGATATTAAAATAAATTTATACCAATTATAGGAATTGAATATTGAAAAATGGATTTCATATTTATAATAATTATTTTTAAATTTGTTAAATATTTCAATTTCATTTTTAGTCATAATGAATAATAACCATGGTAAAAGTTCACCACCACTGTAATGGGTAAAACAGGTTAATTAAGGTTAAAAATATTGGATAATGAATCAAAATCAACCCAAAACATTAATTTATTTAATTTTATAGATTAATTAGACCATAAAAATCCTAAATTATAAAATATGGAATTTTTATTCCACTTGACATTGGTTGTGACTTTTATATTATTTTATGTTAAGAAAAATCCTGAAATGCCACCCTCTTACTTTTAATATATCTAATATGTTGGAATGGAGATAAAAACAAGATACCAATGGATATAAATTTTAATTTTTAATGTGAATAAATTATTTTTATGAGAGAAATTTATTTTTAATTTCTACATATATTATAATTTTCTTGATCACTTACACATCGTCAATGCAACGCGTGTATAAGTAGTAGAAAAATAAAATAAATAATTTTTAAAATGTTAAAAGTAATATATTTTGGATAAATTATGATTAATCATGAATTTAATAAAAAAATATAATGTATAATTAATGGTGAAATATTTTATATTCGAATTAAATTGTTGTATTGATTCTTTTAAAGTTAATATATGTGAATAGTCCAAAAATGGCCTTAAATGGTATTTCATGTTTAAAAATTTATTTTAAATCATTAAAATATATAAAAATTATATATTAAATCATATCATGGGAAATTTTCAATAATATAATTCATGGTTTATTAATGTGTGACTTTTAATTATTATAAATATTTTCGTGAATCTTAAAGAGTGAAAATTTTATTACAAGGGTTAAGGTTAAACAGGGTTAACGAGGGGGTTAAACCAAAAGATAAGGTTTAAAATGACACATAAACTTGTATAAAATAGATTTTTTTGATTATATTTATACCTTTTACTCCTTATATTTAAATATAAGGTAGTTTT
Organism: Viscum album; assembly: GCA_963277665.1. NCBI lineage: Eukaryota > Viridiplantae > Streptophyta > Magnoliopsida > Santalales > Viscaceae > Viscum > Viscum album. The sequence continues at coordinate 719,078,438 of OY728129.1, read as the reverse complement.
AATTCATTTTACATGATTTATACACATATTAGATATTAATATTTCAAGTTTTTACAACTTTTCAACCCACCTCTCTTATAAAAGGGAACCCTCTATCCTCTCTTCCTCACACTTTGTGAGTCATTTAGTTTGTAAAATATCTACCTAAATACCTTATTATATTCTTTAAACACTTACTAGATCTTATTTTCTTCCCCTAATACCATCATAATATGGATTAAAGTGTAAGTCAAAGGAGGATTTATAAATAATAGGTATAACTCTTAACCAAGTTATTTCATTTTATTTATTTTCTACCTCCTTAAATTATATCCTAACCATGATGATGTAATAATATCATTATATTAAATATAATTAAATTTTATTATTTTTATTTCACAACCATTTATCATCTCCTTTTCTATACTATGGTTAATGAAAACATCATTTGTGCGTTTGTGGGGACAACCACCTCCATGAAGCAATGTATGTCATTTGTAACCACCACCCTTTATGGTTGGTTATAATGATATATTTAATGTTTATATATTATATTAGTGAAATAATTTTTATTTTATAAATATAATATATTACTTACCTTCTTACCCTTCCATCTGTTGGAAAATGATAATGTTATTCATGTGTACTTATGGACTACCACCTCCATGAATAAAATGTGATTCATTTTTTCACACCCAAATTTCATTAATGACTATAAATTTTTATTTAATGCATAAAAGTAATAATTGTTTCATAATTAATATTATTTATATTATTAAATCATTACCAAGATGCAAGAACCGAATCCACCGAATAGAAACATGTATGAAAATGGACCATTACACCTAGGATGATGTCATTAATAATGAATTGTTAATAAACATGATATATAATGTTATAAGTGAATAATATAAGAATATAGTTATTTTATAGATATATAATAAATTTAAATTTATTATATAAAATTTTAATATCACATATGAAGGAAGTTGTACTTGAGGTAAGGGTAATTTTGTCTCATTTCCACTTTAATGAGACATGTTTTACATTATGCACCTAACTTCATTTATATGGTTCATATACTACCTCTTTGACATGTTATATCATGAATTAATATTTATTCATAGTATTAAAAGTTTTTTATTCAATTTTTCTTATTTAAGTGGTTTTGATTCAAAAGTTTCCAAAACAGTAAGGATTTATTTCACAATCTCATCTTTAATAGAGATTATTTATATTTGAATTTTTTTAAAGAATATTATAATATATTCTACTTAATACAAATATATTTTTATATATTCTATTTATTTAAGTTTATTACATGTATTCATCCAATTTTTTCCTCTCTTTAGTATATAAAATGATCAAAAAAATATTTTTAATAAAAATTGACCTTATTTCCTCTTGGGCTGATGAAAATTTTCTTCCATGTCGAGATTCTTTTAAATATTTCAAGAATGTTCTTATTTTGACTCCAATGATTATTTAAATACATTTTCAAATACCTTTGAATTTATTTACAATGTTTTAAATGGAGTATTTTAAAAAAAACTAAATAAGTTTTTTTCTTACTTTTTACAAAAGTGTGAAAAAATATTATCTTTTAAATTATACAGTATGAAAAACCATTACCGCCATCATAAAAATTATTTTCTTTTAATATTTATTTACAAGTTTACATGGTTATTTTCAAATAATATATTTTTCTAAATATTCTTGTAATTTTTATCTAAAATGTTATCAAATTAAAATGGTATTATTTTCTTAAAGGAATGAAAAGAATTTTGAAAGTGGTTTATTACTTTGTTCTTACACAGAGTTAAAATTAATTTATTTTTAATATATTTCTTCCATTTTATTTTATATGTATGAAATTATTGGATTAACTACAAAAACATTCTTTTGTAATTAATTTATTGTCTTATTTCATCATTTACTTATTTATGGTTTTATGATCATTAACTTTCTCATCATCACATTACCTATCACTCTTCATCATCTCATTAGAATTTATTTTCTCCTTAATGTACATATTTTAAGTATCAAGGTTTATATGAAATAATTTCCACCACTTTGATGTTTTCTTGACCATATACCACTTCTATATATAATATCAGCTGATGGAATTTTATTAATAAAGTTATTACATCACCTGGGTAAATATTTTGTATTCTTGATTTAATATGGGTAATTATTGATTTATAATGAATAATATTGATAATTCAATATAGGGGGAATTAATAGGATGTCAAAGTGGTGGGTAGGTCCTGGTTATAGATATCCCCCCGATACATCGACATGTCTCATGATAAAAAATAAGTTGGCTTGATGTGTAGGTCGAGGCTATAAGATCATGTCATAATATTTGGGTATTTAGTATATTCCTTACCTATTTATATAATATGTATTGTATATAATACCTTAAAGGTAATATTAATGATGTCTTGGCCAAGTAATTGCTGGTAAGATTCATAATATCTTGGTTAGGGTCTAATTGGTAAGATCATGAATATCCAGAATTATGAATTTCCTTTATTAAAATTTCAGTTATTATTATCCATATGATTTATTTATTTTCCAGGGATATATTTTTAATCTCAATTTATTGATTAAATGTCATAATTATTTATTATTTACTATAAAAATTTTATTATTCCTAACTTATTTGTGATATATTATTATTTAATCTTTACCTTACTGAGAATTTGATGTCACCCTTTATTTTTTTCCTTTCCCCAAGATATTAAGAAGGAACATTAGAATTATTTTCAAGGATGAAATAAATTTTTCCATGCTATGTTTTTAATTTCTAATGTAATATGCTAGTTATGTATGTATCTAGTTTTTAAAGACTAATAAACTAATCTATCCTTCATGGTGTGATTCCTTGTATCTTGTATCAATGTAAGAAGTAAGTATTGGATTTGGGTTACTGGAGTCCATGCTATTATAGTTTGTATTAAAAGAAGTTTCGTAAAAACCTTATGACTAGATTTTATAAGGACATAGCTAACATAATCATTATGATAATCCCTTAAAATATTTGGGATTTTTTAAGTATTTTTATTCCATGGCTCAATATTCATAATTAATTTGGGATAACTAAGTGAGTGTCATTTTTTAGGTTTGGATTTTAGAGGAAGGATGATAATCAAAACCCGTATTCAATATAGGGATGACCCTTATAATTTTATTGTGGTATTTATTGATGATATTTATAATTAATCTAAAGATTATAAAGAGAATTATAATGACTTGAGAATAATTCTTTTATCTTTTAGAGGAAAAGGTATTATATAATAAATTTGGTAAGTGTGAATGTTTATTTTAGGATGTTTATTTTCTTGGTAATATTGCCTTCATGTATGGAATATCTATTGATCTTTCTAAGAGAAAAGTTAATCAAATAATATCTCTCATGGATGAATGTTACCTTTAAGGATTTTAATTTAGGATAATTTTGGAGAGTATATGATTATGATGTGGTGGTATTTATCAATGGTACTTTGGTATTAGTATTAAGAGAAAACATCCCAATATTGTTCTAATAATATTCAATTGTATAGAAAATTTTGAAACTTTGAATTTTGAAAACATATATTAAATGGTATTAATCACCCTGTAAAGTGAAATTTATTAAAATGTAATGTTTTTTGAGATATTTATTGAAGAATTTATAGATTACCTTTAAGGTTTTTATGTGAAATGAAAATATTATCCTTGGATAAGTTTACTGAATTTTATTATGGTTTATTTGGGAAAAATTATATTTTATAATATGTAATTAGGTAATATACATATTTCTTTGATAAAATTTGTTTAGGGATAAAACAATGAGATGGTTTTATATGAATAAGTAATCAAAACTTTCATACTTTTTTGTTTAAATTTTATAATGAATAATTGATGAGTTTTGAATTGATCTTTGGTTACTATTAATATTTTAGAGATTAATTTTTTATGAAGGTTTATTCATGTTAGTTATTATTTTATATTGTGTTAAAAAATTTTGTTTTATACTAGAGGAATTTCTTTTCACCATTTTTTGGATCTTATAGTTGATTAAAAGTAGATTTTAGTGCTTCGGGCATGAAAAAACCATCATGAAGATACACCTAAAAATATGAAATCATGCTTAAATAATGGGAAGAAATCATGTAAGTAAATTTTATCATATTTTCTATCCCAACAATAAAGTAATTTCCCAAACTTAATCAAATTCAAGATAAATTTATCAAGTCTTATGTGGAAAGTGTCACTAAACTACCAAGTTATGTTTTAAGAAATTCATTTTTAAGTATGATACTTATAAAGTTACATGTATAATATGTTTCATGGTCATAAAATAGAAATTAAAGTTCATGATAAAATCTATATTCAATTTATTACTATTTTCAGACATATTTAGTTTATAAAAGTAGAATTAAAATTGTGAGGGTGTAATTTCTGTAAAGAAGGGAGAATTTGATGCCCCAATATTTTATTTTATAATTCAAAATAATACTATGTATGATAGCATACAACACACACAACGCCGAGCTTAAATGAACCATGATATACTATTATTTAAATATGATTATTATGACCTAGTCATTAGTTTTGAAGGCATAACTAGGAATAATTGTATTATGAAATACATGTATAATTTTTTCCTTTAATAAAATTAATAATCAATCATGTGTTTATTATTAATTATTTGTAAATGAATATAAATTTTTTTGAAGGTAAAATATATATTTTTTATAAAATTGTTTTTATGTGTGCAATATATTTTGACCATAATAGAATAAATTAATTTCTTTTGATGAAGTATGAAAATTAAATAATTAGATCATTTATATAATTTAATTAATTATCATTCAATTAATTATGGGTTTTAGGAAAGTAATGAAAATAAAGTCATTTTATGCTTTAAAAATATATTTTCTTCAAACATGTTTTTTTTCATTTTATATATAAATATTATTATTAATTTATACCACTTTTATAAATTTTATTTTAAAAAATTGATATAATTTTTAAAATAAAAAATGAATAATAGGCTTAATATTATTTTTTGGTATTTTCCTAAAAAGATTGATTTTTGAGTGAATAGTGAAAAATGTCGTTTTTTGTAAAACTATAACTTATTTTCATTAAATTAAGTTTAAAATCCTAAATATATTTTGGATTTTGTTTTAAAGTAAAATAATATCCATTTGATTAAAAATAATCTAATTAATTTCATAAGAATCATCATTATATTTTCTTTTGTTATAGGTTCATTTTTAAGCTTTAAAACACATTTTTCTAAAACTCATTTTCGATGCATTTTTCATACTTAAATTAAAATAAATTTATAAAATTTATAGGTATTTAATATTGAAAATTTGTTTTCTTATTAATAATAAGGAGTTTCAAATTTTTTAAATAGGTCAATTTCATTTTTTAGTTAAAATGAATAGTGACCATGATAAAAGTTTATCACAACAGTAATGGGTAAAACATATCAATTAAGGTTTAAAATATGGGATAATGTCTACAAATCAACTTAATACTTGAATTTATTTTATTTTATGAGATTAATTCTTCCATAACCATACTAAATTTGACAATATGAAATTTTGGTTCCCCTTTCCTTTGATTATGACCCTTGTATTATTTTAAATCAATAAAAATTACAAAATGTCCATATTTATTTTAATATCTATAATATTTTTTAATGGGGATATAAATAAGATATAAAAGTTTATAAGTGATAATTTTAAATATTAATAAATTATTTTTATTATATTAATTTATTTTTATTTTTTAAAGATATTATATTTTCCTTGAATATTTACCCAACACCGACGCAACGATTATAAAAATAATAGAAAAATAAAATAAATGATTTCAAAAACATTAAAATTAATATATATTGGGTGAATTATAATGAATAAAAAATAAAATGGATAATTATAATTTATAATTTTTGGTTAAAGGATTTATATTCTAATACCATTGTTATCTTGATGCCTTTAAAGTAAAGATATGTGAATAGTCCTGGAAATGACCTTATATGTTATTAATGATTAAAAATTAATTTTAAATCATTAAAATTTATAAAAAAATATTCTATCAACTCAATTTAATGTTATATTTTATATAATTTAATGAATTGTTCATGTATGTTCCACTTTTAATTTTTAAAATTACTTTCATGACTCTTAAAGAGTAATAATTAATTTGTTACAATAGGGTTAGCGAGGGGGTTAACCAAAAGATAAGGTTTAAAATGATACATAAACTTGTATAAAATATATTCATTGATTATATTTTGGCCTTATAATCATTTTATTTGAATATAATTAATTATTTATCCATTTTACATGATTTATACACATATTATATATTAATATTTCAAGTATATACAAGTTTTCCACTCACCTCACTTATAAAAGGAAACCACATATTCTCTCTTACTCGCACTTCATGAGAAATTTAGTTGATAAAATATCTATGTAAATAAATTCCAAGATTACTTATCCAATTCATGTATGTTATTTTCTTCCCCTAATACTATTCTAATAAGGCTTAAGGTGTAATCCAAAATAGGATTTCCAAAGAAGAGGTATAACTCTTAACTGAGTTCTTTCATTTTATTTCTTCTTCTACCTCATTAAAATATATCCTAACCAAGAAGATATAATAACATAAGTATCTTAAACATACTAAAATTTTATTAAGTTGATTTCATAACCCTTTATCATATCCTTTTCCATCATATGGTAAATGAAAACATCGTTTTTGCGTACGTGTGGACCACCACCTCCACTAAGAGATGTGTTTCATTTTTTATAATACCTATTCATGGTTGGTTATTATGATGTATTTAATGTTAATATGTGATATTAATTCCATTATTATTATTATTATAAAATTATAATATATTACTTACCTTCTCACCCTTCCATCCATTGGAAAATGATAGTGTCGTTCGTGCGTACATGTGGACTACCACCTCCACAATGCGATGTGATTATTTTTCCACATCTGTATTTCATGAATGAATATAAATTTGTATTTAATGTATGAAAATTATAATTATTTCATGATTAATATTCTATATATTATGAAATAGTTAAAAATATTCAAGGATCAGAACTATCAAATTAAAACATCTATGAAAACAAAACAATTAACATTGGGGATGATGATGTTAATAAATAAATATTAATAAACGGGTGATAGAATGTTATAAGTGAATAATATATGAATATTTTTTTGTTATATATATATATATAATAAATAAAAATTTATTATTCAATATTTTAATATTTCATAAAAATTAATTTGGAATTTAGGTAAGGTTAATTTCATCTCATTTTCAGTTCAACGAGACATGTTTTACATTATGCACCTAATTTATTTTATATGGTGCATATACTACCAATTTTCAATTTATATAATAAATTACTCTTTATTAATGGTATTAAAATTTATTTATACATGTTTTTTTATTTAAGATATTTTTATTCAAAAGTTACCAAAGTAGTTTAAATTTATTTCACAGTCTCATCTTTAATCGAGACTATTTATGTTCAAATTTTTGTTGAAATAATTTTATTATATATTATATTTAAACCAAATATATTTTCATATATTACATTTATTTATGTTTTTTACATGTATTAATCCAATTATTTCCTCTATTTTGTGCTTAACAAGATCCAAAAAAATTTTTAAGAAAAACTTACATTATTTCATCTTTGGTTGATGAACTTTTCTTTCTATATCAATTTTCTTTTAAATGTTTTTTGAATGTTATTATTTATAATCCAATGACTATTTGAAGTAATTTTCAACTACATTTGAATTTATTTAAAGAGTTTTAAGATTAATCTTTTAAAAAAAATCAAACAAATCATTTTCTTAAAATTTTACAAAATTTTGAAAAGGATGTTCTCTTTTAAGATATGCAACTTGAACAATTTTTTTCATATTCATGGAAATTATTTACTTTGAATATTAATTAATAGGTTTACATGGTTATTTTAAAATAAAATATTTTTCAAAATATTCTAGTAATTTTTATTTAAAATTTTATCCAAAGAAAAGTGTATTATTTTCTTAAAGGAATAAAAAGAATTTTTAAATTGATTTATAACTTTGTTCTTAAAAAAAGCTACAATGATTTTATTTTTAATTTTTATATTACATTTTATAATATATGTGTTAAAGGAATTATTTTACTAAAAACCTATATTTATAAATTATTTATGATCATATTTCATCCTTTATTGATTTATGGTTTTTTGGACATTAACTTTCTCATGACCACATTACCTATCACTCTCTATCATTTAATTGGATATTATTTTCTCCTCCATGTATGTATTTTAATTATCATGGATTTATATAGTATCATTTCCACCACTTTGATTTTATCTCAACCATATACAATTTCTATATATGGTATTAGTTGAAGGAATTTTATAAAGAAAGTTATTTCATTAATAGGGAAAATATTCCATATTCTTGATTCAATATAGATAATTATTGATTTATAAGTCATTTTGATAATGTATTTTATAGATCATTAAATATATGAGGAATGAATAGGAAGTTCAATTGATGATAGGGGCCTAGATATAGATAGAACCTCGATACATTGATAGGTATCATGAGACAACAAAACTTGGCATGATGTGTAGGTCGAGGTTGTAAGATCTTGTCATAATAGTTGTTTAATTGGTGTATGAAGTCCCTATTTATATAATATGTATTGTTTGATAGACCATGATGTTAATATTTTTGATGTCTTGGATAAGGCCTTAATGGTAAGATTCATGATACCTTGGACGAGGCCTTTATAGTAAGATCATGAATGTATAAAATTATGCATTTCCTTCAATATAATTTTAGTTATTATTATCCATGTACTGGTTTTATTTTCCAAGGATATATTTAGAAGCTCATGTTATTGATTAAATGTCATATTTATTGATTATTTACTCTGATAAATTATTTATTCCTTACTTTTTCATGATAGTTTTCATTGTACGCTTTCCATTACTAAGAGTTTGAGCTCACCCTTTATTTTGTTTTCATTTACCTAGAATAAGTAGTAGTATTAGAATTATTTTTAAGGATGTAAGAAATTTTTTTTCTATGTTTTTAATTTCAAATGTAATATGGTAGTCATGTATGTATCTTGTTTTCAAAGACTACTAAACTAATCGATCCTTTATGGTGTGATCTCTTGTATATTGTACTAATGTAATAAGTAAGCATAGAATTTGGGTTATTAGAGTTAGGGTTGTTACATTAAGTCTTATGAGTGTAAGTCTTATAAACATAAGCCTATAAGATAAAGCTTTATGACTCAATAAATTTGAGATGTATAAAACAACGAAGGAAGTTATGATATGAGTTCCACATTGAAAGCTAGAGGTCCACATGGAAAAAACACATAATGAAATACACATGAAGATATCTATTGAGAAGTATATTTAAAAGGTAGAAGAATACTGAGTCTTAAGGTGGTTTTAATGAACCCTGAATGATGATAATAAATGAATTCCTGAGGGAATATTCATATAGGAAAATATCTTTTCTATTTGAAGAAGGATTTTTAAATGAAGATCATGTGTCCTGATATATAGTGATTGAAATTGAGATATATTTTCATGATATTTAAATATTTTAAGTGATGGATTTAAAATGAGATATCCATGGATTATTTGGATTGATGGTTTAACTACGATTAATGGTTGACAATGATCAATCAACCCAAGCATGTATAAGAACAAGAAACTGAAAACTCTGAAGATCATAGATATTTATAGGGGGGTTTGAATGATGGTTTTACCAAGAATACATGGAGTTATTATATAAGGAAATTAAAAAGTTTTAACTTGTAAACTAAATGTGGAAATTATGGTACCATATTAGAAGTATATTTATTAGAATTTAAACAGGCCTATCACCTAGGATATATGGTTGTGATCAAGAAAAGTGTGGATAAATTATTCATATAAAAATATCTAGCTATCTAAATCAGGTTTTATGGAACCTTGAACAAGAAGATCTAGAGCCTAAGAATTTTGGAATAATTTTATATTTAAAATATGGAAAGAATATTTCACATTACTATTATGGAAAGCTCATTGAAAGGTTTCATTGAAGGTGACATATGGAAGGATCATGAAAAATAAGGAGAAACATGGTGTGATATAAACCATGGGCTGTAATTCATTTAAGTCAAGTATGCATGTATAAATATTTCATAACACAGTTTTGGGAAAGAAGAGAGAGGGGATATGTGGTAATATTAAAGATTTGGAAAGAGAAGAGTTTTTATATACTGCCATATATGGTTCCCAAAGAGATAAAGAAGAAGATCTGTTATAGAACATCATTGCTATATATGGTTTTATATTGAATACTGAAGGTTTGAGAGAATAATAGAATTAAATTTTTATATATATCATGAAAAAAAAGAAATATATAAGATAATTCCATGTTTGAATTATCTTCATCTGAAGAAAATAAGTGGTAATGTTGAGAAGACACAAGAGTAATCCTCGCACTGAGTATTCTCTCATATGGTATTGGAATATTAAGGTACAAGACTAGAATCCCTGTAAGGAGTTAGTCATAGATAGACATGAAGAAGGGAGCAACGAAAGGAGGAGAATAATAGAGCATCTACTTAGAGATAATGATGGAATTAGAGTCTCGCATTAGATGGTGACATACCAACAAGTCATTAAACAAGTTAACAGACCCTGAAGTATATTTTTTGTCTCATCCCTCAATTGAGTAGTGCGTGATAGTTTAGATATTGAATTACACCTATTATTGATAGTGATACCTTCCTAAAGCCCTTTTCATATCCTTACATAGAGTATTACATCACAAAAAAAATCAACACATTTTTGGTGTGTACTCCTTATAGTATCCCTTAGTGGTGAACTAAGTAAAATATTTGTGTTACTATTTTGTTTACATTATTTATATTTTTATGAAATATGGTGTGGATGTATTTGAAAGAAATATTTAATTAAATGAATATTCCTAACACTGAGGGATAATATCATGAAATTAAAAGATAAATACTTGGTGTCACCCTAATTCACCCCTCCCCTCTTAGGGTGACTTTGGTTCCAACAAGTGGTATTAGAAGGTAAAGGTTAGAACTTTTCATTAAAACTATATATTTTATTTAAGATTTATTTCAAATATTTTTCCTATTTTAAATTCTCCATTTTTCAGTGGATCTAATTTCTATAGCTGGAAAATGGATATATTTTATTTCTATAGGCTTGTGGAAAGAAGATTTTGGAATATTTTTTCAAGATGATGATTTGAAAAAACATAATTGGAGAGTTGTAAATTTAAGGATAGAGAAGGTATTGGTGATATTTTTATCTGATGAGGTGTGTAATAAAATTATTCATTGTGCTACTACTTTTGAAATCTAGAAGAATCTTGAAAACATCTATAGAAAATCATATGAAATAGAGACATATGGGTAACACACTAACTCTAATAGGAAAATTAGTCAATATTTGAATATAATAAAAAAGGATAGTGAAAAATATATTATGTAAAAAGGTTAAAAAGAAGAATAAGAATAAGAATAAGAATATGATAAATATAGACTCTTTTATTGAGGTGGATATTTCTAATTATTTATCAAACTCTATGTTTTTTGTACATTTCTTGCATATTTGGAAATTCAGATTCATTTTAGGGGGGATATTAGAAAAATGGATTATAATAGAAATATGGAAACATCATTGAGTTGAAAATTTTGAAAATTCACTTATAATACTCAAGAAGTGATCCAATACTTATATGGAAAGTTGGATCATATAAAAAATTCATGGAGTGAACTATGTTTTCATAAAATATTTTTTCATGGATAATATAAAGTTGAAGAGTTTAGAGGTGGCCATAAAGTTTGACATGAAGAATATGGGTAAAAAATGAAAAGGAAAAGTGACTTACTCAAAGAAATTTGGGAAAGGATGATAACCTATAATCAAGAGAGTAAGATCCCATTGATGACAATCTCAAAAAGTAAAGTCAGTAATACTATAAATCTAGGAACTTGTGAAAAGAAGGTATACAAAAATCTAGAATCAGTGAAGAATTATAATATTTATGACAAATCTGGTAGATATGGGTCTCAAATGAATGTGTCTTTATAGTGATACTACTGTTAAAGAATGGGGTATACCATAAGTGTGTGTCCAAAATCCCTTGGGCGTAATGGTATAATAAGACATACTATCAACATCTCAATTATAAGACAATAGACAGAGGTATAATTTTTATGGGAGATATTATATTTGTTCTTAATCTAGAAATATGACAATAAATTGCATAAGGTAAAACCAATTAAGTAATAAGAAACACCTCTATTCCTATAACACACCATGGAAGAACTTTTATTGGAAAGAAATATGTAAATATGGAAAAAAATTCACTACATTATAGGATAAAGGTGAATCTCAAATGAAGTTGCCTAAAACACTATAAAGTTTCATCCAAAACATCTCTATTAGATATAAAGGAAGAAAATACATAAACTAAATTAGTAGGATGTGGTTGTTCAAATTATTAGATAAATGATAAATAAATTTAGTAAGGATTCACCAAGGATGTATAAGTCTAAAATGAATCTCATGACTATTGAAGAAGAGAAAAAGAATGAAGGATTCCTTAGCGGTCTTTCATATCACACCACTAAGAAATAGGTTAAGGTTGGTGTAAGAACCCTAAATTGGTAGTGGAAGCATGTCAAAGGATACAAGAAAAAGGAATCAATAGAAGATACAAGTATAAGTGGGATTAGTCCCATAATGGAGAAGGAATCCAAGCCAAGGATAATAAATAATCCCATAGATAACATCCAGAATGAGATTAGCACAGATGGTGCTGAAAAAGTAAGCACGAATAAGGATGGGAGGAAAGTGAAAGGAAATGGGTTGGTTCACCATGAAAAACCATAATCCTAAAACTAAGGATGTATATAGGTATACCTCTCCCCTTGAAATTTATTTTTATATCTAATGTTTGGAGTGATGCACGATTAAGGGGGAGATATGATCCCTGGGGTGGTTGTTCCAAAAAGGGCACATTTTATTAAGTTGAATGTTATTATGATAAAAATACATGATATGATAAAATATCATTCCATATACATATTTGAATTATTTGATAAGCACTATAGAGGTATAAATGTTTCTAAAATTATGAAATTAAGTATGATTCAAATAGGAGTATCAGGACTTCCCAACAGTGTTAAGACAATCTTGTAAGTCTCTTAAAATAATTTTAGGACCTATATAATTATGAAAGACCCTAATTAATTGATTAAAATTATATGGATAATCCAAAAAAAATAATATTTCATTTATATTTGTTATGTTCTAACATTATGGAATCATATGAGTGATTCTTCAGGATAACTAAAAGATACTTGAAGTAGAGAACATGAAAAAAAAAGTGTCCACAAAAGGTGCCTCTCATGTTAAAAACATTTCAAAAATTAGTTTCAAAATGGTGTAAAAATTTAGGAGGAGATGAAGATGTGAATTCATATGTTGTTCAACCTCATTTGAAAGAAAAAATTTACCTTTTGAATAACTACAAGATACAATTGGTATCACTCGATTGGTATTGATAAGTGGAATCCATTAGTGTTACAAGTGATATGTTAATCACTCACATGTTTTACAGTTTTGAACTAAATTTTTTGATGGAATCTATTTGTGATCACATATATTTTTTAATTACTTGAGTTGTAATATGGTTTATGATTTTTTAGTGAAAAAATGGAAAACATAAACATTGTTTACTTTGAATATTTTTTAATACACTAATATCCAATATAGTAGGCTTAGAGGATTGGTTAACAAGTCTTTTCCAAGAGGTTACTCATTCATTAGAGTTTAAAAGAAGGATTGAAGTTGTGACATGAAAGTTGGATATTGAAGGAATGATTTAGAATTGATTGTAGCTCATGGATGATTGATGTTAATCATTAAACTAGGATATATTATTTGGGATCATAATTTCTCTAAATTTGGAGTCCTTCAAGAAGTCATAAGTTGATGGGGTTCTTTATGAAAAATGGTGTATAAAAATTGTTCAAATATGGTGTTGATATTCATAAAATAAGGATACAATAAGAATATTTGTATTTTGCTAACAAAGGGGGAAATATAAGTGATTTGTTATTGGATATTGTCAACATAAATCCAAATGGGTATAATTTTTTAATCGTGGTTCTCGGTGATTATATTTTTTGACAATATGTATATGTAATTATATTAAAAAATTGTTGACAATATTTATTGAAAGTATGGGTATGGAAGTATGGTGAAGAAGTAATGATGGTATTTTTAAAATTTTGTAGAATATTTTTTATATATATTTGATGGATTTTATAAGTATATTTAGAATAAACAATGTAATTAAAATCTTTTTTTTTAAAGCAATGAGAATAGAAATGTTATGTAAAGGTAAGGTTAAAGGATTTACAATCGATATGAATTTCATAATGTGGTAACTTGAAGATAGTTTTTGGTCGGTCTAGGGATTTGAAAAAAATTCACTCACATTAGGTTGGACATCAATGTGTGTTTGGTTGGTTTTCATCATGTGGTCAGTCCAAGTCATTGTGAAAATTTCACTCATGGTGGGTTGGACTTCAATGTGTTGTTGGATGGTTTTTATCATGTGGTCAGTTGAAATAGGAAGGATAGGATATAATTCAGAGTGTAGTGGGTTGATTTTCATCATGATTTCAGTTGAAGTAATCATGGTAGGTTGGAACTCAACATACAATTAGTTTAATTTCATCATGTGGTTAGTTGAGTAGGAATGGTCAGTTAAAACTCAATATGAAGTTAGTTTTGGACTTTCAAAAAAATTATTCATGGTATCATTGTTCAACATGTATTTGATTGGTTCAACATTAAGTCAGTTGGATCCCTTCATGTGTTTAGTTGGTTCAATATTTGGTCAGTTGAGTAGACATGCAATCATTTGGGCATGAATTCATAAAAATAGAAAGGTAATGAGCATATGACTTAAGAATATGAATTGAACATACAAATTCACTAGGGATCAAAAATGATAAAGGCATGAGAATATTACAAAAGCATATTAATTGAGCATATGACTTCACTAGGGCTCAAAAATTATAAAGTTTTCAGCATGATACTTCTAAACAGAATAAGGAATGAGTATAAGATATTAATTGTTGAATGTAAAACTTCTGAGTAGAACGTAACACTTTATATTGAGAATAATTATTTTGAGAATAAGCCTTTTAAATGTAATAATTTAACATGGATCTTTAAGAATTAGTGAATTTGAGATATCTGCAACAATAAAGAAAGTTTCGAGATGAGATCTATATTGAATGATGGAGGTCCATGTGGAAAAAACATGTGATGACATGCACATGAATATCTCAATTGAGAAAAAGATTTCAAATGTAGAATAATACCAACCCTTAAGGATGATTTAAAGAACCTTGACTCAAAATAATAAATTAATTCCTAAGGAAATATTCGTACTGTAAAATACCTTTTTATATTTTAAGAATGATTTTTAAATGAATATCACGTGTCATGATATTCAATGATTGAAATGGAAATATCCTTGGATGATATTCAGATATTTTAAGTGGTGTATTTAAAAGGATATGTCCATGGATTATATGGATCAATAGTTTGACTGCGATTAATTGTTTATGGTGATTGATAAACCAAAGCATAAATAAGAATAGGAAACTATAAAGGTTGAAGAGAATGGATCTTTATTGGGGGATTTTGAATGATGGTTTGACCAAGGATATATAGAGTCATTCTTAAGGGAAATTAGCAAGGTTTTAGATGGAACCTACATATAGAAAACATGGAACCATTTTTTGAGTATCTTTATTCTAATTTGAATATGTGCTATTTCATGGGACAGATGGTTGTGATCAAGAAGTGTGTGGGGAGATCTTTTATATGAAAATATCTATCTGGTTGAATAAGGTTTTATAGAAACGTAAATAGGAAGATCTAGATTCTGATAATAATAGAATAATTCCATATTTAAAATATATAAAGAACATTACACATGCCTATTCTAGAAATTTCATTAACATGTGTTTTTATAGGTGACGTGGTAGGATCATGAGAAATAGGTAGAAAAGTGGTGTGATCTACACCATGGGTTTTGATTCATTTAATTCAAGCATGCTTGTATAAATACTACATAATGAATTTTTGGGAAAGTAGAAAGAGGGGATATATGATAAAATTTATGATCTAGAAAGACAATAATTTGTGCATATGGTCATATATGGTTCCTAAAGAGATAAAGAAGGGGAGAGTTTGTAGAACATCATTGATACATCTAGTTTTATATTGAATAATGAATACTTTAGTGAAGAAGAGAATTATATTATTATATATATTGTAAAGAAAATGAAATCTATAGGATAATTCTAATTTGGAATTATCGTAGAAAATAATTGGTGTTGCTAAGAATACACAAGAGTTATCCTCACATTGAGGATTATCTCATCTAGCATTGGAAGAGGAAGGGACAATACTAGTCTCCCTACAAGGATTTATTCACATCTAGACATGAATAGGGGAGCATCAAAAGGAGGTTCATAATAAAGAATTTACCTAGATATAAAGATGTAAGCGCAATCTTACACTAGATAGATATAGACCAAAATTTCATTAAACTGTTGAATAGACGCTAACTACAAAAAAATCAGTTATTAATGGTGGTTTATGAAACCATATCTAGTGTTTTTTTCAAAACATAGCAGTGGTTTTTTAAAAACTACCTCTAAATACTACTTTTTAAACGGTGACAATTTTACCCCCCCCCCCCCCGATCCTAACGTCCCTATACCCACTCTTCCCCGACCCCCATGAAACCCTCGCACCAGATCCCCTCTCTCACCCTCGGAATTGTATTCCCTTCTCCCCCTCGCCATAGGCCCCTCTCTCACCCTCGTCATTGGCCCCTCTCTCACCCTCATCGCTGACTCCCCTTATCCCCCTTGTCGCTAACCCCTTTCTCACCCTCACCGACTTCTCTTCTCCCCCTCACCGACAACCCCTTCTCTCCACCTCATCGGCTTCCCTTATCCCCCTCACTATATCCCCACTTCTCCCCCCCCACCATTTTCCCCCTTCTCCCATGAGATCCCTGAGCCTGGGAATGAGGTGCTGACCCCTCTCTTCCTCGAATGGTCACTACTGCAACTCCCTAGGAAAGGTAATTTAAAAAGATGTGTTGGGATTTGGTTTACTTTGTTTTCTGTTGTTTCAGAAACATTATTCAATCTAGTGAGTTAGGATTTTATTATTCCTTTCTAGGTTTTTTAATTTATGATTTTAGTTAATTAATTTAAAGGTGTTCAGGGTTGTTTTATATTCTTATAGACCCATTGGAGGTCTTGTGGGCTCTGTATTATTGTGTGAGTCATCGATTGAGGTGGGTGGTTCTATTCATACATTTTAAAATCTTTACCCTTGAAAGGTTCATGGAACTAAGTTTCAAGACAATATTTCAATTGGAGGTTTTCTTATTGGTTATATTCTTCAAGATTCATAACAATCAAGTGGTTATCATTGTCAGGAAATGATTTGGGGGAATACGTTTCCAATATGATTAATTTATTCTCTTTTATATTTTAGTCTAGTATAGGGAAGGGATAATTTATTGGTAATAAGATTAAGTGGAAAGACATCAAAGGTAAATCAACCTAGGAACCTTCTCAACATTCATATGGAAAGTTCTAATTATAGTGATTCTAGTGTGGAGAAAATGGGAATAGGATGTATATGTTCCAATATCCACCTCATACATGTCATTATTGTAGGATGGTGGGTCATTTTATGAATTGTATTGACTGGATCTCATGTAAGAGTGGTGTTTGACATTGAAATAACATTATTTGATTAGTAAATAAAGGTTGGGTACCAATGTTGAATGAGTTAGTGTATCAGAGTAGAGTTGTGAGGATTAATTGTAAATGGAAGTCATCTCATTATAAGAATCTTGGGAAACACATTTCTATTTTGTAGGAGGTGGAGGAGGTTGAGGTTTATGTTTAGATATCTACAATGAGAGGTACCATCATTATCACATACACTATTAGTTATTCTATGATTAAAATTTAGGCATGAAATTCTAATATATCTATACATATAGTTAATATTTTGGGGTTTCACATGGAGTTTATTCCTTTCTTAATAGTTACTAATAATCCAATTACAGGAAAAAATAAACCAGTTTTCATGTGTATTTCCTAAATGATCATGATATATTTTGTCGAAATAAATTGGCATTTATTAATGTTTTACCTAGAAACATGTGAGATAATTAGGGTATTGTAAAAATTAATATTTCTTCCACATATTTAGAATATTTCAATTGGGTTTCCACTAGAGTAGAAAATAGTTTATAATCATCCATATGAAATAATTTTAGATCATAATTAGCATATTTTTTTTTATAAATAAATGTTCCATTTTCTCATTTAAATCCTTTTAGACCATTAAAAACTAATAATCTAAAAGTATGAGATAAATTTAATTCATACCTCATGAATTTTGAAAAATACCTGAATTGCATGTAATTCATTCCTAAAAAGAATGTAATCAACATAGAAAAAGAACTAACATCCACTACACATCTACAATCATGCTATAGTAGTTCTGATTAACCCCACATCTTTGAGAAAAAATAATATATAAATATAAATATAGATTTTTGTACCTAGATCATGGTTCATTATTTAGTCTATATAAAACTATCAATAATTGGAACACTTTTTCCTCATCCTCATCAATGAGAAAACTATGTGGTTATTCACTATACACTTCCTATTCAAAAACATAATTGTGTTGCCAATACTTCACATGCATCTAATAAACCTAAAACATGTTTTGATCATATATCTAAAATACCAATCTTATAGCCTCATTCCATGATAGAGATGATAATTTCTCATTTAGATCAATTCCATATATATGAGACTAAACTTTACACTACTATAGTTTTTGTTTTTTTATGAAATTTCAATCCTCCTTAAGTTTGTTTTAGAAAACTAATTTGGTTCAGATCATGTTTAATCTCTTTAGCTCTAGAATAACTTTATCGATCATATTATTTTCAATCATATCACATTTCTCATTCATGTCTTTGACACAAATCAAACCATTAATAACTTCATCCAAAGTTTTTGATTCATCCAGGTATATGAAAGATTCTTTATACAAATCCACCATTCTATTAGTCTATATAGTGGATATCTGGTCACTAACTATATTACTCTAATTGATTTTATCTTCTTTTTTTATTTAGTTTAAATAATTTTTTCTATATTTTCATAATTTAAAAATTCCACTTATATTTCTTCTAAATCATGTTGAACCCCCCTTGTGTAACACAATTTATCTTCAAATTATTCATCATAAATGAATTTTTTTCATGTGGTGTCTTTTTTTTCTAATTAAATGAAATAATATCAAGGAGAAAGCATTATAATGATGTTAGTAAACTCTCATTCAACATTACCTCAACCATACCAATATATGATGATCCATCTATCTCCCTCCCAATAAAATCTGAAACACATCCACTTTCCCCCTACATCATCTCTCACACCCTCCGTCAGTGTTACATCAGCAGATCAACCAAGGAATCCCTATTTAGCATCCTCAGTGGTGAGGGATAAGTCCTTAACTCCTATTTATTAATAGGGATATTGGAGGGTGACTGTTATAGGTACAGATTTTAATATGAATAAAGTTATTGCACTTTTTTTATACAACTAACTATGTTTTTATAAATATGAAAACAATGTGACTTTAGAGAAAAATATGAAAAGTTCATATGTCTGGAATCTTAATGGACTAAAGATAGTTTCTCATTTGACCACTATGGGGTCCCTATGGTTGATTCTGTGGGATTATTTATCCAGATTCCAGACCAGTTGGTGGAAGAGCTGGTTACCCTTCCAATTATGTATGATGATTGGAGACATATGCCTTCATCTTGGAAAAATAAAGTTTTTGATTCACAGATAAAGGTTATTTTAAAATATTATGATATAATTGAATTTAATTATGTTATTAAATTATAATATTTTCAAAATTAATCTCTTTGTACAAATGTTTTTTTACTTTACCATTGCTGATGTGATAGCAAAAAAGTAGACATTGAAAATTCTGGGCAATAAATGTAAAGATTTTAAATGAAGATTATGAAACAAATTCAATGATACTTCATTGAGCACCTAGCAATAGTATGATAAGGTACCCAATGGGGTACCTAGAGAGAAATGGAAAGTTTTTATTGATAGTCATCATGATGAGAAGCACATGGTAAATATATATTATTATATTAATCTCATTTTACATTTATACATGTATATGACAAGGAGATGAAATTTCATACATTACTATTAAATTAAATTTTATTTATTTCAGGATGTTTTAAGGAAGAATGTATTGAGTTGGGATAAGAAAATCATCCCTCAAAATGCGGTGTCAAAGAGTTTTTCTAGAAGTTGATCGACTCTGGTAAATTTTCCATTAGTTTAAATATTTATAAGACAATATTATCTATTCAATATATTAAATTATTGATTTGTCTTTGTTTAATACATTCACAGAGTTTAGGTCACCAAGCATCCCAAACATAAGTGTGGTTGGATGTTCATAAAAACTCTTATGGGAGTTTTGTTAATGATTCTTCCAAGGAATTTGGGGTATGAATTCTTTTTTCATTATAATAACTTATTATCAATTGTCACTATGTTTATATATAATGATTATAATTTGAATGATATTTGATTTATATGTAAAAATTAATGAATTATGATATTCCAATTCTGTACAGTCCTTCTCAGTCTCACAGGATGACCCAATTGGTAAACTCTTTGGGAAGGATCATCCAGGTCAAGTGCACAGGATGGATTTGAGACCAGTACCATCTGAGATCTTTGGCAGTCCATCGGGGATTGTAGATACATCTACTCCTAGTTGTAGTCACTCTCTACCCCAAGATTATCAAAAAGAGTTTCTTTTTATGCAAAGCACAATTCAAGAATAGGGGTATCAAATATCCACTTTGCAGAAAGTGCTAGTTAATTTATATCAAAAGGTGACTGGATCTATCCTCGGTGATATTTCATCGATGATTGGTGGTGAGCAGGTAAATCACACAACTTCAAAATCATTTAATTCACAAACTTTTATTGATTTTAAGTTGAAATATAAATATACAATATTTTTTAATTTTCAATATAATTATCTTACAAGTTCTGGTAGCAGGAAGTAGAGACGGATATGGAGAGGGTGACAAGCAGAGATCATCACCATCTAGTGATTAGTGGAGAGAGTTTGTTCATGTTTCATTTATGTCATAGAGTAGACAATACTGAGTGATCTGGTCTGTGCATTGTATATGTGTACTATGATTTTAAGATGATGAAACTTTCAATATGTGAATATGCTATGTACTCTGAATATGGTGTGTTTCATTTGTTATGTTATGTTTCATTTTTTTATGTGATTCTGTGCATTTTTTTGTTTTTTCAAGGTTTTTTATGGGGATACAGATTCTACAGGTCGTTTTTTTTGTAATTTATCATATAGAAGTGGTTTAAACAACCGCTAAATAAATATTTTTTATTCCTCAATGGTTTTAACCCCAACTATATTATGGTATAATTTTTTGGGTTTTAGTTAAAACTACCACTAAATATGAAAAACTTTTATTTAGCAGTTGTTTTAACCATCACTAAAATCTCAGTATTTTTTTAGCTGTAAAACTGCCACTAAAACACATAAACCTCTGCTAAATACAATTTCTATGATGTTTTCTAAAAATTACCACAGATTGGAAGGAACCGCCGTGTGTTGGATGCCAACACCAATTTTAGAAGCAGTTTCAGGAAACCATCGCAGAACCATTTGGTGGCAGTTTTAACCGCTACCACATGGATATTTTCTTGTAGTGACTCATGTATATAAATTAACTCATCACTTACTTTAGGAGTTCATGAGAGTATAGAAGATACATTTTATCTAGTATTGTTAGTGATACATTTCCAAAGCCTATGTAATATCATTTCATACTATATTAGAGCCCTTAGAACATAAAAACATTGTTGGTGTGTTCTCCTTGGAGTAGATCTTAGTGGCGGACCAAGTAAAATATCAGCATCCTTATGTGATTTACATTCAGAATATGTGGATTACATGTGGTCTGGGCGGAATAAAAATAAATAACTAATTGAATTAATTTTACTAATAAATTGTGGACAATATCCTAAAATAAAAAGAAAAAAAATTGATTCCACCCTAATTTACTCCTCCCCTCTCATGGTGAATTTGGTTCTAGTAGTTGCAGATACTTTGGGGAGAACCTATAAAGATACTAGTAGTAATGTTTTAGGGAGGACCTTCAAAAATTCAGTTACTTCCTCTATCAGATGACGAGTCATCAAAATCTTGCTCCACTATTGAAATTTTCTTTAGGGCTTCAAGAAAACTACCATTAATAAGGTCAAGAATATGGGCCTTCTCGTGATCTTTGGGTTTCCCCTTATAATCTTTCTTCTTAGATGCTCTATGTTGGGAATTTGGAGTCATGGTTTGTGTAAAATGACTTTAATGTGTGGGGGTCTCCTTAGGTTCCCCCTCGTTACCATTAGACTAGGTTGATAGGATAATTTAGAACAATCAAGAATGTGTGTATGATTTTTGGTTTCCATCAAGATATGTTGATAACATTCCATGAACTAAAGGGGAGTGGAAATATATTCCTATAATTGAAATATTTCCAAGATATTATGGTAATTCCTTAAATATTTGGTAGGAATATGCAACTTTCCTGAAGT
This sequence comes from Viscum album, assembly GCA_963277665.1. Lineage (NCBI taxonomy): Eukaryota > Viridiplantae > Streptophyta > Magnoliopsida > Santalales > Viscaceae > Viscum > Viscum album. The sequence goes on along the minus strand of OY728129.1, from coordinate 719,055,550 downwards.
ATCCATTGAAATGGGTTGTTTCTTTCTAGTTGGAACATGAAGGTGTGCTCGATCTAGTTGTTCATTTCTCACTGGGATGTTCTAATGACCCATTTGAATGAGATCATGGATATGTTCCTTCTCTTGAGTATCTTTTTACATACATTGAGGAGATACTCTAGTGAAGGGGTTGGAAATATACACTTTCCCCCTATTGGATGTCGAGATATATCAGTGTCTATATTATAGTGACACTGCTAGGATATACTAATATCTTTGTATAATATAAGTAGGGATATATGCATGCCTATCCATTTCTACCAAAATTTGATGATGGGATTCTATAATAGGAATGGGAATTTTTTCTCATTATTTGATGGGAGAGGTGATTTAGGCCTACTTTTATCCTCTATTTTCCCTTAAGATATGTTAACAAGATTGATGTATGGGGGAAGGGATGTATTTTTACCTATAGTTTCTATTGATATATGTTGGTGAGCTTCCTATGATGTTGTTATAGTATTCTAGTAAGCTTGGTGTATGAGATCTGGATTGTGTACCTTCTCATCAGTTCCCACCAAGATATAATTGTGGGATTGGTGTGTGGGAGAAGGAATGTGTGCCTTCTAGGTATTCTACACCAATATATGTTGGAAAACTTCTTTGAGGAATTAATGGGTATAATATAACTCCATATGTTTGGTATCTTGCTTCCCTTGATGATATCTCCTCGAGGATTGGGTCTAGGTGACCAAAGCAAGGATGTGTTAGGTGATGTCCTCAACAAGTTGTTGGGGGATCAAGGTCATAAAACACTAATGAAGTTGGTTATTTTTGGTAGTCCTCTGATCTAACTACTATATTGTTTTGATTTCATAAATTACCTCTTGATCCACCTCTCTAAGATAAGGTGGACTTATTAGTGAATTTTAGGGAAAGGATCTCAAAATAGATGAATGTGTTGGTTGGTTATGCATATTTCTTCATGACCAATCGCTGAGTAGATAGTAGGTTAGGCTTTGCATTGAGGATGATTTTTTTTCAAAACCTATAGATGTTTTATTCTACCATTGATTAAGTACTCTCGAATAAGTGAATTTGATAGCTGGAATTGAGTAGGTGACAACATATTTTGATCTAATGGGTCCCTATCTCTAATAACTGCTAAGGCATACATCTACTATTATGGTGATTCCATTAATTTGGATTAAAGGGAGTTATGGTCTATCTTGGAAAGATCAAAAAACATGAAAATTAAAACCCTTCAATGAAACACCACAATAAGAAACATTATTTACCAATCGATTCCACAATTAAATGATTCACGACATGTTATTTTGATATATGTGAGAATGGCCTAGAATTTGGTTGTGAGCGACTAACATAGTTGGAAGATTCACATCTGGTTTACTATTTTTGTTTTGGTCAGTTTACTATGAGGTTCATTTTTGGAATAAAAAACATCTAATGGCTCTCACATTCATGATAGGAGATATCATCTTGATTTTTCTTTCCAAAGTCAGTTGTTCATTGGGGTTTTTTTTCAAATCTTATACTCTCTTATAGATTTATAACATATTTCATGAATCTTTCCCATACCCCAATGCATACTAGGTTTACCTCATTCAAGTAGATGGTCATTAATATATATCGATGTGAACATATATATATCATACATTCTCCATCAATATGAACATTTTCATGTATCAAACATTCTCCATCAATGGTGCCATTTGTATATATCATAGGTTCCCTATCTTATTTCTTTATTAATTTGTGATGTTGAATTTTAAATGGGTTATGGTTTAAATCCACATAGTTGGTCACTCTTGACTTTATCATCATCTAGGGAAGAAATAAATGTATGTTGTGTTGGGATCAGGCCCATGAAAGGGATTCCTATATATCCTTGTGAAATGGATCAAAACCCACATAGTTAGGTGAAACTTAATAGGGTACATCATACCATTTAAGGTCACCTGAAATGGAATGATACATATATTTTAATTTCATGCGGTATGGATGACTAGGTGAAATATTCATAGAAATGGTTAGTGTGGGACTTACATATGGGTAGCCCTTTTTGATTGACCTTATAGGGAATATGGACTAATGGGATTAGGTTGGTCTCATAAGGAATATCACCTTATAAATATGGGTCTCACTGAGAATATGTCCTAGTGATAATAATGTGATAAAACCCAAAGGAAATTTGGTCCTCTAGGTGACGGCATGGTTTTATTAGTAATATTTATTGATAAGGTTATGATTAATAGGGAATATAGCTTTAGTGGAGGTGGATGAGATCTTAAATGGAATATAGCCCAATGATTAAGGATATTCAGAAACATGAGGATATGGCCCAATTATGAGTGGTGTAAATGGTATTTTCAATGGGGTTGAACCTTATGGATGCATCCTATGTATCTCATATAATGAGAATCAAATACTTTATAGTTTATGATGCACATTTTATGGTCACATGGTGAGACTATACTATGCAGTTTAAGTTTTTGTGGTAATGATGATGTCATGAAATTTTACATTGTGCGACTAGGACATTGGCCACACAGTTTAATGTTATGTTGTAGGGATATAGGTTATGCAGTTTAGATTCATGCAGTTAAGAATTTAAGGTTATTTCTATGATGCATCTCAATTATACTAATGAAAAGAGAAATTAAACCTCTAAGCCCATGTGAGTCATGATTAGTGTGAGAAATAAGAGGTATAAGATCAGGTGTATTGTTTTGGAGTGAAAAACAATTCATTAAATGGGTATTAATCATTGGTATGACCTATATAGGATTCAAATGTCACAATTGGGAAAAAATAAGAGGTTAAGTGGGGATTATTCATGAGTTTACCTTAAATAATTGACCTAGTAAGTGAGTCAAATAAAGATATGTTTGGGGCTTAAACCTAGGATGATGAATATTTGGTAAAATAAAGTTGGGGATTACTCCAAGTAGGAATCCCAATTATAGGAATTTTAATTGTTCTAATGACATGATCAGCTTAAATCTCTGATCCCAAGTGAGTCATTCTCGGTGTGAGAAACCAGAGATAAAAAAAGATCAAGAAAATTATATGGAAGTACATAATTAAATTTGAATGTGGCTTATACACTGAGGTTGTTCGTGAATGAAGAGTCATCTCATGCTTGTGACATGAGGAATCCCAAGTTGGTTACATGGGGAATCCTATGCTCATTGCATCAATTTTATGTCTTACACTGAGGACATTTTCCAAGAAATTTAACACCATGTTTTGGGGACATTATGACATGTAGTGTATCATTATGCATCTTGGATGTGTATACTATGAAAAGAGTGACAATGAAAGGTCATGTGGGGCTTAAAATTAAGCTTCCCAAGAATGATGTGTCTAAGATAATGTGACTCTTTTAAGGAAATAAGTTTTCAGGAAGGTATGTCACCAATGTCATTTTAATTGGTATAGCCATGATGGATAAACTTAGTGAAGGATAAAACAGAGGATAAGTCTATTTGTTTATTATTTAATTTCTTTACAACTTGTCTATAGGGAATCAAAATTCTTTACAAACCATAGGTAAGGAATAGAGGGTAAAAAGGACTTTGAATCTACCCAATTTTAATAGAAGAATATCATATATGAGGTGGGTATAGCCCGTAAGGGGCTGTATTTGATGATGATTCATGAATTTTCCTCTGCGAAGCTCCACCTGTGAAGCAGCCTCCATGAACAATGTTTGTAGAGATGTCACATGAGCCTTAGCCCAGTTAGTAAGGACTCCTTAAGTGCATCCAAATGACCAGGGATCAAATCTAGGTGGAGGCAGATTTCCGGGGTACTGTAGCAGCACTGCAGCAGTAATGTAGCAGGTACTGTAGCAGTACTGTAGCAGGTACTGTAGTGGGAACTGTGCTGCTACTGTAGCAGTTACTGTAGCGGGAACTGTAGTAGGCACTGTTTGGAACTGTAGCAGCCAGGAATATGCCCCTGTTTGGGCCTTCGGGCCACCAATTTGGTCCCTGAGTCCTATAAGGCCTTCGGGCCACCCAGGCCTTTAGGTCAGTAAGGCCTTTGGGCCACCTCAAGGCCTTCGGGCCACCTTAGTGCAGATGTAAACCAGACAACCTACAAGGAACAAGCTCTACAAGGAGGATGAGAAAGGAGTTTTCACCACAGCAAAAGCTAAACGGATTGCAAGAATGAGAGGGTATGGCACATTCCATTGGGATAAGCCTGTGCATGCATGGGAATGCCTATCCGAATAGCCATGCGAAGGTGGAGAGCTGATTTCACGATGAAGATGCTGGGAATGAGAATTTCCAAGTAGTTAGTCTGGGATATATGTAATGTTTGAAGCCTACGGGAAATGAATTACTCTAAGGCCTACAGGCCATGTAATACTTATGCCTACGGGCCTTGTAAGGGTTCCACCTCACCCCTTTAAAGGTGGATTATCAAAATCAATAAAAAATGAAGGCCTTCGGGCCATTGGAGGTGTTTGTGGAGATGCTTCATGAAGGCCCTTTACAGAGTATTTTCTTTATAAAGGAGATGGCTTTTAGAACCTTCATGAAGGAGATAATTCATAAGTGCTTCATGAATTCCCATTATCATTTTATTTACCTTTAATGGATCACTTTGGTGATGATTGCATGAGTTAAAGTCTCACTTGTCTTTTTTTTATCCCCTTCATTATTTTTCTCTTCATCCTTATTTTATTTTGGAAGAAATGGGGGTATTTATAGACATTTTTGAGTTAACTATTTTCATGAAATCAAGGGTCACATTGAGGTTTGAGAGGTGTTATGCAATAAAAATTTTATTCTCATAGTGTTATGTAATGGGCTTAAAATCCTCAAATTTGATCCTAAATAAAATTAAATGATTCTCAAGAAGCCTAATATTTACTCCTTTCCAAAAATAAAATTACTTATTAGGATGACTGGTGCTTCAGGAAGGGTTAAAAATTCTATGCGACTACACTTCCTTTTCTGAATTTGTAAGTTGAAACTCATATGTAAGAGGGAGGAAAATGTTACCTTCCAACCACAAATGATAATGCTATGTGGAATAATTCACTTCATGAAGGGATAAATATTATATGTGGATACTCTACCTTGGCTGAATTTTTCAACCAAAACTAATAAATAGGAGGGTATGAAAAAAAATTCCAACCACAAATGAAAATGCTATGTAGGAGAAGTAACTTTACGAACCAATGTTAATGCTTTAATGATGAGGGATTCATAAAGAAGTTTTTTCTCTACGAAGTATGGTATGCTTTATGCACAATACTTCCCTTTACTAAATTCTACTCTACTATTGATCCCACTAATCTTTCTTTTGGGTAATAACCTTATTTATGATACATTTTTTCAAACCTTTGTTACCATGTGGGCCTCAAAATTCACTTAGTACTTTGACTATTATAATATTTTTATGAAATAGTGATATTCACTTTCTCATGGAAACTAAATGTAACTCTTCACATTTATCTTTACTGACACATATCCTAAACTCTTTAGGATATTAAGTGAAATTAACTATGATTTTTTACTAGAATAATATTTTATTAATTAACTTTGAACTTATCTAAGTCCAAAAATACTCCCACTAACTCTTAGACATGATATTCTTTTCATAATATGATGCTAAGATACACAAACTCCATTTTTTAGTAAATAACCCTAACTTCCTTTTAGAAATAATATTTAACAAATAAACTATTGATTTCATATCATATATGGTATTTTATGTGTTTAGATAATTTTATTTCTAAAAATAAAACTTTATTCTTTAAAATATACCATTGGTGGGTGGTGATAACAACTTCCCCCATATTTTAACAAAATTCTAGATAAACCTTTTATCTTGGATAAAATATTTTTATCCTTTTCACCTTTTTAAAATATGTTATAGAATCTAGTGAATCATAAACCATGTGTATTGAATTCATTATCTCATGTTATTTATAATAGTAATTTATTAACAAATAATTTATCTTATCATATAAGAGAAATGAGATAAGTATACACATATTTACGCATTTCCATTTAAGATTGATATATTGATTTTCATTTAAACCATTGACGTATAAACTCTTTTCATCAACATTTTAATGAAAAAAAATAAGATATATTAATTATTCCCCTATTTTTAAATCCCTTTTTGTTTATAGAGCTTGTAAAACATTTATTTGGTATCACATACCCTTCAAAACCAAAGAATCAATTTCTATAACACTGACACCTAACATCGACATTACATGGAGTTTTACAAATATATCTAGATAACTCAAATAATTCCATAATATGGAATCATTACTCATTCTTCTCAATAACATAGGGTTTCAATGAACTTGACTAGATACATGAAGGAACGTTGTTAAACTCTCCATCTAACTTTTATTCTTCAAATTTGAACCTTTACCCACTTGTACTATCAATACTACACCATAACCTGAGAATCACATCACTAGTTTATCCATTCTCAACACTTGATAATAATTGGGTAAGCACTTATTGAACTCATTCACATTATTGGAACATTTCCATAAATAAATATAGTATTAAATTCTTAATAAAAAAATTCATATAGTAAATCATCAATCTCACCAAGTCATTAGAATAATCAATTATGTTGAGTATCATTGACATACCTAATCATATTGAGTATACGAGATAAAAATTACTCTAATCATTTTTCATATATTACCTTAAAACATTAAATGAATCATTTTATGCTTCTAATAAGTATCTAGATTCAAGTGTTAAAAAACTTCAAAATTTAGTGACTCAGGAGGGTGTTTCTCTAACACATAGAATTTCTCTTTTTTCATAAGAACTTTTCATAAGTTACTAGTCTTAGGTGTTTCTTACATTAATCATATCTTTCATATAGGATTGTTCTTGTAGCTAAGTTTGATGATGATGATGATTTTTATTATCTATAATAGAATATTTTATCAAATTATTATCTTGTTTTACTATCATTTAATAAGGATTTTTATTAAATATTCTTCCAATAAAATGATGACCCCTTTATAACTCATCATATCCATTAGTGGTCCAAAATCCATACTTCACTAAGAAATGAGTCCACTTTAGTTTCCATCTTAGCACTTAACTATTTAGGTCATCCACTATTCCAATCATATCATATATGACTCTTGGAAAATTGAGTGGAAAACCCTTTTCCCAAATCCATCATGTGGATATAAGATTTAATTTATTCTTCTAGTATCCTAAATTTCAAGGTTTTATAACTCAGAGTGACCCAAAGCAAACACCAATAACAGACAGCCATATTTGGAATGAAATTACCCATTACTTTTTTTCCTTATACAAGATAATTAGGGATAAATGAACATTGTAATGAAACTATACAATTTTATAATCAAGGTGTAACATCCCAAACCATCTGCCACATGTCAGTTCTCAAAGTTAGTTCGCTACGTAACCTCAAGCATGTCTCTCCATATGCCAGAGGATACTGAATAGTAGTGAGGGTCTATATATATAACATGGTGAGAATATTCCCTCTTTATCAAAGCCTCACAATAGATAAAAATAAAAAAACAATATCCAAAAGATAATAACCAATAACTAAAATAATACCATAACCAAATACAAACCAATATCACATGATAAACCAAAATAGAAAAACAATATCTAAACTAAATAAGTAGGTATGTCATGCCAAATATGTTTCAAATTTCAAATTAAAAACCCAAAATAAAGACACTAACAACTCCTAAGTGGGTCCTGACATCATGTCTAGTTCCCTCATCCATGCTTCATCCCAACTCATCCATCTAACATAGGGATCTTTCCATTATCTTTTCCTACAAATATGAAGTCTTTTCGGGTACCAATCGGGAAGCTTGGGTAAGGTGTGAGTATAACTCAGTAGGCCACCACCAAAAATTTCTAAAACAATATCCAATCTATAATAGTGTATGCATTTGTATAAAGAATAAAGTACAATAAAGTAAAAAAGTTACCACATTTCATTATTATTTAATTAACCACTTAAATTTCTTGGGTTCACAATGACACCCAAACCATCAATACCTTCTTCATCCCATTTTGGAGTCTGAACCATCCCCAAGGGATGCCACATTTCATTACATCATGGTTTTTATTTATCAACTCATTTCACTTTCATATCATGGATACTTGGAACCATAGTCCAATACTAATATTTTGGTCCCAGAATGTCATTTCTAGCCCCCCTGTGGGATTTTGAAGCATATTTTCTTATCCCACACCTCATTATTATCATATATGGTTCTTTGAAGCATCAATCTATCTCTCACACTCATAGTTATCATATATGGTCGTTTTAATCATCGGACATTTCCCACACACATTCATCATATATATCACAAAATCATATATATCTCATATATATCATTCAATAAGGTTAATCACCATTAATATTCTTATCAAACATTCTCATAATGGTATACCAATTCAATTTATCAAAAAATCATGGTTAGTCACTTTAATTCACATGGAATAATATGAATAATTCACCATTAAACCATTTATCACATTTATTCATATAATCCATTAACCCTTTAAGGTTAAACCTGGCATCCCTTAATTCCCATTATCAACCAATTCATAATCACATTAATCAACCAATTTCACAATCACATTAATTGACCAATTTCTTAATCCCATTAATTAATTAAACAATTAATTAATTCAATTAAAGATTCTATTTCCAAATGTTGTAATTAAAATTTCATAATTACATACATTCAATTATAATTCAAGAATATGGGAATTGAAATTTAGACCACCTACCTCAAGATTGGTGATGAGCATTTCCCAATAAAAAAATCCTCAAATTGAAACAAAATGACCAATTTCATAACAAATAATTAGATCTATAATCAAAACCTAGATCAAAATAAAATGGATTAAGATATATCAAAACCTATATATAAATTCATAAAAAACATAGGATAAAACATGCATCTTCATTCAGTAAGAGATAAGGGAAAGATAGAGGACTAATTAGGAAAAAGAATAACATACCAGAGAAAAAGTGATCCTTCAAACAGATCTTTGATTCATTAGTAATAGAGTTACATAATCCTTGGAACCCTTCTAGGAGCTTTAAAATTTGAAGGAATGAGTTTGGGTCCAAGTTGGGGTGATTAGGGATTAATACCATGGGTTTTAGGATTTTTTTAATAATTTTTCAGGGGATTAAAATCATGTGTGCATGGTTTTCTATAGGGGGCACACGGTTTTCCCAAACGGTGTGCCTTAACCATGATCCTCTCCTCATGAGTGCATGGTTTCTCCAAATTGGGTGCATGGTTTGACAAACCATGTACCAACCATGAAATCCACCTCTATTTGGGGTTTCACGGTTTGTTGAGGGTAGGTCTTGGGTTTGGGAAAACCGTGCGCCAACCGTGCACTACCCATTTTCTTCCAAAATTCTCAATTTTTCACTTGAAACATCCCAAAACAAAAAATGACCCAAGGTATAGAAAAAAGGGTAAAGGGGTACCTATAAATGAGCATAATAAATATCTAAAAAAGGTGGGATCTTACAATATCTCCACCTTATAATAGTTCTTCCTTGAGCTGTAAAGTTTATGTGTTAAAAAGAGTGGGACACAGAGCCCATATATCTACTTCTCTCTCCCAAGTTTCCTCTTGAACATGTACAAGTTCCCATAATACAAAAACTATCAATATCGTATTTCCCTGCAACACTTTTTCATTGTGATCTATAACATGTATCAGATGCTCCTCAAAGGATGCATCGGTCTCAAGCTCAACATCATAAACATCAATCACATGAGAAGGGTAGAGGTGATACTGTTTAAGTTTTGATGCATGAAAACATCATGCATAACACTATACCTATGTGGAAGATCCAATCGGCACACCACCAACATAATTACCTCCAAAATATCAAAAGGTCCAACAAACCTAACTGTCAACTTGTCCTACCTATGAATCATATGGTGATCCAATCTAGGTGACACCCGAATGAACAAATGATATCCCACTATAAACTCCAAGGGTTTATGGTGTTGATCAGTATACAATTTATGTCTACTTGAAGTCATCTCCATATATTTTTGAATCATCTGAACCTACTCTGATGTCTTGTATGAGACTTGGTCCCAACAACTCTCACTCACCTACCTCTATCCATCATAGAGGTGATCATAATTTCCTACTATAAATATCCACATATGGTTCCATATAAATAGTCTCCTGATACCTATTATTATAGGTGAACTTGATGAGTGTGAGTGTTTCTCCTAAGACCCACTAAAATTCAGAATAGATTCCTATAGCATATTCTCTAAAGCTTGTATGGTACATTCCAACTGATTATTCATTTGTTGGTGGAAATCCATACACAGTAATACATGTTCACCAAGTGATTTTTCAAAACCTTCTTGAAACACAAAGTAAACCCTAATTCACAGTCTAAAATGATGGTTTGAATCACCTCATATATATGGTCTATCTTCTAAATGTACAAGCCCCCCAACCCATCCATTGTTAAATTCTCTTGTATAGGTAATAAATGTGCTAATTTCATCAACTGGTCCACAATTACCCAAATATCATCATTATTCTAAGGCATCCTTAGGAGACCCACCATGAAATCCATAGTAAATTTGTCCCACTTAAATTCCATAATGGGAAACAACTTTAACAAACCACCTGGTTGTTGATGTTTGGTCTTCACCTATTGATAGGTGTAGCATTATGTCACAAACCATATAATCTTCTTTTCATGCCCAACCACCAATATTGTTGATGTAGTTCATGGTAAATTTTGGTAAAACTTGGATGCGCCGCCCACTTCAGGGCATGAAACTCACACATCAGCTCCTCCATCATACATGTAGGCATGAAAACACAGTTCCTGACACTGATGATCTCATCCTAATCTATGGTCTAATCAGAAGGTGACTCCCTACCTTTAAGTATTTTCATCAAGGAAAAACACTTTGGATATTGATATTGCCTCTCCCTGATCTAAATAAAAAGTTTAGACTCAAGTAATACTGATATGAGGTTCATCTGCACCTATCCCTCCTAAACCGTAACATGAATCTCATCTAGAAAGGTTATCATCTTTTATTCAGAACTAGAATCCTAAACTCCCTGAGTCTATGTCTTTCTACTTAAAGCATCAACAAAATTTTTTCCATTCCCGATTATATATTATAGATCAAAATCAAAAAGGCTACATATACTCAACCCAACTTCACTACCATATATTCAAATCCCATTGTAAAAAGATATAGTTTATGTTCTTGTGGTTGGTATATACAGTAAAATTTTCACCCAATAGATTATGTCTCCAATACTTAAAGGAATAAACCACTAAAACTAACTTAAGGTTGTATGTAGGGTAATTACATTCATTTGGACTCAACTTCCATGACCCATATGACACAACTCGACCCCCTTCATCAACACTGCTCCCAGTCCTATCCTTGATGCATCAAAAAACAATGTGTACTCCTCACCTGGCTTGAATAAGATCAATATTAGAGTGGTAGTTAAGTTATTCTTAAAATATTATAAAGAATTATCACATACTCTGGACCATTCAAAATTAACTCCCTTCTTAGTCAGGCCTAAAGTGGCACTACCAAGTGGGGAACATACCAGATGAACCTCCAATAATAGCCTACCAAACCCATAAAATTTTAGATATCAAAATCATTCTTAGGTTGATCTCAAGAAACCACTACCAAAAATTTCTCTAGGTTCACTGACACACCTTACTATGAGATTATATGGCCCATTAAATGTACCCATTTGATCCATAATTGACACTTAGATATCTTGGAATATAGGTGATACTCTCCTAGTGTACTCATGATGATATAAAGATATTAGGAATGATCATCAAGAGTCTTTGAGTACAACAAGATGTCATCCACAAAACAATAACAAAATTATCTAGGTATGGGTGAAAGATTTTGTTCATCAAGTCCAAAAAACATAGTCAGAGCATTCATCTTCTCAAACGACATAAAAAATAACTAATAAAGTCCATACCTAATTCTAAAATAATTCCATGGTATATTAGAAGGTTGAAGTATCGATTGATGATGCCCTGATCTCAATTCATTTTTTTAGAAAACACAAGCCCTTCTCAACTGGTCAAATAGTTCATCAATACTCAAAAGGGGATATCTGTTCTTCACTTTCATCTAGTTCAAATTCTGATAATCATCACATAAACATAAGGTTTAGTCATCCTTTTTAGCAAATAGGACCAGATAACCCCAAGGATATGTACTCATATGGATAAATCCCTTATCCATAAACTATTCTAGTTGTGTGTTAAGATCTTAAATCTCTATTGATTCCATTCTATATGGTAGAAAAGAAACTAGTTCAACCCTCAAAATGAGATCAATTGTAAATTTTGCATCTCTCTTAGGTGGAAGACTTGAGAAGTCCTCAGGAAACACAACCTATAACTGGTTCACTATAGGTGGAAAGGCATCATGTTTCATACCCCATCATCCAGAAATAGACTTGAAACCAAGGTGGTGATCTCCCCTAGTTGTTGATGAATTGGATCTACACATCCTACCTAGATATCCCACTATCCACAATGAACATAATTATCACCTTCAGGAGATGTAAAGGTCACTCGCCTATGGTAATAATCTATGTGGGCTCAGTATTATACTAACAAGTCCATGACCAAAACTAAGTCCAATCCTGATATGTTAAGTATGTAGAGATCCTAGATAAAACAATACTCCTCAATCTCGAGAGAACTCCCCTTGCATAAATAGATGTCTCTTGAACGTACCCACAATGGTGTATCAATCTTCACAAACCCACTTAAAAAATCCATATATAGACTGAAATTGTTCACAAGTTGTGTATATATAATAGAATGAGAGGTACTAGTATCAAATAAGGCACTATAAATCATAGAATCTATGAGAATGGTACCTCTAATTGTCGATGGTCTAACCTTGCTATCCACAAGTGTAGGATTAATTGCATACAAATGTATTTCCCCACTTCCTTTTGATACAGTCTGATCTCCATGAGTTGTACCACTTCGCTGATATGGGAACTCTTGTCCAGAAGTACCATGTCCACTGCCTCGACCTCTATGGCTAGTATAACTCCAACTTACAGGCTGATATGGGGTAGAAGAACCCCTTACAACAGTATGAATCTACCTATCTCCTCCATCATTACACATCTATCATAGCGTCCTACAGAACCATTGTAGATGTTCCATCCTACTAAAATATCAACACTCTACTGGTGGTTAGAGGCACATTCTACAAATGTGACTCAACCTACCGCACTGGTGGTAGATCAATCGAGTAATATCTTGAGTAACATATCCTTCCCCTTGAAATTATGATTTCTATCTCCTTGGTTTAAATTTTCAAAGTGATGTTTCCTACTCTTAAAAGATTTACCTCCTATTCATCTAGTTGAAACTGCCTATCCACCACTAGAATCCTCCCCCTGAATCCCCTCAGAAATGAGAGCATGATTCATCACCTCAAAAAAAATTAACTGAAATATATTAACCTAGGACTTAATATCACATTTAATCCCATCCAATTTTTTTCGTCATAGTTGTCTCATCTCTTACCAATTTTGGAAAAAATCACTACAAATCTATAAAGAAATCAGAATAGTCTATCATAGACATACTTCGCTAGGTCAACCTCATAAACTCATCTTCCCTCTCTTTTTTGAGTGTCTCAGGGTAAAAGTGATCGAATAAATTATCCTTAAATTTATTCTACTCCATATTCTCTAGATTTCAATCATTATTTTGGATGTCCCACCAATTCTTATCTTTACCACATAAAATATAATTAGAAAGTTTGACTCTTTTATTATCAGGAGTCTCCAAGTAGTCAAAGATTGTATGGATAGACTCAATCCATAACTCATCTACCTAATGTCTACCCTATATGGTAAAATTTAGAGGTTTTTGAAACTAGAAATCCTGTTTCAAGTCAGAAAAACTTTTCATAACCCACCCTGAATCTATTTCTATAAACTTCATAAAGAGAGAAAAGTTCTCACGAAACTGATCTCTAGCTTCCTCACCTGGAACTATCGAGCCTCAAGTTCCACCACTGGAGGCACATTTCAATCCATGTCCTCCTCTAATCCTATCAATAAGAATTATTGTGGATTCATATCTCTATAATTCCAAACACACATCTTATAACACATAACACAACATTAACACATTTAATAGGGGGTTCATATAAAACCATAACAAGTAATCCCCTATACACCACCACACGATCAAAACTAAGGTGCAATAACTACTCTCAAGAATCCCTCACCAAGGTCATGGTTTACATAGGGTAAACACTATCAAAATTCAAGTTTCTCATTATACACCAATTTATCCATTTTAAATTATCACATTTTGAATCATTTACAATTATAAATTTCATATTAGGAACCATTTTCATTTAAATTTCACAAGTAAAGAAAATCATTTTCATTTAAACAACTCAACCCAAATTATACTTTTTTGTGCATTCCTAGAATTATGCATGTAATAATAAATCATGTGTGCCTAAAATGATGCGTGATTACATAACTCTTGTTCCATTCTGGGCCATAATGAAAAAAAATATCAGTAAAATAATAACATCACACAAAAAGTGCATCACCTAAGTTGAAATAACATTCAATTGTAATAGCAAACATCAATAAAAGTAATCCCACACATGGTACTTTCATTTTACCCTCGTATATGGGTTAGTTACTCCCATGCATGACCGCTTGACCAAGCCTGACTCATCTTAGTATCCTGACTAGATTTACTAAATAGAAATACAAAAGAAAAGAAAATACAAACCAGCCCTTTAATACCACTTTGTAACATCCCGACCTTGGTTCCACATGTCAGTGCCCTGAACTAGTTAGATATGTGACCACAAGTACACCTCCCCATATTCCAGAGGCTTCCGACTAGAAGCAAGGATCTATATATATAACATGGAGAGACTATACCATATTTATCAAAGAAGCATAGTGGAAGAAATAAATAAACAATATCTAAAAGATAATAACCAATAACTAGAATAATATCATTACCAAATACAGACCCGTTTCACATGATAAACCAAAACTGAAAGGAAATATCCAAACTATAGCAGCAGACATGTCATGTCAAATATGTGTCAAGTTTCAATTGAAAAACCCAAAATAAATACACTGAAAACTCCTAATAAGGTCCCAACATCATTTCTGGTTCCCTCATCCATGCTCCATCCCAACTCATCCATCTAACATATGGCTCTTTACCTTATCATGTCTTGTAAACATGAAGTCTATTCGGGTACCTATCAAGCGGCCCAAGTAGGGTTTGAGTACAACTTAGTAGGCCACCACCAACGGTGTCTAAAATAATATTAAGTCAATAACAGTGTACGCATTTATATAAAGAATAAATTAAAATAAAGTAAATAGTTATCACATTTCATTATTCATTAATTAACCACATAAATTTCTCAGGTTCACAATGACACCCAAACCATAACAACCTACTTCATCTTGTTCCGGAGTCTGAACCATACCCAAGGGATGTCACATTTCATTATCTCATGGGTTTTAATTTATCAATTAATTTTACTTTCAAATCATGGATACTTGGAACCATAGTCCAATTCCAATATTTTGGGCTTATAACATCATGTTTAGCACCCCATGGGATTTTAAAGCATCCGTCCTTACCTCACACCTCCTTATTATCATATGTAGGATTTTGAAGCATCAGTCTGTATACCATACTTGTAGTTATCACATATGTGATTTTGAAGCATCAATCCTTTTCCCACACACATTAATCATATATATCACAATATCACATATATCACATATATCTCATTCATTAACGTTAATCACCATTAACCTTTTTATAAAACATTCTAGTTATGGTATACCATTTCAATTTATCAAAAAAATCAAGGTTCACCACTTTAATTCACCTAGAATTATACAAACAATTCACCATTAAACCATTTATCACATTTAATCATATAATCCATTAACCCTTAAAGTTTAAACCAAATATCCCTTGATTACCATTATCAACTAATTCATAATCACATTAATCATCCTATTTTACAATCCCATCAATTGAAAAAATTATTAATCCTATTAATTAATTAACCAATTAATTAATTCAATTCAAGATTCAATTTCCAAATGTGGAAATTGAAATAACATAATTACATAAACAAAATTATAATTTAAGAATATATAAATTGACATTTAGACAACCTACCTCAAGATCATTGACAAGAATTCGCCAAGATGGAAATCTCTAAATTGAAATAAAACAATCAATTTCATGATGAAGAATGAGATCTAGAACCAAAACCTAGATCAAGATCAAAAATATTAATATCTATCAAAAACTAGATCTAAACACATAACCAATGAATGATAAAACACCCTTCTTTATCAAGAAAGAGTGGTGGGAGAGATAGAGGACCAATCGAGAAAGGAATCACATACTGTAGAAGATACGGTCCTTCAAACGAATCATTAATTCATCAAGAAAGGAGTTTGAGGAGTCTTGGAACCCTACCGGGAGATTAAAAATTCAAATTAATGAGTTTAGGTCTGAGTAAGGGTGATTAGGGATTAAAACTGGGGGTCAGGATTTTTTTTATAATTTTTTTAGTGATTAAAATCCCACATGCACATTTTCCTGTATGGGGTGCATGGTTTTCCCAAAATCATGTACCTTAACCATGCGTCTCTCCTTAGGGGTCCATGATTTTTCCTAAGAGGGTGCATGTTTTGACAAACTGTGCTCCAACTATGAAATCCCCCTATGTTTGGGGTTACACAGTTTGCTGAGGGTAGGCACACGGTTTGGGAAAACTATAATCCAACTATGCACCGCCCCTTTTCTTCCAAAATTCTCAATTTTTCACCTCAAACACCCTGAAAAAAAAACCCACCCAAGGTATACCAAAACAAGGGTAAATTAATACCTTTAAACGAGCATGATACATCTCTATAAAAGTCAAGATCTTATACAAGGTCTTGATAAGTTCTTCCTTAGAAGAAATATAACCCTTAGTATTTTAAAGGGGATTTAATCTCACCATATTATCTCATGTTATTCCCTTTATGTTTACATGCTTTTAAAATTTTAATTTTTGAATCCCATTCCTTCCACCTAATTAATATACTCAAACTATGTTGATGTGTAACCCTTCACACAATCCACGGTCTGTGTTACTTACACAAAAATAGAATCCAAACATATGTACACATTTCCCAATGCAACTTTTACATAAGGTATATGAAATTTTCATATAAAGGTTTACAAATATATGAAATTGATAATATCTATATGATTAATCTTGGAGAAAAAGATAGTACACCCACACCTTTTTAGAACAAGGCATAAGCCTCTAGGTTAGTTGGAAGCCTCACAAAAAGTCCCTCTCCCTAGAATGACTTTACTCAAGAGAGAATACAATTCATCATAACTCTAGAACAAAATATGTTCAACTATATTCAATAACTAAACTCAAGCTAATAATATTAATTACAAACCAATTATAAGGTATAAGAAAACGAAATCTCATGTAATCATACATAGCATGTGATGAAAAACTCAAAAATTTATAAGAAGAAATTTATCACATAAATTAAATCATATATAATATTAACATTTCATTAAAAAATTATAAACATGAATAATTAAGAAGTAAATTTAAAAAAAATAAACAATCCACATATTTAAACATGATACCAACATTTATAAACAATTCACAAATCAAAACTAACTATAAACACTTTATAATTCAATATTATCTTATGGACATTCTATAATCTTGAATATGAATACTTTATATTCATTTCATAATATAAAATTCTTAATATTATTAATTATATAGAATTTCACAATAAATATATGATATTTTATGATTTATAAACATTTTATATTTCAACATCTATTATGTAAACATTTGATATAATCTAAATATCGCATACTTAACATTATTTAAACACTTTATTTATAAATCATGAGGCAAACCAAATAACTATGTAAAAGTTATTTTTAACCCCCTGATATCTTAGAATTTATTTTCTTTTAAATGAATACTATGTTTGATAATGTGTACCACACACAATGTCAAACTTAAATGAACCTTGATATACTATATAAATATTCTTATGTAAATATGAGCATTATAACCTAGTCATTGAATTGTTAAGTATGAATGTAAGTAACCACATTATTAAATATGTGTTTAAAATTTGTCATTAATAAAAATGCACTTATTAATTATTTGAAATAATATCTCAAATTTAAATAAAATTATATAAGATTAAAGGAAATACTTTTTTGAAAACTGATTTATATGAAAAATTAATTTTAATAAAAGTAAATTAAATTAATAATTATAAATGAATGATTTTAATAAAATTTATAGATATTATATTTTATAAAATAATTTAACATGCATTTAATGGTGGTTACTAGATAAGTAATGAGTATAAATTCATTTTATACATCAAAAATACATTTTCTTCAAAAATGGTTTTTGTTGTATTTGTGTGTTAATATTATGATTAATTTCCTCCAAATTTAGAAATTATATTTGATAAAATGAAAATAATTTTTTAAATAATATTGTCAAAATAATATTAATATATATATTTTTTGATTTTTCTAAAATGATTGATTTTTTAGTGAATATGGAAAAATACTGATTTTTTGTAAAAACTGACATTTATTTTCTCTTAATCAAATTAATTTTAATATTCCATTTGGTTTTTAATTTTTTTTTAAATTCAAAAAAAAATCATTTTATTAAAAAAAATCTAATTACTTCCATTTCAATCATTATTTTTCTTTATTTTTTAATAAAATCTCTTTATACTTTAAAATGGTATTTTTTTTAAAAATCTACTGCATTTTTCAGACTTATATTAAAATTAATTTTTTCCAATTGTAGAAATTGAATATTTTAAAATTTATTTAATATTTTGAAACAAAATTTTTTAACTATATAAATATTTCCATTTTATTTTTTCCATTTAAATAATTTACCTAGGTAAAAAGTTATCACCATGGTAATGGGTAAAATGAGTTAATTAGAGTTTAAACTACATGATAAGATAAAAGAAAAATTATCTAAAAATGAATATATGAGTATTTATTGAACACTCATTTATCTATGGTCAATTTTTATCTATTTTAAATCCACTTCACATGATCATGACTTCCCTTTTATATTAATAAAATTTTATTTACAAAAATTTCACTTTCTCTCATTTAATATCTTAAATATACTATCATGGTAAGGATAAGAGTAAATATATATTATGAATGAAAATATATTACTATAATTATGGTAAATAAATTAAATTAATATGAATATTTTATTTTTAATTTCTAAAAATAGTATAATTGCCTAAAAATATTACGACATGTTATTAGAAATTTTATAAAAACAAGAGAAAGGTAAAGTTATAGATTTTAAATAAATAAAAATGAAAATATTTATATGATTTATGGTATTAAATAAATTTTATAGATAATTAGGAAGGATAATTTATGATTTATGTGTTTTAATTTGAATTCCTTTGTTGTCTCGATATGTTTATAGTCAAATTTTGTGAACAACCCCAAAAATTACCTTAAATGGAATTTAATGTTTAAAAATATTAACTCAAATTTATGGGAAATTATCTATACATTCATTAATGTTATATGTATGTTCTATATAATGTTTTTAAAATTATATTCATGACCCTTCAAGATTGAAAAATTGTGAAAATTCCATTGATTTTTTCCTATAAAAAGGCACTCAATTAAACCTTTTCAAAAAACAACTCAATTTAGGTTTTATCTTGAACCTCTACCAAAATACCTCTAAAAAATTCCATTACCATGTATCAAATACACTCTAGTGACCATAAACCTCTCCTTAAAAATATTTAATCTCAATCGAAGGGGGGGTATCAAAAGAGGAAGAATAAGTCTTAACTAATTTTTTTAAGTTTATTTATTCTTATAAATCCTTAAAATCTATCATAATCATACTAATATAACAAGATAAGTATCTCAAATATAATTAAATTTTATTATGTTCATGGTAAAACCATTTTCCATTACATTTTCTATCTAATGGAAAATGAACACTTCGCTCAAGTGTGTGTGTTCACAACCACCTCCACGAAGTGATGTGTTTCATTTTTCATCACCACCTCTTTTAGATGGTTATAATAATATATAAAATGAATATATATGATATCAATGACATGATTATAAAATTTTAAAGATAATATATTACTTACTTTCTTACCCTATCATCTATTGTAAAATGATAGTGACGCTCATGCGTATGTGTAGACTACTACCTCCATGAAGTGATGTGATTCATTTTTCATTATCATATCACATGGATAGTTATAAAATTGAATTTAATTTATAATCATGATAATTATTTCATGATTAACATTTTTGAGATTATGGAACAATGAAACCTTTGACCATGGTCAACCTACCAAAGTTGTTTTGGGGTTATGAACTGAAAATCCCCAAAACGTCCAACATAAATTTAAATGATTTAGTAACTATATAAAAAATGGTAATCAATTAAATAAAATGTATTAAATTTAGGGAATCAGGGTATGTTATTTTTATTTAAAACATTATGTTAATTATTTTATACTCTTTTCTCTCCATATCCTTGTTTCCTAAAATTTTTAAATAATGTTATTATATATCCTCTAATAATTATTTTGAGGTTATTTTCTACTATCATTAAATTTTATAAAGGTTTTAAAAAGATAATATTTTTAACATTTTCCATATAGGCCACTTTTTAATCTTTTTACCAAAGTAAAAAACAATTTTTTATATCTTTTATCGAGTGATGGAATTTTCTCACCATCATAATAATTATTTGTTATCAATATTCCTCTACAAGTTTTCATGTTTTTTCAAATAATATCATATTTCTCATTTTTATGGGAATTTTTCATTTTAAGATTTTTCAAAGGAAAAAAGAATTTTTATCCTTATTTTAATGTGAAGAGCTAAAGTGATTATACATATGTGTTAAAAATAATACTTTATGGTATTTTATGATTTAAATTAAATATTATATATGTTTTAAAAATGTTATAATCCTTGTACATTTATTATGATTATGGTTGAGATTTATATAGCTCTAAAATTCACTTGGTAATGATTTTTTTCTTTAAATAATTATGTTGGAATTAGCTAGATGAGTTATTCCATTTGTAAGGGCTATTATAAGAGTTCTATGAAGATGATGTACTAAGGAACCTATATAATTTTTCAATTCTTTAAAAAGAGTTTCTATGTAAATATTTTTAATTCACAAGGAAATAAAATTAGATTAGGTTTTAAGAAATTTTATAATCCTTTTAAGGGTGAAAAGTTTGTTTTTCAAGATTTTTTTTTGGGTTCTCATGTTTTATAAAAAATCCCTAATGCTTATTATATTTCCTTCATTCTATCTTATTAAATTTTTTATGAAAAAATTTAGGAAATAAATCTGATTTTATGAGAAAGTAAATAAATTTTTGAGCTCAAAGTTTATTATGTAAAAAGGGAAAATTTTCTTATGGATTTTATAGTTTTTCAAATGGACTAACAGATTCCTTTACTTTTTATATTCTTTATTGAGATTTTTGTGATCATTAAAAGTTTTTAAATGTTTTTCATAGTTCTTAAGTATGAGTATAAACTATATCAAGATCTATCTTTCTACTCTGGTGGATTTGTTTTAAACTAAACAAAAATGACTTTAATGAAACATAAGTTTAAATTTAAGAATCTTATTTTTATAGAAAAAATAGAAATTGTGTGTAATTTTCCACTATTTGATGCATGAGTTTAATATGTAATTGTATAAACTAATTCTATAAAACTCTAAACCTAAAATATCATGGGAATGTAATAAATTGAAACCCATGTTATTAAACTCATAATTATGTGTTGATTATGTATAATTTTCCATAGTTGATATTAGGGCAAGGGTTTAGATAAATTTAAAGGTTAGGAAGTTATCAATTGAGAATGATTTAATAATTTTAGATACCATTTTGGGTTAATAAGTATAAGGTTGATCAAAAGTTATAATAATTATATGACCTTAAAGATTAGTATGTTATGGAAAATTTTGGTTACTCTTTACTGAATTGAATGATTTGAATAGAATATGAAATGGTTAAGGATATCTTAGTATTTATCATCCCTATAAGATAGTTTGTTATTATTTTATTTTATATACTCATGCTAACCATTTTTTTAGTAAATTTATCAAACCACCATGAACCAATTTAATAATGGATGTGAAGGACAATTTGGTGGTTGTCTGAATGAGAAATTGAACGAGATGGGAGTTAAAGTGAAAAATATTGTAGTTATTATTAACAATAAATCTATATTTATTATTAAGAATTTTATCCTAGGTGAGTTTTAAAATACAAAAAATAAGAGAAAGATGGAGTTTCATGGAAGTTCAGGTGATAAAGATCATAAAGGTAAATAAAGATTCAATATCATATGTGTCTAGAATGTGGGAAAAAAGAACCCAAGGAAATTTATCAAATGAATGGGAAGATGTTTCATATGTATTAAAGGAGGGAATATAACAATAAGCTACCAAGTAAAAAAGAGAAGATTTTATTTAACACAATTAAAGGGAATAAATTTATTCCCAAGGTATCAATTGAATGTTTTAAATACAGAGAGTATGGTTATTATGAAATTGATGTTCTGGGTGGAAATCTCAGGAATGTGGTCATACATATCATATAAATGAATGTTTATCAAGTTTATATGTATAATATGAAGAAACTATGAATAAAATATAAGAGTTATGGATTATTTTGATAGTTTTTCTTATGTTTATAAGTAGAAAACACGTTGAGATTGAGATTAATTAATCTATGGATATGATTCATATTTTTGATTGTATGAAGGATGTGTTAAAGAATAAGAACACAAATCATGGTTAAAGGTTTATAAATAAATTTAAATGATTGGAGTGTCTACATATGGGGTTTCAAGATTTATATTGTGGTGGTATTTTATTTAAGGAATGATAATATTTAAAAATGATCATAAGTTTAAAATTATGGATACCCTTTTGAAGTTTTATATGATGGGATTTTAAGATTATTAAGTATACTTTGGGAGACATTTATTTATTTTTAATGGATTATAGAAGTATATATAATCCTGAAATTTAACATTTTTTAGTTAATAAGTTATTTCAGGAAGAATACAGTTATATTTGTGTACATAAGTTTAAAGATATTGATAAGCTTTAGGTTTAATGTTATCTTTTATATTGTGGTAATTATGGTTAATTGGAATAAATGTTATTAAATTTTAGGGAACATATGTTTTATCATATAGATAACCATGTGATTAAAAATTTATTTGATTACTAAGTGGTTAAATTTATTTTTAAATAAGTTCTCTATATTTGAAACATTATATGATTAAATAAAATAGAATATTATTAGACAATATGATATTTTATTTTAGGAATAAATATTGATTTAAATAATTTCTCTATTGATATTCATGGTTCCTAGTACCAATGGTTAATTTTTCATACCCTCTCTTGATTCTCAATCTAGTTAGATATACTTTGGTGGGTTCTACTTTCTTTCATTCCTCTTATGGGGCCTGCTCCTATGGAGTCTGACCTGATAGCTTCTTGGCTCAGAGTCTCTAGGACTAAAATTACATGGCCTGAAGCCCTT
Organism: Viscum album; assembly: GCA_963277665.1. Lineage (NCBI taxonomy): Eukaryota > Viridiplantae > Streptophyta > Magnoliopsida > Santalales > Viscaceae > Viscum > Viscum album. The sequence goes on along the minus strand of OY728129.1, from coordinate 719,031,770 downwards.
TAGGTGTCTTAGAGGCCCTATGTCTTGAATGCCTATGGTGTCCCGAATCTCATGTGGCCTGAAGGTCTAAATCTAGGCCTATAGACTTAAATTGGGTGAATAGTTTCAATGCTATAGTAACAACTATAGTAAATTAGAAATTTACCCCTACTTGGTTTCAAACCTGGGACTTTTTGATGTAGTATTATGGGGTTTACCACTCTGCACCCCCCAACTATGTCTTATCTTTTAGTTTAATACATTCCTTAACCAATTTTAATCAATTATGGATTTGTATTGATTTAGGATATTTATAGAAAGAAATAGTATATTTTATAGAATATATGATTAGGGCATATATATTTTTGGTATATGACATTATGAATGATTAATGTTATATGAATATAAATTTTAATTTGATTTTGGAAGAACATGTGATAAAATATTTTTTATTTTTGGGTTTTGATTTTGGTCTAGTATATTTTGAGGAGTTTTAGGATTAGTTATTTATAGAATGATTTAAGTTGAACTTTGGATTTTATTATTGAGGCTTTGGAGATTAATGTAGTATTTCTTCATATAAAGGTTTAATCATATTTGACATTATATTAACTTGTGTTGAAATTTTTTTATTTTAGTTATTGGATTAAAACATGAAAAATAAATTATTATTATTTTATGGATCTTGTGACTTATTGGAAGTTAATTTTATTGTTTTATGTGTGAAAATTTCATCATGGTTATTTATCATTTAGAATATGAGATGAATTAGCGGTGGATGACTACTTGAAAAACAACAGAAGGATGAAATTATGTTTATGGTATGGAATGAATTCAAGTAAGTATATTTTATATTACTCTCTATATTTATAGTAAAATAATTTATCAACTCAATCAAGGGTAAATTAATCTATTTAGTCATATATAAAAAAATATTTCTCACCTATGAAGGTATGCTTTATGAAAATCATTCACAAGTATGAGTCTCAAAATATTAAATGAATGTTTAAAGAAGTATTTCGGAAATGATAATTTTCATAGTATTAATATATAAATTAAAGTTATTTTCAAAAGGAAATTTTATCAATGTAGATTAAAAGTTATTTATTTCCACTTATGTATATTTATCTTCTACTCCTTGGAATTGATTCTAAAAATGTTTTTAAAAACTTTTTATAAAACATGGGATTAAATTATGAGGAATTTTTTTATTTAAGGGGGTATAATGTAACACCCTAGGATTTTAGAATTTATTTTCTTTTAAATGAATACAATGTTTGATAGCATGTTCCATATGCAACACCAAGTTTAAATGAACCGTGATATACTATATGAATATTATTATTTAAATATGATCATTATAACCAATCCATTAGTTTGGTGGGTATGAATAAGAGAAACTGAATTATGATATAAACGTTTAAATTTTTTACTTAATACAAATATATTGATTAATGACTAGGAAATAAGAACATAAATTTAAATAAAATCATATAATATAAGGAGATATTTCTTAGAAAACCGATTTATACGTGCAATGTATTTGTATCAAAGTAAATTAATGTAATCATTATATATGAATTATTTTAATGAAATTTATATATCATATATTTAATAAAATAAATCAACATTCATCCAATGGTTACCCTATATGGAATGAGAATAAATTCATGTTTATACTTCAAAAATGGTTTTTATTACTTTTTTTATGTGGATATTGTGATTAATTTCTATCACTTTTAGAAATTATATTTCATCAAATGGATATCCTTTTTAAAATAATCATGTAAAAATAATCTTAATATATATTTTCGATATTTTTATGAAAATATTTATTTTTTGGTGAATAGTGAAAATATCATTTTTGGAAAAACTCTCATTTCCTTTATTTTAATAAAATTAATTTCAATGTAAAATTTTGTTTTGGATATTTTTTAAAGTCATAGAAGTTTCATTTTATTAAACATAATCCAATTTTTTTTTAAATAGGTGGGGGGAATTCCCTTCTCATTTTCTTGGAATAGGGATTCCATTACATGATCTGTAGGCCTAGTGGGTATTAAAACCCATAAAAAATGACCCAAAGTCCCAAAACCATAGGTCCACCCTGAATAAATTACCCCAAAGATCCATCTACACCGGGAATATGCATCTATCCTCCACCCATCCCACCCACACGTCATCATCAACCGGCCTACATACTCCGCACACTGGTGACTCCCCCACTCACCAGCCCACCTCAACCATTTTGATCACCCTATCCATGGTTTTTTACCATGCCCCCATCATATATTCAGCACACCTGCCTATGGCGACTGATTCCAGAAGCTTCTCCTATCGTCGTTGTAAATTCCACCATCTATTGGCCAGCCTTACAACTATTTTGTCACTGCATTCTGTGTACTTATATGAAAATTAACTTTAAATTCTTATAAAAATTGAGTATTATAAAATTTATTTTCCAATTTTCAAATTATATAAATATTTATCTTTTATTTTTTCCATATAAATAATTTACCTAGGTAAATATTTGTCACCACAATAATGGGTAAAATGAGTTAATTAGGTTTAAAATTATGTGATAAGATTCCGAAACATTATATCTGAATGGGTGTATGTGTATTTACCAACCAATAATTTATTCCTATTCAATTTTTATCCATTTTTAATCCACTTGATATTATTATGACTGCCCTTTTTATACTAATAAAATTGTATTTACCAAAATGTCACTTTATCTCATATAATATATTAAATATGTTTTCATGTTAAGGATAAGAGTAAATATAAATTATGAATGAAAATATATGTCTATAATTATTATAAATAAATTATATTCATGTTTATAATTTATTTTTAATTTTTAAAATTAGCATAATTGTCTAAAATTCTTACACCGCATTAACGCCGCATTTATAAAAGCAAGAGAAAAATCAAGTAATTAATTTTAAAGAGATTAAAAATGATAATATTTATATGATTTATAATATTCCATGAATATTATATATAATTATGAAAGATAAGTGATGGATTATGTGTTTTAATTTGAATTCATTTTTTTGTTGATATGTTTAAAGTCAAATGTTGTGAATAGTCCCAAAAAGGACCTTAAATGGTATTTAATGATTAAAATTTTTAAATCATTAGAAAATAATAAAATTCCTATATTAACTAAAATTTATTGGGAAATATATATCCTATGATTCATGTTCCGTGTATATTCCACTTGTTATTTTTAAAATTACATACATAACCCTTAAATATTAAAAAATTATTAAAATGACATTGATATTTACTGATAAAAAGTGACTCACTTCAAAAATTTTAGAACACAAATAAAGTTTGTATTTAACAAAAAAAATCCACCAAAATCCATCTATAAACTTCCATTACCACTTCCCCAATCCCTTTGAGTGACCTTAAACCTCTCCTCCAAAATCATTAAGCTCAATCGAAATGAGGATATCAAAAGATGATGTATAAGTCTTAACTGATTTCTTTACAGTTTATTTATTCATATATCTCCTTATAATATATCATAAAAATTATAATATAATATGATAAATATATAAAATATACTAAAATTTTATTATATTGATGTTAAAATTCTTTTCCAACACCTTTTCCATCCAAAGAAAAATTAACACTTCGCTTGTGCGTACGCATGGACTACCGCCTCCACAAAGTGATGTGTTTATTTTTTTCATAACCTCTACTTATGGATGGTTAAAATGATGTATAAAATGAATATATATGATATATATTAAATAATTATAGTTTTTAAAATATGATATATTATTTACCTTCTTAACCTCTCATCCATTGAAAAATGATAATGTCGGTCATGCGTAACTGTGGACTACTACCTCTACGAACCGATGTGATTTGTTTTTCATTACCATATCACATGGATGGTTTTAAAATTGTATTTAATGTATAAATATGATAATTATTTCAGGATTAATATTATTTATATTATGGAACAATGACCCATTTGACCATAGTCATCCTACCAAAGTTGTTTTTAGGAATATTAATCGAACTTCCTCAAATGTCCGACATAAATTTAACCAATTTAGTAACTATATAAGACATGATAATTAATAAAATAAAAGGGATTATGATAAGTTAATAAAACTGAAAACGGTTTCTAAATAATTAAATAATTAATATAAGTTTATTATATGGGATTTAAATAACTTACATGGTGATTCTGACTTAAGGTAAGAGATTTTTCTTTAAAAAATTTCTTTAAATGTTTTAAACTCTTTTCCTCCACATCCATGCTCTTAAAAATGTTTAAATAATTTTATTATATATACTAAAATGATTTTTTTAAAACTTTCTCATTTATCCTTGACTTTTCAAAAGTTTTTAAAAATGGATTTTTAAATGTTTTTTCACACAGGTCACTTTTGACTCTTTTTACCAAAGTGAAAAATGATGTTTTTCTAACACATGGTAAGGGTATGGCGCCACTAGTAAGTTTCAAGGAATATAAAAGATATTGTTAAATGTAGTGGAATCAATATAGAAACCCAATCTAAGATCAAACCATGCTTGAATATGAAACCATGTGTAAAATGTAAATAAAGAAACCATTTGAATTTATACCATACATTGTTAATATCACTGGTCCATAAATCAACCATCATAATATGATATTAATCAATATTACTAATTGGTATCTTAATTAAATCCCTCCTATATAGATATACATGGGATACTAAATCACTCATCGTATAAGTAAGACCATCCTTCCATCTATGGAATTCTAATGCCTCCATATGAAAAAGATTAAGGATAAAAAGAGATTCAGGAAGAAGGGAGAATTTTCCAAGAATTAATAGGAGAGACTACCGACATCACATGGAAATACACTCCACCATAAAACCCTTGAGGACACTCATCGAGTGTACTTTAATTTACTCATGTGTTGTAATGACCTGAAATTTTGAATAAATTTTTGTTTCTTAATTTTGTGTGTTATTTTATTTTATATTCAACAAAACTATATTCTTTAATTAATGAAGTGTTTATAGTTAAATGAGACCGTTGGGTTTTGACTGTTATATGATTGTTGTTCAATATGACTGTTAGAAGATAAAATCTTAACGTTACAATTTTTGTTTATAAATACAAGTGATCTTGGTTAATTAATATAGAAAGAAGATTCAATGGCCTCATTCAGTAGACTCGGGCCATTCGAAGCCCATATGATGGAACTTGGGAAGGAGGTATCACCACTAGGATTTTCTCTACACCAATCCCAAGCCGAACTCCATCATCTGAATCTTGAACGGAATCGCATATGGGATAAGTTCAAGATGATAGAGGTCACTACTCGAGCAATGTTGTCCAAGTCACCCCAAGATTCTACCGTCTTAGCACACCTTACACTTAGGTCCTATTTTGGTATTATAAGGGGTTATGTAATGAGACCTTAACTGCATTATGTAATAATTTAATATATATAAAATTGTTATTTCTTCTTGGTAAAGTTTGTGAATTTCAAAGGTCCAGATAAATATAGGATGTATATCATTGATGATTTTTTTTGGAAAAAAATGATATTTTAAATATTTATATAAACCTTAAATAATTAATAATGTGTAATGATTTTCAAAAAATGGTCTTCTACAGTTGTGTTCAGTAGAAAATTTAGAGTCTAATAAGATCAACTTAATTTTTGGTGAATAGTAAATTATGAATAGTAATTTTATGCTTATGAATAGTAATGTGACCAAATGGTATGGTAATATCACTTAAGAAAGTATTATTATATTTTAGGCACCTTGATTAGGTAATATGATTGAATAAAATAAGTAAATAACTGTTTCAGAAATTATTAGTTAAGTAATAGTTTTCTTTCAGGTGAATAGTGTTTTTATATAAAAATTAAATTAAAATTATTTAGAAAATTATTTTCATAAAATGGAGTTCATTTTTGAAATCATATCATTGATATTAGGTTAAGGTGAATTTTTGGGATTTTTCTGAAATAGTTGAATTTTCAGTGAATAGTGAAAATACGGTTTTGAGTTCGGGTGTTTAATGACATCATTAAGGATGTAATAATTATGTAATCATTCTGGTAGACTTATGAATATTAATATATGCTATTAGGTGTTCCAAGTGGCCAATACCATGGGAAAATACCATGGGCAAGCCCATGGTTTTTCCAATACCACCGATGAGGTGTCCCTTGGAAATTAATGACTTATCCCCTCACTTCTCCTATAAATTCCAAGAAATTACCTCATTAATTTAATGTAAAAATCCTTCCCAACGAAGTTCTGGTCTTTTTACCTCCCAAGGAGTCCTCCCAAGGTTCCCTCATGCCTCCCAAGGTCCCCAACTTCAAGCTTTCGAAGTTACTCTTCAAGGTAAGGGAATATTTCACCCTCCTATTTTAAGCCATGACTTCCTTTATGTTGTGTCTTCTAGTTTCTATATCTTTATGTTGAGGGTATGTTATTATATGTTATAATTACTGTCCATTTAATCTCTAATTTTTTAGAGACTCTTTCTACCCTCATCAATTTGTTTTCTGAATTTTTAAGTGACGTCGTTAGGCTGCCGAATTTCTCTTAAAAGAAATCACATCTTCTCTTTTCTTTAATGTTTCCTTTTTTATGTGGTATGTCTTTAAAATATCCATAACATGATATTATTATGTACCCATTATTTATTATGAATTATTTATGAGTTTTTGACCCTTGTCCCCTCTCTTTTCAATGTTTTCTAAAACCATGTTATATAGTTGTTATGCTGTAGAAATTTCACCTCAAAATTTCTATCTCTTTCTCTCTAGAAATTCTCTTGTTTTATTTATATGAATACCCAGACCTATTTATTTTAAATGGGTCCTCATAAATATATAAATATGATATATTTTATTCTGTAATTTACATACATATAACCTTCACTCTCTTTCCATGGGTTATAAATGACATAATGATCTTATTTTTAAGAACTTTTAAAACGTCATGATCTTGAAATGAAACCCATTTATTTTATTCTCCATGGGTTATTTATGAAATGTTTGATTATGATATATGTGAATCACATAAAATTAAATACATATTAAGGGTGATCCCTGATAGCACTCCAATTCATTGTGTAATGAATTAATCTCTAGAGATGGCAAGTTTCACGATACCTTGGTGAATAACCTTGGTAATTTTTATAACACCTCGGGGATAAACCTTGGTGATATGTTCATGAATATCTAAATAAAATTTCGTAGTTGCATATTCAAGTTATTTTTCAATTTATTTTCATTATGATATGCCTATACTTCCATTGCTCATGTCTTTATGTTTTTATTCAAGTTCTTATTGATATCACAAGTACACGGATTCCCTTGTTTACCCTTACTGGGCCTTCCACTCACCCTTTCCTTTGATGTATGTCTCCAGGATATTAGATGTAGTAATTTTACATAGTATTAATCTATTATGAAGCCTTACAAGTGGTTTAGAATAATATTTTATGTCGTTTTCAAGTTTTATTTTCCTGATTTCCAAGACACTAGACTTTAAAGATCCTATGTTTGTAAAATGTAATGAAAAGTTATGTAATAAAAGGTGGGATTCCATAGTTGGTATCAAAGGATAGTTTAGTTATTTATGGAAATTAGGATATGAAAAATTTAGGAAGAACCCTATAGAAAATTTTAAATATAGGAAAACTTCCTAGTATTTTGGTGAGTATTGAGTAAGTGGTTTATCAAGAAAATGCATCCATGTCTGGATACGAGCAGGTAGAGGTGGATCTAGTATAGATATACATAGGGGTAAAACCCGAAAACACTACTTTGAGCTAGACTCAAATAGGAACTGGTACATGACAACGGTCCTTGATGCACTCTTGGTTATGACACTCCCGGGGGATATGTTTGGTAAATCGCAAGATTTTTATGAATCATTATAAAGGAATTATAGAGAAATGTAATTGTTTAAGAATAAAGTTTTAAGACATAAAATCCTTTATAGTTAAAATATTTTTAAATGAAATAAGTTTCTCACTAAGGTTTTACTCTTTTAGAAAATGGAGGGCAATAGGAGGAACCCTGCAAATGATGACTGCAATGGACCATGCACTGACAACCCTCTGATGGAAGCCAGAATGGAAACATTCATGAAAATGATGAACCAATTGACTCAAGTTATGGGAAATAACTTGAATCAAACTGAGAGACCAATCTCACCACAAAGGGAATAACATTCTATTGAGTCCTTTATGTGTCAACGACCACCAACCTTCAGTGGATCGACTGACCCATTGATTGCTGAGTAGTGGATCAGCTCCATCAAGAAGATCTTTTCTATGCTCCACTGTTCAGAGCAAGAGAAGGTCACCCTGGATGTCTATCGCTTAGAAGGAGAAGCTTATCAGTTGCAGGAACTGATTAAAAACACTAGGCAAAGAGTGGAGGTTGAAGCTATGGAGTGGGAAGAGTTCAGAGGGATCTTCTTCAGTAATTATTTCCCTCATTCCATGAGAAAAAGAATAGATAAATAGTTTCTTGAGATGAAGAAGAAGGAGAATAAATATGTGGGAATCTATGGGATTAACTTCACAAGGATTTCACGTTACACATCTTGATTTTTCATGGATCAAAATGGTAAGTTTGATAGATTCTTTGGTGGACTGAGACCTCATATCCAGAAGAATCTAGCCAACCGAGACTATGACAGCTATGAAGAGATCGTACAGAGTGCAATGAAGGTCAAGCTGGAGTTTGGTGAGATGTAGTGGTCTCATAAATCAAACGACAAGAAGAGATCAATGGAGCCCAGATTAGGGAGGACCTTTGATCAGGGAAGAGGAGTCCATCAAGTGCAACATTCCACGTGTAATAAATGTGGGAAGAAGCATTCGGGGAACTGCCTCCTCGGGAGCGGGAAATGTTACAAGTGTGGAAGAGATGGCCATATTGTAAGGAATTTTAATAGTGAGGTGAAACCTCAAATTCCAAACACAAAAGACAAGGGGAAGATGATGCAGGAACTAACTGATGTACAGTGCTTTAAGTTTGGAAAACTTGGGCACTTTTCCAATCATTATCCAAATCTGAGGGTAGTGGAGGGGAACCACCATAAGCCTCAGTAACGGCCAAGGGAACAAGGTCATACTTTTGAAATCACTACGACTGAAGTTGAACTGCTAAATGATGTGGTGGCAGGTACTCTTTTTGTTCTCTCAAAGCTAGCAAGTACTTTGTTTAATTCAAGTTCTACGCATTCCTTTATTTCCTCCAAGTTTGAAAAGAATTTAGAATCAACCCACGATTTTCTAAAAGTAGAGTTGTCAATTAAGACTCCTAGTGGAATTATCCGAGAATCATTAGTGTTTAGAAACTCTAGTATTTACTTTAGTGATCACAATCTTATCGCATATCTAGTAGTCATTCCCATGTTGGAATTTGACATTATACAAGGGATGGAATGGCTCTCAAATTATAATGCTTAGATCAAATGCAGGAGCAAGAAAATCTTAGTAGTCTTGAATGTAAAACCTACAGTTATCTTCCAAGGAGAGATATCTCAACTTGATCCTTGTCTAGAATAACCCCCTATATCATTATTTTTGGATTCGATCAGTGAAGAATAATAAGGAGATGAAAGTTTAAGGATATAAATTTCCCCAATCATCTAGGAATACATTAATGTATTTCCTAAGGAGTTACCTAGAGCTCACCTAGAAAGAGAGGTAGAGTTCTATATTGAACTCATACCTGGATCTCATCCAATATCAAAGACCCCCTATAGGATGGAAAATGTTGAGCTAGAGGAATTAAAGAAACAACTCCAAGATCTTTTGTAGAAGGGGTTTATCCAAACAAGTGTGTCTCTTTGGGGAGCACTAGTTCTATTTGGGAATAAAAATGATGGATCGATGCAGATATGCATTGATTATAGAGAACTGAATGGGATCACAGTGAAAAAAAAATACCCTCTTCCAAGAATTGATGACTTATTTGACCAACTTCGTGGGGCTCAATTACTCTCTAATATTGATCTTCGACCTGGTTATCATCAATTGAGAGTGAAGAAAGAAGATATTCCAAAAAATGCCTTCAGATCAAGATATGAGAATTATGAGTTTGTTGTTATGCCCTTCATACTGACTAATGCACCTGCTATTTTTATGGATCTGATGAATAGAGTCTTTAAGGAATACCTTGATAACTTTGTGGTAGTTTTTATTGATGATATTCTGATATATTCCAAAATTTGTGAGGTGCATGAATATCATTTAAGGGTTATTTTGAAAACTCTACAGAAATGGAGTCTTTTTAGAAAGTTCAGTAAATGTGAATTCTGGTTACAACAAGTTTCTTTCTTGGGGAACATTGTTACCAATTAAGGAATCATAGTTAACCCTGAAAAGACAAAAGTTGTAGAGAAGTGGCCTCGACCTACAACAATAACTGAGATTCAAAGTTTCCGTGAATTGGAAGGATATTATATGAGGTTTTTGAAAAACTTTTCATGACTTTCTAATCCATTAACCAAGTTAACTCGAAAAGAGGTCAATTTCCTATAGAAAAAGGAGTGTGAGGAAAGTTTCCAAGAGCTGAAGAAGAGATTGGTTACTATACCCATGTTAAATCTACCCTCAAGTGGAGAAGGATTCGTTATTTTTAGAAATTCATCTCTCAAATGGCTTGGGTGAATCCTCATGAAAAATGAAAAAGTCATTACTTATGCATCTCGACATCTGAAGACTCATTAGCAAAACTATCATACACATGATCTAGATATGGCTACAGTTGTTTTTACTCTGAAGATATGTAGGCACTATCTTTATGGGGAGAAATGTGATATATACACAAACCATCAAAGTTTGAATTATATTTTCACACAAAAGGAATTGAACATGAGAAAAAGGAGATGGTTGAAATTTCTCAAAGACTATGATTGTTCAATTCATTATCATCCTAGAAGAGAGAAAAAAAAGTTATGGATGCATTAAGAAAGAAAGAACCAGTTGTTGTTTCCATGATGAGTATTTAAAGAGATCCTTTGATCAATGACCTAGTAAAGTTGTACATGATAATTATAAGGGAAGGGAAATCATCAACCCTAACCCAAATGACTTCTCAACCATCATTACTAGAGAAGATCAAGAAAGCTCAGAAATAAGATCCTTTGTTACAAAAGAAGTTTGAAGCTGTGAAGGATGAGAAGTTTCCTGAGTTCAATATTGATCAAGAAGGTGTACTAAAATTTTGTACAAGATTATGTATTCCATCTATTCTGGAAATAAAGACAGAGCTGATGGATGAAGCCCGTAGTTCTATCTTCTCTATACATCCTGGAAGCAAAAAAAAATGTATAGGGACCTTCGTGATCATTTTTGGTGGGATAATATGAAAAGGGAGATTTATGACTACACTACAAGGTGCCTGGTATGTCAGCAAGTGAAGGCAGAGCAACAACTTCCTAAAGGGGTATTGCAACCACTACCCATACCAGTATGGAAGTGGGACAATATCACTATGGGCTTCGTCACTGGTCTCCTAATAACTTCCAAAGGAAATAATGTGATATGGGTTATTGTGGACCGTCTCACCAATACTTCCCATTTTATCTCTATTCGGGAAGATTTCTCTCTTGATCAACTTTCCAAGATTTATGTGAAGGAAGTGGTAAGGCTACATGGAGTTCCAATTTCTATCGTATCTGATCATGATCCAAGGTTCACATAAAAATTATGGAGAAGTCTTCAACATGCTATAATCACTAAATTGAATTTCAGTATGGCTTATCACCTCCAAACAGATGGCCAATCTGAAAGGACTATTCAAACACTTGAGGACATGTTGAGAACATGATCAATGGAATTTAAAGGTAGATAAGATCAACATATCCATTTAGTTGAGTTCTCTTACAATAATTTCTTCCACTCGAGCATTCAAATGACACCCTATGAAGCTCTATATGGGAAGCGATGTAGAACTCATACTTGTTGGGATGAATTTGGTGATAGAAAGCTTCTTGGGCCTGATCTTTTTCAAGATATGACTGAAAAATTACATGCCATCCAGCAACACATTAAGGCTGCTTAGAGTTGGCAAAATATCTATGCTTACAACCATCAAACGTACTTGGAGTTTGATGTTAGTGATAAGGTCTTTCTTCGAATTTCACCTTGTAAGAGAGTCATGAGGTTTGGGAAGAAAGGGAAGCTCAGCCCTAAGTACATTGTCCCCTATGAAATCCTTGATCATGTAGGATCAGTGGCCTATCGGCTTGCACTCCCTCCAAATCTATCACAAGTTCATGATGTCTTCCATGTATCCCTCTTGAGCAAGTACATACCTGACCCTTCACATGTACTAAACCCAAAGGTGGTACAACTGGAACATGACCTCTCTTATGAGGAGTAGTTGGGGGAGATCCTAGATCGTAGAGACAAGGTTCTACGCAATAAGACTACCCACCTTGTCAAGGTGTTCTGGAGGAACCACAAATGCGAAGAAGCCATGTGGGAACCAGAGGAGTCTATGAGGTAGAAGTACCCACACCTTTTTTCTTCTTAGGGGACGAGTTAAAATTTTGGGGATGAAATTTCTTAAGGGGGAAGAATGTAACGACCCGAAATTTTGAATAAATTTTTGTTTCCTAATTTTGTGTGTTATTTTATTTTATACTCAACAAAACTATTTTCTTTAATTAATTAAGTGATTATAATTAAATGAGACCATTGGGTTTCGACTATTATATGATCATTGGTAAATATGACCATTAGAAGCTAAACTCTTAACATTACAATTTTTTTTATAAATACAAGTGATCTTGGTTAATTAATATAGAAAGAAGATTCAATGGCCTCATTCAGTCGACTTGGTTTGTTCGAATCCCATCTGACGAAACTTGGGAAGGAGGTAGCACCACTGGGATTTTCTCTGGACCAATCCCAAGCTGAACTCCATCATCTGAATCTTGAATGTAATCGCCTATGGGAGAAGTTCAAGTTGATAGAGGTCATTACTCGAGCAATGTTGGCCGAGTCACTCCAAGATTCTACCAACGTAGCACACCTTACACTTAGGTCATATGCTGGTATTATAAGGGGCTATGTAACGAGACCTTAGCTGCTTTGTGTAATCCTTTGATATAAATAAAATTGTTATTTCTTCTTGGTAAATTTTGTGAATTTCAAATGTCTAGCTAAATATAGGATGTATATCATTGATAATTTTTTTTGGAAAAAAATGATATTTTAAATATTTATGTAAACCTTAAATAATTAATAATGTGTAATGATTTTCAAAAAATGGTCTTCTATAGTTGTGTTCAGTAGGAAATTTAGAGTCTAATAAGATCAATTTAATTTTTGGTGAGTAGTAAATTATGAATAGTAATTTTACGCTTATGAATAGTAATGTGACCAAATGGTATGGTAATATCACATAAGTATTATTATATTTTAGGCACCTTGATTAGGTAATGTGATTCAATAAAATAATTAAATAACTATTTCAGAAATTATTAGTTAAGTATTCGTTTTCTTTTAGGTGAATAGTGTTTTTATTTAAAAATTAAATTAAAAATATTTATAAAATTATTTTCATAAAATGGGGTTCATTTATAAAATTAGATCATCGATATTAGGTTAAGATGAATTTTTGGGATTTTTCTGAAATAGGTGAATTTTCAGTGAATAGTGAAAACACAGTTTTGAGTTTCGGGTGTTTAATGACATCATTAAGGATGTAATAATTATGTAATAATTCTGGTCAACTTATGAATAGTAATATATTCTATTAGTTTTCCTAATTGTCCAATACCATGGGCAAATACCATGGTCAAGCCCATGGTTTTTCCAATACCACCAATGAGGTGTCCCTTGGAAATTAATGACTTATCCCCTCACTTCTCCTATAAATACAAAGTCATTCCCTCGTTCATTTAATTTCCAAATCCTCCCCAACTAATTTCTGGTCTCTTTACCTCCCAACGAGTCCTCCCAAGGTTCCCTCAAGCCTCCCAAGGTCCCGACCTTTAAGCTTTCTAAGTTACTCTTCAAGGTAAGGAAATCTTTCACCCTCCTCTTTTAAGCCATGACTTCCTTTATATTGTGCCTTATAGTTTCCATATCTTTATGTTGAGGGCATGTTATTATATGTTCTAATTACTTTCAATTTCATGTCTAATTTTTGAGAGACTCTTTCCTCTCTCATAAATTTTTTTCTGAATTTTTAAGTGACGCCATAAGGCTGCCGAATTTCTCGTAAAAGAAATCACATCTTCTCTTTTCTTTCATGTTTCATTTTTATATGGTATGTCATTAAAATATCCACACCATGATCTTATTATGTACCCATGATGTATTATGAATTATTTATGAGTGTTTTATACTTTTCCCCTCTCTTTTCAATGTTTTCTAAAATCATGTTATATAGTCGTTATGTTGCAGAAATTTCGCCTCAAAATTTATATCTCTTTCTCTCCAGAAATTCTCTTGTTTTATTTATGTGAATATCCATAACTATTTCATTTCTATAGGTGTTCATAATTATATAAATATGATATATTTTATTCTGTAATTGACATACATATAACCCTCACTCTCTTTCCATGGGTTATAAATGACATAATGATCTTATTTTTAAGAACTTTTAAAATATCATGATCTTGAAATGAAACCCATTTCTTTTATTCTCCATGGGTTATTTATGAAATGATTGATTATTATATATGTGACTCATATGAAATTAAAGAAATATTAAGGGTTCTCCCTAATATCACTTCAATGCATTGGGTAAAGAATTAATCTCTAGAGATGGAAAGTTTCACGATACCTTGGTGAATAACCTTGGTAATTTTTATGACACCTCGGGGATAAACCTTGGTGATATGTTCATGAATGTCTAAATGAAATATTTTAGCCACATATTCAAGTTATTTTTCAAGTTATTTTTATTATGATATGATTATACTTCCATTTCTCATGTCTTTATGTTTTTATTCAAGTTCTTATTGATATCACAAGTACATTGATTCCCTTGTTTACCCTTATTGGGCCTTCCCCTCACCCTTTCCTTTGATGTATGTCTCCAAGATATGAGATGCAGTAATTGTACATAGTATAAACCTATTATAAAGCCTTACAAGTGGTTTAGAAGAATTTTTTATGTCGTTTTCATGTTTTATGTTCTGGATTTCCAAGACACTAGACTTTAAAGATCCTCTGTTTGTAAAATGTAATGAAAAGTTTTGTAATAAAAATGAAGGATGCCATATGTGTTATAACATATGATTAAATACCTTGGAAAATTCATTAAATTCTTACATGAATAAACTCTCATTAATTTAATTATATAAAATTATTCCTTTATGATAGACAATGTGGAATATGATAGGTTACATAGGGGATAAAAATACTCTTATTTAACTGAATAAAGTGATTATAAACTGAACCTATGACCATAAAATGCAAAAATATATAAAATACGCATAATTTAAAAATGAATAATACTTGTAAACCTTGTACCTTTAATCATCTATCCACTGTATCATCTTCATTGCCTTTTAATGAGATTAATAATGATCACTAGAGTGTCATCCAAAGGACTCTCATCTTTATAGGTATCCATAGTTAGTTCCTAAATTATTTACCATATGAATGGGATCCACCACTCTTCACAACATTCTAGTATATCATGAGGATAAAGAGGTAGATGAAGAGATTTCAATTAGGGGTGTCTTGTCCAAGCATCAGGTATGCATACACACAATGTCATTGTATTATAGTGGGGTTTATAAATCCCCTCGAGTATGCTCCTTGGTGATACATTCACTCATGAATTATAACACATGCGTTAATACCTTGGTTGATTCATAAAATCCTTTATATGAATGTATTTACTCCCATTAATTACTTATTAAGTAATGCATCTTAAATGTTAACCATTGTGGAAGATAATTTGAAGAGGACACTATTCCATGGAAATTGTATTATACAAATGAATGGTAATGGATAATTATAACCTTAGAAATTTTTATTTTATGATTGCATAGAATGGTGAAGGAAGTGGAATGAAAACCATTTCCATGCCACTTATGAAGCATCTCAATCATAATTTAGGATCTAAACATGCATATCATGTAAGGAGTAGAACAAATAGCCTTTTAAAATTACCTTTAGGCATAAAATATGACTACCCCATTTATATCAAATTTAAATGGGATTTATTGGCTTTAGGGAACATCATCTCCTTCAATCTCCCACTTTCAATAAATCCTATAAGACTTTGTGTCATTTTAAAAAATAATATCCAAAACTCTTTTGGATATATTACAAAAAACTTTTGTAAACTTTTCATTAACTTCACCGCATATAACATCATATGTAATACCTCATGAACACCCATACAAAACACTTTTAGATTAAATCTAAAACACTTTTAGAGAAAATCTCTAAGTCAAACTCAATCCCCATTCAATCAACCATAAAGTATGGCTCCTGTAAATTTATAGAATTGAAAACATATATTAATCACTAGATCTATAAATTAAAGTAAATATTAGACTCTAGTAAAGAGTCAATGTTACTCATTATACAAAGGGATTTGGAATGATATCTATCAAACAGGTGTATCTCTATACCTGTTCCCACTAGCTTTATCTCATGTTATCAAGCACTCTCATATGTTTCCTTTGTCTAAGAAATAGAGTGGCCATGGGTCACGATGTGTATCAATCCCATATAGACAACTCATATGTTCTCTAATATCTAAGTATAAACTCATATGGTTGATGAATACATCACATATAATTCATCTTTATGGATAAAAACAACACATGTACCTTTCTCAAATAGATAATCACATAATAAATATTATCTATGTGTGGTTACACACTCCCTGCACTATCTCAATTCAGGGGTCAAATTTTGTATTCCTCATAAGAGAGGAATAATCTCATCTTTCTTAAGCCCAAACCAATGATATAATCAACAACATACCCAACCACCCCTATATTAGATAAGATGAAATGGATTGTGTAAGAAAGGTATTATAGTATGAAGTTTCTCAGGATAATTATCTTTCTAACCTCAGGTAATGGGGACTGAATATGATATATGCACCTCTAGTATACCAAATACATAGTGTATGACACTCCATGTGGTATACTTAGTGGGTCCTCTATGCATAAAAACACTTTTTATGCCTCATTATCATATTTCATATCTCATACAAGAATCTTAATCATTATAAACTTTAAATTTTATAGTAATCTATAATATTCCATGATGATCATCGGTTAGGGATAACTCAAAGTCATACTTTTAGAATTCAATTATCATTACACTTTTTAAAATATATAGAGATATATACATATATGAATCTAACATTAAATAATAATAAAGTGGTGATTTCCTTTTATATGGTATGTTTTATATTATTAAAACCCTTTTAAGAATACATTACAAAACCCTATATACACATTGATCTTTCATATCATATATGATAGACGTCCAAATGCGCCTTATGCTCACTATAATTTCTAGGATTTTGTTAACTTGTTAAATCTATATGTAATTCCTACGATATCTCTAAGTGGAAATATCATTAAAACATTCCCACTAAACTCTTTAGTGAGAAACGTATTTTAATATATAAAGTTTGAATGATGGTGAGATTTATGAATCATATTCATAAAGCTTAACTCATTTAACATATCCAAACTTCTTAACTTTAAAATATTAAATGTTATTATGTCAACGTAAGTTTTATACTTATAACTATTGATATGTTTATAATCATCATCCTTATATTCTATTCCATCAAAATCTTTCCTTAAATAATAATGTAATTATTTTTGTTACTATTCACTTGTACATCCTAAACTCTTTTAGGATAAATTGGAATTCACTCAATTGTACAGGAGACGGTTTTCAATTTTGGTTAAATAGATACATCACTATAAACTATTCTATAAATATGATTTTTTATATCAATTATTTTTAAATAATGTGAGAAAAGAATTTTATGTTAGTTATAAAATAAAATATCATATAAAGTAGGAAAAATATGTAAAATAATAAGGTTCATTAATGTTAGTTATTATATAAATGGTGTAAAATATATCTTTTGTTCAATTTTTCATGTCGGTTATAAAATAACTGACAAAAAATTTTCATTTTTATTTTTTTTCTAATACATGACCCTAGTAGTACGATAGTATAAACAATAACCAAAAACATCATAAATAGAACTAGAAAATATTAGCACAACTACAACATCACAACAAAGATTTATATCTCACCTTTTTTTAAATCATTTATAATTTATAATTTAAAATTAAAATTAAAAATATATATTAAAAATAAACTAAAATCCAATCAAATATATGTAATAATATTCTCATTCTATTTTCAAGTGATTAATATCTTTTTCAGAATAAGGTCAAGGGTCATCAAAAAGCTAAAAATTAAAAAATAAAACATTTAACATGTATTCTCAATATTATTATAAGATAAATTAAAGGGAAGGATATAATAAAATATAACCTTATGGACTTTTATAACTATCCCAGTTAAAATTATTTCAAACATAAATAATAGAAAATAATGTCCACATTCCTTTACTCTATTGGTGATGAAAGTTCTATTTCAGGATATGTTTTTGAGTCAAAATAATATTTTGAGTACTTATATCCAAAACCTAGTAATTATAAATGAGCATTCACATTGTATAAACATATTTTATATTTTAATTTCTCTTCATTTTTGTCTCTCTAAAGTAATTTTATTCCCAATTTGAAAATGAAATGTATGAAATAAAAATAAAATTCATTATAATATATAAGTTTTCAAATAATCGAACTTATATGTTCAATAATTTACTAAAATTTTCTCACATGTCACCATCTATAGAGTATAACTAGTATGTTGTCTTCTTTTTTGGAAAAAAATACATATCATCCAATGAATACTAATATATAAAAAGTATAATTTGAGTGATTATTCGATTAATAGAATTAACACTTTAATAAATATATGTTTCATACCCTTCATGATAAGGAAGAATCCAACACTGAATTACATTATTTTGAAGTATTTCATAAATATATATTATTCTTTATGTATCATTAATTGTCTTTTATATTGGTGAAATAAATTGTGGGTCAAAAAGTCCATATATTGATGTCGTATTGTACTGAATACATAGTGTATAAAGATGCCTAATAGAAAACAAACATATGTATTAAGTTTCATTAAATTAAAATAATTAAAAGAAATATTATAATCTAATTAAATGGAAAATACCTGCATCATGTTCATTTCCAAAAAAATCTCCAATTACAAGCTCCATGGTATATCTCTTTAAAATCATCACATTCATATCTTTCCAATAAATTATCGTATCCATTGGAAGCTCAAAAAATTAAAAAAAAATATTATGAATGTGTTTATAATCTATCAAGTTTGAAATAATCATTATTTGAAGTCATAACAGTCAGTACTTATTATATATATTAAATTTTTTAAATAAATTTAACAATAATACTAAATAAAGAATATAATCTCTATATGATGTTGTATTTGGTGTCCTAGAACCAATTTTTTATACTTTATATTGCATTTATATTCTAATTTGAGAATATTAATAAAATATCTTATTATATATTGTTCACTATTTTAAGTGACTTTTATGTAATAATGTCCTGTAGTATTTTTCTCATTGAAAAGGTCAAAGCAGTACCCCATTACGATGAGAACCTCGAAGTGCAATAATGATATTATTAAATATTGTTCTAAAATTGGATAACATTATATTATAGGACACATTTTATGTTGACTATCATGTGTGAGTGCTCATAAACAGATGAGTCTTCATCTCATGAATTTCACACTTGGTATTCTCTAAGATTATAGATTATGAGAACAGACCCACCAGTAGGAATTCTGCATGTTTTTATTTCATTGTATATTAATATCTATAAGCATGTGTAATGATCCTTAGACTTTAAGAATATTATTAATGAATGTCATGACTCATGCACTTAGATGTATTATTGTAAACCATGATGACATATATTCATTATGAAGATGGGTATGTTGGTTGCATCGTGAATGATGTGTTATTAATGAATAAGTCAAGAAAGTATTTTTCCCTTCCATCTATGTGGAAGTTAATATCTCATCTCTTTGACTTAAAGGGAACCATAACATTAAATTCCATGGACATGGTGTATAGAAAATTTCATTTCAGATAGTCAAGGAATGATTTATCAAGCATATAGGTTGATGAAACAAGTGTGAAACCTACTTGATGAGATATCAAGACAAAGGTATTATATTACATAGTGAGCATTCATATGTGGTTATTATTTTTGTGTCATGTATTCTTCCTCTATGGGGGACTTGTCCTGTTAATATACAGTGATCTTGGAATTTAGACAAGTATGTCTAATGTAACTTAGGAAGAGGCATAGAGGTTCACACACAAAGTGTTTCCTTTTATCTCAGTTAAATATTATTCTCTAAACCAAAAATGTAGTATTTATTAAATATTTATTAATCATTTTTAATATTAAATAAATATTTATTCACACGGTAATTGTTTGATTATACAAATATATAATATTTATTTATCTCTTGTTATTCACAAGGTAATAAATAATTATTTATTCATTAATAAATAACTCATTTAATCATGTGTATATTTAAAAATATTTATTCACAAGAAAGTGAATATAATATTTATTTTATTAATTAAATGAATAATATTTTTAAAAATATTTATTTGAGAATTCAATAAATAACGGGGAGGAAAAACAGACCGAGTTTTGCGTATGATGAAAAATATTTATTTACCATACTGTAAAATAATATTTTTTACTGCATGAGTTTGTGCATGTCACAAGTAAAATAATAATATTATTATTCACATTACATGGGGTTTATTGGAGATTAATTCATAGTTAAGGTCCTTTGGGAAATCAATTACAATTAAACCCAAAACCTAGGTTTATTTATAGACGACTATGTCAATCATAGAAAGGTTAATGGATCTACACAACAATTGTATCTCAAGATCTCCCACCTCCTCTCTTACTCACAAGATCGATAAGAATAAAATAAATTCATTCAAGACTAAAGGAACATGAAATAATCTAAAAATACAAAGCAAGATGATTAATTGGATATGCTAACACCCGACGTTTCATCGGCGTTGTTCAGAGATCAAATGAGCACATGTGGATCACTATTAGAGGGACTTTACTTTGGGTCCTCTCTATAAAAATATGATACACTGATCAGGTTAGAATGACGAACACCATAAATAAAGAAAGATCTCAAGACTAAGGTAATCTTTCTTCTTATGTTTTAAATTAATTATAGATTAAAATTAAAATATCATTTCTCTTGGTTCCAAAAAAAATCATTTGTCAGTATTCTTTGGAAAAAACAATGGTTATGGAATTCATGTCATGTACATTAAAAATAATCCATTAAATATAAAAAAATAAAAGTGTCCCATAGGCCCAATAGGTTCTCATGTTATGTCTAGAATCAATAAGTGGAATAATAATGGTCACATTTAATTTATAATTATTTATTTTTTATTGATCATTTATGTATTTAAAAGTTAATTTCCATTTCAATAAATTTGGTATTACAATACGATCATTGAGATCGCTTCTCCCTCTCCTTATCTATATATAATTTAATCTAGATCTGATTAAATATAAAAGAATAACATCTAAAGGTAATGAGAAGTCTACTCGAACAACACAGGATTACATGACATGTAGTCAGTGTACATGTTGTGTATCCTAATTCATTACACCAAGATGTAGCATGAATTAATTAACCATGTCATGTATTGAAGCAGATTTGGGGGATTAAATGCTCTGCATGTTAACCAAGCCAAGATAGCACATGGTATGTGGGACCACACACCATGTAACTAGGTTACACATTGTGTAGTGAAAACATTTTCACAGTGGAAAACATTTACTTAAATACAAGTTGAGTACTAATTAAATTACATGTAAGGACTAGCATCCATGTAACAAGGACGTTACATGGTGTGTACCAACTGTACACACCATGTAACACACCCATGCTCTTGTAGAAATAAACACCCAGTCTCAAGCCATGTATCACAGACATTATAACACCCTGATTTTTTATAGAAATTTTTTTAAATAAATTAAATATTCATTTGTGTCTTTAAATTCCTTAATTCAAACATTCCATTCACAAAGTACCAAATCGGTGTATGTGACATGTAACACTGACTTGGCATAGGATACATGCAACACTAACTTAGTATACATCACACGCAACACAGAGTTTCTATGAAATATCATTTTAATGATATAATTATAACCTATATATTAAACTTAGTAATATTAACAGTAATAAATATTTTTCAAAAAAATTTATCATTTTTTTACATAAATAAAACATATTTATAATGAAATATATGATTTTTGGTAAAGTCCTTTTATGTTTTAAAATAATACTTTCTCAAATGAACCAATTTTAATAATAAAATTAATTTTATAAACATTTATATATTTAATTTGATAAAATAAACTTAATTTTTGAATTAAAAACATCAAAATTATCTTAGGATTAATTTTTGGGATTTTTCTGAGAAACTTCATTTTTTGATCAATAGTGAAAAATACTATTTTTTAGTTAAAAACTACCTTTTTGTTTAATAAATTATTAATGTTAAATGATATTATAAATTTTTTTTAAGGTCACATTAGATAAATTTTGCATCTACTAATACAATGTAATTCACTATAATCAATTTCACTTTTAAATTGAATATAAAATCTTAACAAACGTTTAAACATTTTTCTACTTTAAAAACTCATTATTTCGTCCCTTCTGCAGGATTAGAATTAATCTTAATTTTTCCACTTCTGTGATTTGAATTTCAAAAAACTGACACACACCATTTTATTCAGTATAATATTTATATTCTAATAATACTAAGTTAATTTTTGACCAAAATGATTAGTAAAAGTGATTAAAATTAATCACAACGATTAAGGTCAAATTAATATTAATTAGGGACTAAACCTTAAGATTAAGGGACCAAACGACCTATAAACTTGTAGAAAACCCATTTGATGTCCATATTTCGGCCATAAACATTCATTTATTGTGTTTTTTTTGTTTGGTATGACTTTTTTTAGGTAATAAAATGTGTACACCTAACTTGTTTCTAAATATTCCAAGTGAGTCCTTTTCCTTCCCTATAAAAATTCACCACCTTTCCCACATCGTCACACCTCTCTAACATATTAAGTTTTTCCAATCCATGCCCAATACACTTCCAAACATCCCATTATTCCCCCTATAATCATTCCCTTAGGAATAAGTTAATCTAAGGAAGCCTTTTGGCACAAACCAAAAAGAGTTACCCGATCAAGAGGTAGTGTCTTCTCTCAAGTCCTTTATTTTATTTTCTTTATACACCCCCTCTACTTTATTTTTAACATTATTATATAACATCATTAGTATCCTCAATATACTATAATTTTTTTATGATAAGGATTAAACCTACACTTAAACACACCTCCATCTAATGAATAACGAACATACTGTTTATGTGTACTGTGAACTACCACCTCACTAAACGATGATTGTTCAATTGTCCTTTCCACCTCTCATGGTGGACATTATTATGGTAACTCTATTTATATATGATATATATATTATATTTATAATTTCTTTAATCTTTTTTAATTTTTATTTAGAACATAACTTTACGCTTTCCATCTTATGTAAATATGATAATTTCATTTGAGGATCGTTAACAAGAGGGTAATATAAGGTCATAATCAGAACATATATAGGGTCATAATCAGAAAATATATATTATTAGGTATAATTATATGGTTATATAAAATATTCATAATAAATTTATATTTATTATACAGGTGGTTTGAGTGAGTACGATGAGAGTTAAGACACAAGGTAAGAGGATTTATTCTCACTTTTTTATTTTTGTGAGATACATGATATGTTCACCACTCTTTTATTTTGTGTGGTGTACATACTACCCATGATTGTATTCTATGTATATTGTACTTAAATTTATGAATATTAACATATCCATTTTATGAATTTTATTTCATGGGGTTTAAGTTTCAAAATTTACCAAATCGGTAAAAAATGTTTTGTCTCAAATTTCCTTCTCTGAGACTCATGTATTTTTATGAAACTAAACTCTTTTTAGAGGTGTATATAATTCCAAGTTATATCATTAATCTCCTTATTTTAATGATATTTTAAGCTTCATTTAATTTATTTTTACTACATGAAGATTATGGTCTCAAGTAACAAGCGATAAGAGTTTATTGAAACAATCTCATCACTTTTTGATATTGTTAATAACTATGTATCTTTGATGAAATATTATGATCCATATGTCAAGAAAACTCATGAGTTTACTTATAATATATTTTTTACATATATCCTCATGGGTTAGTACCATTTTTTCCACTCTTTGGTACTTAAGATAATATTTTTAAGTAAAATTTGACCTTATCTATCTTTGGTCAGAAATCTATTGTATTCAAAAACCATGTTTTCAAAAATGTTTTCAAAATATCATTGAAGATAATTTTAAATGAAAAAGTATCTTAAAAATGTTTTATTATTTTTAAATATTACTTTATAAGTTTTCAAATCTATTTTCGAAGAAAAATTTTTTCAAAAGTTTTTATGTTGTAAAAAAATTATTTCAAATATTAAAGGATATTTTCCTTAAGACATGTTTTTAAAATATATTTCAAAATTATTTCCCATATAATATAAAATCCATTGTTGTTACTCATGCCTTTATGGTTAATTTCATCAATGTTTCCATTCAAATTGTTTCTCTGAATGGATTATGTTTTTATGGCATGATGTTTATGGAACCTATTCCACATTCACATGTTATATTCTTTTGAAACTCACTTCTTTTCATGGGTTATGTTAATGATGAAATGATTATAAACCTATCTCTTTCCATAGGTTATGATATGATTACATGTTTATAATGCCCATTTCATTTTATGGGTTATGATGTGATTATTTATGATCTTGTGGAACTTGTATGTATTAGTTCATTATGAGATGAGTGGGACCTATATCTCCCTCCATATTATTGGGTAAAGATTTATATCTCATGAGATAGAATAAGATGGTCTTGGGAATGAACCTTGACTACTAAGATAGCCATGGGAGTGAACCATGACTACCAAAATTGTATGAGGATTAAACTCATGCTGCCAAGATGGTCATGGGAGTGAACCATAACTACCAAGATGGTATAGGGAGTGAACCTATACTACCAATATTTTATTGGAAGCTATACCTTGGATACTATGGTAATCATATTATATGCTTATGTGTCTACCACAATTCCATTTTTCATTCCTAAGTTATGATTTCATGGATTATGTTCTCTATTTCCTTATTATTCATTTCTTATAAACTACCAATATTTATGCCATGATTCATGTATATTATATTTGATATGCAGGGTATGATCTTTTATTTTCATGATCATGTTTTAATACCCTTATGCTCATGATTATGCTTACATGTCTCCCTTTTTTACCTTTATTAAACATTTGATCTCACCCATTTTTATGTTTCATTCCCTAGGTTATAAAGATACATATTATGTTTGATGTGTCTAATAAGGGTGTTAGTCAAAAAGAACCTAGTGGGAGATAATGTATCTCATTTATATAAAAGTGTTTGTGTTTCCATGTATTAAAGGCACTAGACTAGTACGGTCTTCATGCATCTGTTTGTGTAATGTTTTATGTATTTAGAAAAATTTATTTAATGTTAATTTATGTCAAGACTGGGTCTTTATAGTTGGTATTAAATGAAAAGTTTAGTTAAAATGTGAAAACTAGGTTGAGAAAACCTTAGTGAGAACCCTAAGGACATGTCTAAGGATGAGTCAACATTTATGAAAATGTCCTAGAATTTTGGTAAAGGATAGAGTGAGTGGTTTCATAGCAATACATACCTATCTGGATACTACAAGTGGATGTGACTCTAGAATAGATATACCTAGGGGTAATAACTCCAACAATATGTTATGGTCCTGACTTGGGGTAATCTGTTACACGAAAACGGGCCTTGTTTCACACTTGGTTTGACACTCATTGGGGATATGCGTTGGAAATTCACAAACTCATCACAAATCGTCATGAAGGATTTAAATAGAATTTTTCTATGAATAACCTAGGATAAACCTATAGTGTCATAGACTAAGTAAGGTGTTATAAGTTATACACCCTATAAGTGATTTTTCATGATTATGTCGTTCCTTATTATGATAATTATTTTTTACTTTGTGATTTTGGATTTAGTCAATGGTTGGAACCTGAAGGAAGCATGTTAATAGTGATTGTGATGGACAATGAAATGATTGTCATTCTGATAAACCGAATGCTATGGTATTTGGAATGAAAAACCTTGTTTTTATGCTACATAGCTTTCACAAGATATGAATCGTGGTGGACTCCCAAATGAGAAAAGGCGGGAACAACATTTTGTTGAGTATTTTATGAGGCAACGTCCACCTTATTTTAGATGGTATTCTAATCTACTTGCTTCTAAATAATAAATTAGTACCACTAAAAAGATATTATTCATTCTTCATTTTTTAGAGAATGAGAAATCCATTCTTTTTGTTTATCAATTAGAAGGCAAATCAGATCAATGGTGGACTCTAATCAAGAATACAAGGTAACAAGATGAGATCAAATCCATGGATTGGGATGAATTCAAGAACTTATTTTTCAATAAGTAATTTCCTATAATTATTCATACCAAGATGGAGAAAAAGTTCCTTGAGTTGAATAAAATGGATGATGAATCTTTCGATACCTATAAGGCTAATTTCATGAGACTTGTGAGGTATGCTTCAGGAATTATCATCCAACTCAAAAGTAAAGTTGATAGGTCCTTTAGTGGCTTAAAGCCAAGTATCATAAGGTCATTGTCCATAAGACACTTTATTAGCTATGAAGATATTTTGTGTTGTGAAATAAAGGTTTAAATGGAGGTTGGAGTCACGTATCTATCTCATGGTTTTGACAATAAGATGAAGATGGAGTTTAAAGGAAAATATAAAAACCATGAATAAAAGAAGATGAACTTTCCTTTATTCTCTAAGTGTGGGAAGAATCATGGAGTAAATTTACTTAAGGGTTCCAATAAATGTTTTAATTGTGTAAGGGAAGGCCATCGGGAATTTGATTTCCAAAGTGATGGAAAGAAGTTAGCTAACGTTTTGAATGGGGAAAACAACATAGAATTCACCTCCCACGATTCAGTGCTACAACTGTAAGGCAAATGGTAATTATGATAACCACTTCCCAAACCCAAGGGCTAGTGATGATGATCGATGTTAGTAACCTCTTAAGCTGAGGGACAAAGGTAAATCTCATGCAATCACTATTTTTGATAAGGGGTGCAATAACGACATGATGAAAGGTGCACTTGACATCCAATCTAGAACTGCTAATATCATATTTGATTATGGATCTACCCAATATTTCATATCTAAAGAATTTTATAAGGGTTTTATAATTCCAAAAAAACAATTAGATTTGGAACTATCCATGAAAACCTCTAATTGTACGATGATTTCATCTCAAGTCTATGACTCTTATCCAGTTTATGTTTGTGGGAATATGCTTCCTTTAAATATTTTCATTCTTCCTTTGGTTGAATTTGATGTCATCTTAGGTATAGATTGGATTTATCTACATAAATCCCACATCAATTGTTGATGAAGGGAAGTTACTTTTGATATTTCAAACCCTCCTATGATCATCTATCCATTTGATGATAAGTATGAACTTCCTATGGATATTACATCCAGTTTATGGGTCTTAATTCCCATTCAAAAGGGTTTTGTTTATCTCAAATGGTTGGGGAGAGAATCTAAATCAATGATATTCATATTTTTTTGGATTTTTTAGATTTATTTCCAAAATATTTTTCTATTCTTCCACCAAAATGTGAAGTTGAGTTCACAGTAGAACACATATTAGGTTTCACAAAAATTTCAAAGACTCCTTATAGAATGGTCTTGATTGAGTTGTAGGAATTGAAGAAGAAACTCCAAGAATACCATGATAAGGGATTAATTCATCCCAAGTGTGTCACCTTGGGGTTCACCAGTTCTTTTTGTGAAGAATAAAGATGTATTAATGCGACTCTACATTGCTTATCGGAAGTTGAATAAGATCGCAATCAAGAACAAGTACCCTCTTCCCTGTATTGATGACTTGTTCGATCAACTACGTGGACCTCAATAATTTTACAATATTGAACTTCATTTAGGATATCATTAATTGGGGGTCAAGAAAGAATATATAACTAAGATGAAATTCCATACAAGGTACAGACACTATGAATATATAGTGATGCCTTTTGGTCTTAATAATTCCCCTATTATCTTCATGAATTTAATGAATAAAGTATTTATAGATTACCTCAATATGTTTTTGGTAGTCTTTATAGATGATATTCTTATCTATTAAAAGATAAAGGAAGAGCATGAAGATCACTTGATAATTTTACTAAAGACCCTAAGGAAGGATAAGATATATGAAAAATTTACAAAGTGTGAATTTTGGCTGCAAAAGGTTTCATTTTGGGGTCATATAATCTCAAGATATGGTATAGCAGTAGATCCATCAAAGATATAGGATATTGAATGATGTCCTAGACCAACCAAAGTGATTGATATCTATAGCGTTCTTGGTTTAGCTGGATATTATCGATGGTTTGTAGAGAATTTATCATGACTATCTAATCCCTTGACCAAGTTAACTAAAAAAGGTGTCAAGTTTCTTTGGATAGATGAATGTGGGTAAAATTTCAAGGAACTAACGAGAAGTTCGGTCAGTGCACATGTGCTTACATTACCCTATAGTGGAGAAGGGTTTTACATAAACAATGATGAATCTAAGAAGGGATTGGTATGTGTTCTTATGCAGAATAACATGGTTATAGCCTATGCCTCACGATAGTTGAATATCTATGAGAAAAATTACCTAAATCGTGATTTTGAGTTATCAATGGTAATTTTTTCATTAAAGATATGGAGGAATTATCTTTATGGAGAAAGGTGTGATATATATACTAATTATAAAAGTCTAAAATATATATGCACACAGATGGAGTTGAACATATATCATAGAATATGGTTAGAGTTGATAAAGGATTATTATGGCTTAATACATTACCACCCTGGGAAAGTGAACAAGGTGGTCGATGATTTGAGTCAGAAGGATCATGCTAGCTTGTCTATGATGAGGATCACAAAAGATCCAATATTTATAGATTTTCAAAGGATATATCTAGAAATCCTGAAGGTAGGGGGAAAATTTATCTTTATCAAATTAATGTTCAACCCTCTATCCATGTAAATATTAAGGAGGTGTATAAGGAAGATGAATAGTTACAAAATAAATTCAGAAATTTTCTTTAGTTTAACCTTGTTTAGGATGGAATGATAAGGCTCAGGAGCTGTGTATGTGTTCCTTCCATACTAGATTTTAAGAAGAGGATATTAGAGGAATCTCATAGTTATTCATTATTTATTCATCCTGGAAGTATGAATATGTATAGGTACTTGAAAAAAATACTTCTGGTGTGATGGAATGAAGAGAGATATCACAAAGTTTGTATCTCAGTGCTTGGTATGCCAACAAGTTAAGGCTAAAAGAAAAAAAATTAAAGGGTAAGTTGCATCCATTACCCATAACAGAATATAAATGGGAGAAAATCACTATGGATTTTTCATTGTATTACCCAAAACCTCTAAAGGTATTAATGATATATGGGTGGTAGTCGATCGCCTTACTAAGTTAGAACACTTCATCGTTATTAGATAAGACTTCTCTCTAGATCCACTTTCTAGGATATACAT
Organism: Viscum album; assembly: GCA_963277665.1. Classification (NCBI taxonomy): domain Eukaryota; kingdom Viridiplantae; phylum Streptophyta; class Magnoliopsida; order Santalales; family Viscaceae; genus Viscum; species Viscum album. Next base: position 719,001,841 of record OY728129.1, on the reverse strand, counting down.
TAAGTGGTAAGGTTGCATAGAGTACCACATTCCGTTGTATTAAATAGGGTTTAGAGGTTTACCTTAACATTCTAGAGAAGTATTTAGTAGTTACTTGATACAAAATTTATTTTCAGCACTACTTATCATCCTCAGATAGATGGTCAGTCTGAAATAATGATTCAAACCCTAGAGGATATGTTGAGATTTTGTTATTTGGATTTCAAGGGTGGTTGGGATCAATACCTACCTCTAGTTGAGTTTTCATACAACAATATCTTTTACTCAAGCATTCATATGGAACCTTATGAAGCCCTTTATTGGAAGAAGTGTATATCTCTAACATGTTGAGATGAAGCTAGAGAAACAAAGATATTGGGTCCTAAGATCGCAAAATAAATGGTTGAGAAGGTTAGAACCATTTAGCAGCATATTAAGGTAGCTCAAAGTTGGTAGAAAATTTATGCCGATAACATTTGGAGAGATCTAGAATTTGAAGTTGGTGAAAATGTGTTTCTATGAATCTCACCTTAGAAGAAAGTTATGAGATTCAGGAAGAAAGGGAAAATAATCCCTAGGTATATAGGTCCCTTTGAGATTCTTGATTGTACCGAGACAGTAGCCTATCTCTTGGAACTTCCTATAAATCTATCTCAAGTCCATGATGTGTTCCATGTATCTATCTTGAGAAAGTATATACCTAGCCCTTCATATGAACTGAAATTAGAGATCGTACCACTAGATCAGGATCTTTCTTATGAAAAACAACCAGTTGAAATTCTGGACCAATCAAAGAAACTTCTATGAAGAAAGACCACACACCTGGTCAAAGTTTTGTAGAGAAATTTCTAGTTAGATGAATCTATATGGGAACTTGAGGATATGATACAGTATAACTGTCCTCATTTTTTATTACCTGAGTAATGAATTTTGAGGGTGGAATTCATTTTAAGGGGGTAGAATGTAACACCATAATTTTTCAAGGACCTTTTTTTCAAATAAATTAAATATTTATTTGCATCTTACAATGAATTAAGTCAAACATTCCTTTCATATAGCACTAAATCTATGTATGTGACATGAAACACTAACTTGGTATACAATACGCGCAACATTTAAATAACGTACATCACACGCAACACTGACTTGGCATACGATACACGCAACATTGACTTAACGTACGTCACACGCAACACAAAGTTTCTATGAAACATCATTTTAATGATATAATTATAACCTATCCCTTAAACATAGTAATATGAATAGTAATAACTACTTTTCAAATATTTCTTTTAATTTTTTATATAAATAAAACATATTGATAATGAAAGATATGATTTTTGGTAGTCTTTTATGTTTTAAAATATTATTTTCTCAAATAAACTACTTTTAATAATAAAATTAATTTTAGAAACATTTAGAAATTAAATTTGATAAAAATAAACTTATTTTTTGAATTTAGAATGTCTAAATTAGCTTAAGGTGAATTTTTGAAATTTTTCTAAGACACTCATTTTTTATGAATAGTGAAAATGATTCTTTTTAGTTAAAAACTACATTTTTGTTTAATTAATTATTAATGTTAAATAATATTACATACTTGTTTTAAGATAAAATTAGATAAATATTACATCTACTAATAAAATTTAATTCACTAGAATCAATTTCAATTTGAAATTGAATATAAAGTCTTAACAAACATTTGAACATTTTTCTACTTTAAAAACCCGTTATTTCGTCCCATCTGAGGGATTAGAATTATTCTTAATTTTGTCACTTATGTGATTTGAATTTCAAAAAACCAACATAAACCATTATATTCAGTAAAATATTTATATTGTAATAAAACCAAGTTAATTTTGGACCAAAATGGTTAGTAAAAGTGATTAAAATTAATCACAGAGATTAAGGTCAAATTATACTAAATTAGGGACTAATCCTTAAAATTAAGGGGTCAAATGACCTAGAAAATTATCCAAAACCCATTGGTTGCCCATAGTTATTACTTATAACTTTAATTCATGGGTTTTTTGGTTTTTTATTACTTTTTTTAGGTAATAACATGTTTACACCAAACTTGTTTTTAAAAAATACAAGTGAGTCCTTTTCCTTCGCTATAAAAAGTCACCACCTCTCCCAATTCCTCACACCTATCAAACATATTAAGGTAGGAAAATACCTGACCAATACACTTCCCAAAATTCCTATATTCATCATATAATCCTTCCCTTGGGTAGAAGGAAATCCAAGGAATCCTTTTGGCACAAACTAAAAGGAGTTACCCGATTAAGAGGTAACATCTTCTCTCAAGTCCTTTATTTTATTTTCTTTATCCATCCCTCCCCTTTATTTTTCCCATTATTGTATAAAAACACCAGTATCCTCAATATACTAGGATTTTTTTATGATAATTATTCATCCTACAATTATATACACCTCCATCTAATAGATAACGAACATACTATTTATGTGTACGGAAAACTACTGCCTCACTAAACGATGATTGTTCAATTTTCCTTACCACCTCTAATGGTGGAAATTATGATGGAAACTATATTTATATATGATATATATTATATTTATAATGTATTTATGCTTATTTAATTTTTATTTAGAATATAACTTTATGATTTTCATCTTATGTAAATATGATAATTTCGTTTGAGGATGTGTGGACTACCACCCCCTCAAAGTGATATGATCCATTCACACACTACAAGGATTGTATTAAGGATGGTCTTGGTGAATATATATGATACATATGATATCATAAAGTTATTTTAATAATGATATATAAATATATATATGTCTTTTACTTTATTTCTCTCAACATGATAATTAAACAGTAATAGCGTTCATCCGTACGTACGACATATTGTCTCTATGAACCGTTTTTTTTTTGTTTCATACTCATATATTCTATAGATTATTATAAGAAAAATATAATTTATATATATGATATTTATATAAGGGTTCACATTTTTAATCATGATATAATTTTAATAACCAACGATATAACAAATTAAGACACATACGAAGAACAAAACAAATATTACTCGAAGTGAAACCTTAACATAGGATCATTAACAAGCAGGTAATATAAGGTCATAATTAAAACATATATGGTATTAGATATAATTATATGGTTGTTTAAAATATTTATAATAAATTTATATTTATTATACAGGTGGTTTTAGTGAGTACGACGAAAGTTAAGACACAAGGTAAGGGGATTTCTTCTCACTTTTTAGTTTCATGAGATACGCGCTATGTTTGTCACACTTTCCTTTTGTGTAGTGTACATATTTACCATGATTTTATTATATTTATCTTGTACATAAATTTATGGTTATTTACATATCCATTTTATTAACTTTCTTTAATGGGTTTTAAGTTTCAAAAGTTACCAAATCGATAAAAAAATGTTTTGTCTCAAATTTCCTTCTTTGAGACTCATGTATTGTTATGCACCTAAACTCTTTTTTGAGGTGTATATAATTACATGTTATATCATTAATATCGTTAATTTCATGATATTTTAAGATTCATGTAATTTAATTTTACAACATGAAGATTATGTTCCCAAGTAACCAAGTGGTAATATTTTATTGAAATAATCTCATCGCTTTTCAAGATTATTAATGACTATGTGTATTTGATGAAATATTTTGATCTATCTCTCAAGAACACTCATGAGTTTCCTTATCCTATATTTATTAAAGATATACTCATGTGTTAGTACCATTGTTTCCACTCTTTGGTGCTTAATATAATATTTTTAAGTAAAATCTGATCATCTCTCTCTTCAGTCGAAAATCTATTCTATTCAAAAACAATGTTTTCAAAAATGTTTTCAAAATATCCCTAAAGATAATTTTCCAGGAAAAAGGATTTTAAATTTTTTTATTATTTTAAAAACTTACTTTATAATTTTTCAAATCTATTTTCAAATAAAAATGTTTTCAAAAGGTTTTATGTTATAAAAAGCATTCTTTCAAAGAAGAAAGGATATTTTCCTAAAGAAATGTTTTTAAAAGATATTTAAAAATTATTTCCCATATAATATAACATCCATTGGTGTTATTAATTACTTCATGGGGAATTTATTCAATTTTTCAATTAATATTATTCCTATGAATGTATTTTTTTATGGCATGATGTTTATGGATCCCATTTCACATTCACGGGTTATATGCTTTTGAAACCCGCTTCTTTTCATAGGTTATGTTTATGATGAAATGATTATGAAACATATCCCTTTCCACAGGTTATGATATGATTACATGTTTATAATACATGTTTCACTTCATGGGTTATAATGTGATTATTTATGATCTTGTGCCACATGTATGTATGATTTCATTATGATATGGGTGTGACCTATATCTCCCTCCAATGCATTGGGTAAATATTTATATCTCATGAGATAGATTAATATGGTTTGGGGAATGAACCTTAACTACTAAGATAGACAAAGGGAGTGAACCATGACTACCAAGATGGTATGAGGGGTGAACTCATGCTACCATGATGGCCATGGGAGTGAACCATGACTACTAAGATGGTATGGGAAGTTAACCCATACTACCAAAATGGTCTTGTAAGTGATGCCTTAGATACTATGGAAATCATATTATATGATTATGTGCCTTCCACAATTCCATGTTTCATTACTAAGTTGTGCTTTCATGTCTTATATTCTCTATTTCTTTATTAATCATGTCTTATGGAATTTCAATATTTATACCATGATTCATGTATATAATCTTTGATATGATGGGTATGATCTTATCTTTTCATGATCATGTTCCCATACCTTTATGCTCGTGAGTATGCTTACATGTCTCCCTTTTTTACCCGTGCTGATCATTTGACCTCACCCATTTTTATGTTTCCTTCCATATGTTATGAAGATATGTATTATTTTTGATGTGTCTAAGAAGTGTGCTAGTAAATAATAACCTAGTGGGAGATAATGTTTCTCATTTATGTACAAATGTTTATGTTTCCATGTTTCCAAGGGAACTAGACTAGTCTAGTCTTCATGAGTCTATTTGTGTAATGTTTTATGTATTTTTCAAAAGTTATGTAATGTTAATGTATGTCAAGACTGGGTCATTATAGACATATGATGAGAAAGATATACAGCGTGTAGTGGGATGTACATGTTGTGTAACCAACCTATTTATATAGAAAATTAAAATTTATTTATTAATACATAAACCTAATCATTATATGTTCTATGTGTCATTTATTGACTCATCCATTCCATATTATTATTTTTATATGATATTAAATACTTAATTAATTTCTACATAAAATCATAACAACATACCATGTATAATCATAATACATTGTCTACTTTATGGTCATTAAAATCATTACACACTACATTAATTATCTTGTGTTCCATGTATTATTTATTGAATCATACATTCAATGTAATTATGTGATAAAACATGTATGATATATGTAGTATGAGTAGACTATATACAATCTCAATACATGTATAATAGTTCGAACAGGAACTCACTGAGTTTCTTCCAATTACAAATTTTGTACTTGTTTTATTAAATTATAAATAAAATTAATTTATTTAATTTATTTAATTTATTTAAAATCACAGTATATGGGTATCTCTAGGATAGATTGGATGAAGCTTAAGATAAATTGAATTAATTTATTAATCATATAATTAATTGTATTAATCCACATGAATTTTATCTTAATAAAATAATGAATAAAAATGAATGATATCCAGTTATTTTGAATGTGTAACTATTGCACAATTAGATGATCATTAATTAGACTAGCCTATGTGTTTGTATAGTTTCTTTTAATTTAATTATGGAACGGGTTTTTGAAACTATTTTATTAAATTAAATTTATGGAATGTGAGACATCCCTCCCTCCTTATTATGTATGGTCTTGAATGCCTAGAGTTTTTTTATATAAAAGAACCCTTCTAGTTCCCTTCACTAATGTGTGAAGTAAAAACATTATAAGAATGGAGCTCCCAAGTCCATGGGTTTGGTTCAAGATCGAATCAAGGCAAAACCAAACAAAGGAGATACATATGATAGATGTGGAATATTTCAAATATGATCCCAGATTAACTCAAGGAGATTTTACCCTAGGGACAATGGTTTTTTTATTGTCCACTCAATAAAAAATAGTATTTAAATATCATGAACATTACATGTTTTATTTATTTTATTTATGGCTGATGCATAATTTATTTTATAGATGCAATACCATTATCACATAAATAAATGGATTAACATCCAAATATGGAATAAAAATAAAAAAATTATGCATGAATATTTTATCGATACATGAATAAAAATTAAGTAAAATCCACTTAATATTAACAAGAAATGCAAAAGATAAAATAATAAAATTTATGTATAATCATATAAAATCTATAAATCAAATATTAAGTTGGACTAAGACTTCCACCATCTGAATTAAGATGAACTCATAGTTAATGTGTTGGTTTGGCCTCCAATAGGGTTATTTTTAATTATTGGGAGGTATTAATTAATATCATGGGTCGAATTAACCAAATGTATATTGGGTTTAATGGCCTTAGTCTATCCAATAAAAAAATTAGGCAAGTGTTGAGGAAATATGAGTTAGGATTTTAGGACTGGGGAGTCCACTCACCGAATCAAGGAGCTGTGAGTTTATAGTTGGTAAGATATCCTACCTAAATACTTTCTTATAATTTTCATGGCCTCTATATTGATTATAATAAGGTAATTAGGGATCATTTCCACTACAATATCTATATGAAGGAATATTTAATGTTTAATGGTGAGAGTCATTGCGACTTGATAAAATAGTGAGAAACTTAATAAAATTAAAATTTATGTCTTACATAATTTTTAATCATGTAAAGTAATAATAATATGATTTTATATTATTGTAGAATAATGAAAATTACATCAAATACATTATAACTATGATAAATTTTGGATAAATTCCATCTTTTAACTTTCAGTAACTTCTAGGAATGGTCCAGACATTTATGAGTTGTGATGTGCCATGAACAGAAGTCTTACGTGCTAGAATCCCCAAATCCCTGATCCACCTACTTAGGATGTGAGTGATGAGGAGTTAATTTTCTATAAAAAACACCTAAATGGTGCACTAAATGTTTAGTATTTAATGTTGATTCAAATTTCTATAGAACTCATAAAGTCACATGAGAACATGCATGTCTATAGAATGCTTCAGCATCTCCACGATTTTTATTGGGAGAGAAAAACAGAGGAACATTTTGAGATATCCAAGGTGATATTCACACGAAAACTTAGATAATTTTCCATAGCTAGGACTAACATAGTCAAAATCATTGGATACATTTAGTTCTTATATGTTTTAGGTTTTAAGTTCTCACAAGAGATGCACATTGATATCATTCTTTCACCAATTCCTCAAAGATTCTCTAGTTTTGTTGTAAATTTCAATATGAACAACATATATAAGTATCTCCCAGATCTTCTCACTGAACTTTTCTAAGTTTAAAAGGTTATAAATCATGAAAATAATTATATTCTTATAGTGAATAAAAGTAAAGTCCATGAAAAGATATCTAGACTAACTCCACAACTAAATCTTCTTCACATCACCCTTCCAAGAAGAGGATGATTAAAGGGAAAGCAAGGGAACAAGATTCTATCTAATTTTCATGTGTCAAGAAGGGACACTAGAATAAAAACTATACCTAGACAAATAATCAGGGGGAATATTTAGGTGAATTTTTTATCAAGTTCAATTTATCTATTTCTAAAAATTAGGTACTAGATAAAGCATACAATGATCACATATGTATTCAAATATAGGGACCAAGTAGATTCAAAAAAGATTGATCATGTTGAGGTGGGTCTACAATAAGCCAAAATAGCTAGAATTACTTTTATGGATATTGGATATTACCACTTCACATTACCAACTTTAATGATCTTGATTTTAAAATATTTTTTTTAATTATCAAAAACAGTATTACTATATCCAAACTTAATACAGATGGATTTATTTCTAAATTTGGGAATAAATGTTTCTTATTTTATAAAGAAAGATTTTTTTATGGTAAGGTATATTTAAATAATGATATTTATTTATTTGATTACAAAAAAAATTAATGACAATTGATAGAGAATATATCTCACATGAATCATACTACACACAACTACGACATCACTGGTTAAGTCATGTAAACAAAAATCATTTGACTATATTAGACCAAGATAGATATTTGGATTCATTTGAACTAAAACAACTTGGTGTATATCACACATTATTAAAAAGAAAAATGACCAAATCCCTATTTAATGGAAAAGGTTAAATGGAAACATAATTTCTTGATTTAGTTCATATCGATGCATGTGGATCGTTTCGAGTTGATGTAAGGGGTGGGTACTCATACTTCAAAACTTTTACTGATTCTTTTAGAAGATATGGATATGTATATTTAATGAGTTATAAGTCTAATTATTTTTATAAATTCAAAAAATACAAGAATTAATTTTTTAACCATATTGGTAAGAATTTTAAGAAAATGTGCTTAGAACATGGTGGATAATATATTAATCAAAACTTCATTTATTATTTATGGGAGTTTTGGATTTTATCTAAAATCACTCCTTATAAACCATAGTGGAATGGTGTAAGTGTAAGGAGAAACTAAGCCCTTTTAGACATAGTGATATCAATGATGAGTCATTTTAAGTCTTCCATTATCCTTTTAGGGATACACATTGTAGAAAGTAGTATAAATTTTAAATTGAGTGCCAACTAAAGTGGAAAATTTTATTCTATATGAACTTTAGTATAGAAATAAACTCGTGTTATCGCCTATTTGAGTTTGGGGAAGTGAAGTGTTTGTTAAGGATATTTTTAGAAATAAATTTCACCTTGAGGATATTTAGTATAGTAAAATTCAAGAGGTTATTTTTTCCAGTATCACATGACATTGATAGGATACTGAAGTGATTTATAATGGAACAATCCAATAGGGAATTATTTCCGGTATCACATGGCATTCATCTTTCCAAGAAAATGTGTCCTCAAACACTCGAGGAAAGATAGAGTATGGAATGGATTTTATATGAATTTATGATTGGGTTAATCATGTATGTTATGTTTTGTATAATTTTAGATATCACTTACACATTAATCATTATAGGAAGATATTAAGATAACCCAGGTGACCTCCATTTTATGGTAGTCAAAACTATCCTTAAGTATCTGAGGTGTGTTGAGGATATGTTCATGGTATATGGGGGAGATGAGGAACTAGTCAGTAATAGATATGCAGATGTTGGTTTCCAAATAGATCAATATGGTCTAAAATCATTATCACGATACATATTCACTCTAAATGGAGGTACGACAAGTTATAAGAGCTTAAATCAAGTTGTGGTCACCGATTCTATAATGGATTCTAAGTACATTATGTCTTCTAAGGTAGCTAAATAAGTGGTTTGGATATAAAACTTAATTCAATATCTTAGCATGGTTCCTATCATTAAATACCTTATACCACTCTATTATGATAATAATACCATAGTGGATCTTCTAAAGGATCCAAGTTCACATTAGTAGATGAAGCAGATAATTCTAAAATATCATATCTTGAGTGATTTTCCTCATTTAAGTGACATTATAGTAAAAAGAGTTTCTATGGAAGAAAACATGGAATACCCCTTAACTGAAGCTGTCACGACCCGCCCTCGGGGCCCGTGCCATGACTACCCCAAGCCCGCCTTCCATAGGCCAGGGGCTGGCGACTAGCACCAAGGCGTAAATCCCGGTAAAAAGGGAAGGCATTGACTTAGAAAAGTAAACAAGCACCACAGAGTAAGCAAGCGGAAAAGTAAACACTAAATAAAAAAAGAGTACAACTGAAGTGCGGAAAAGTAAAAGGGCCAGTATACAAACCCAAACTGAAAGTAAAGTACAACACGAAAGGGAAAATAGCAACTGTAAAGTAAAAGCCGCTACACCGAGCTGTCCACTGGAAATCCCACCTGAAGGGTGGGTACAGATAGCTCCACTGCTCCTCGGGTCCCGCCGTCCGCTCCGAGCACGTCCCGCCCAGTGGTCCACCTCCAGGTACCGTCCTGCTCTGCAAGCCTCAACCACGATCAACGCTGTCCATCGTCTGCAACCAACACAACGTAGTGAGGGCATAGCCCGTGTAGGGGTGAGTATAAGCTACTCAGTAGGGACCCCGAGACCCCCGAAGGTCTCCCAAAATCCACAAGGGATAAACCACAAAAGAAAGATACAATCACAAAGTAACAACTGACAATGCTTAGGTATATGCCCATACATATACCTAAGTCATCCATTCCAATACGCTCCAACCTCCGAGCCCAAGTACAACTCAGTCCACACAGGAAAGTATACGTATTCCACACAGGAAAGCAAAACGAAATCCACACAGGATAGCACAACACAATCCACACAGGAAAGAAACAGAATTCAGCTCACACAGGTATACTTCTTCGGTAGACGATATAGATGATCACTGATCCATCTAAGTCGTAGGACCCACAAAGGATCGATAGGTACTAACCCCTGCAAAGACCCACACAGGATCGGACCCACACAGGATCTGTAGGCGCTGGTTCACACAGGACCGCTGAGCGCTGACCCACACAGGATCAGACCCACACAGGATCGGTAGCACTGATCCACACAGGATCGTTGAGTGTTGTAGTCGTCGTCGTCGAATCCACTGAGGATCTCTACACAGTTGTCGTCGCAGTCACAGTAGCAGTCGCAGCCAGCTCTAGGGTTCCCGCACACAGCAAGCTCGTTCGGGAGGCTCCGCTCCACGAGCCGAGAGGCTGATACATCAACTGTCACAAAGTCCAGAGTTGATGTATCCAAAAGTTCCGTATCGTCAACAGGAACTCAACACAACAGACGGCGCGTCAATCGGACGCCCGGTCTGAGAGTTATTGGATTTTTCGTTCCAGGGGCCCGGTTGGTTTTTAAGGAAAAACCAACCCGACCATACTCCACCTGCATCCAAACCTCGGGAGGAGTATGCCAAAAGATCCGTCTCGCTAAGAGGAACTCAACAAAGCTGACGACACGTCATTCGGACGTCCGTAGCTCAAGATATGAGTGTTTCCGCTCCGAGGGCCCGGTTGGTTTCGTGTACGAACCAACCCGGCCAAACTCAAAGTATTTCGAAACCTTGAATGCGATATACCGAAATGACCGTCTCGATCCAAGGATTGCATTGCCGCTGACGGCGCGTCGTTTGGAGGTCCGTAGCCCGAGTTATGGGCATTTGAATCCAAACCGCTTGGTAACGGGGGTTTCGGGCCCGGGCCGGCCCGGGCTGTCCCGGCCTGAGACCCCCCCCGGTAGGCCCGAACCGGGTCGAACCGCCCCGGACAGGGTCGACCCGCCCCGGACAGGGTCGACCCGCCCCGGACAGGGTCGACCCGCCCCGGTCCAGCTGGACGCAGCGCGCTGGGCGCGCTGCCAGCTCGGCCTTCGGCCGAGCTGATTGGAAAAACGGGGGGGCGCTGCCCCCCCTTTGTAACCGTGGCCCCCCCATTATGGGGGGCCAATTATGCTGCCCGGTGGAATTTAATTCCCCCGGTTTCCACCTTTCCGGCCGGCCCGAATTGGCCGGCCGGCTTCTTCTCAACAGGACCGGCAAAGGCCGGTCCTCTTCCGGATTCCGACACCGGCGGCCCGGCTGGCCGCCGGTCACCAAGCTCCGCCGCGGCCCGGAACCGGCTGCGGCCCTTGTCGTCCGGCGCGGTGCGACGGCACCGCGCCCCTCCGCCGCGGCCCCGCTCCGGCCGCGGCGCCTTCGACTTCCCTCGACGCGACGCGATGACGTCGCGTTCTTGAATCTCTTTCCACGGCGCGGCGCGACGGCGCCGCACATTATTTGCCGTGATTCCCACGTGGTGTGACGGCACCACGCCATCCCATTACATTCGCAAAGAAAACAAACATGAACAAAGGAGGGGGGTTCGGCCGTGTTTGTGCGGTCCGGCCCCCCTCTCGTTAAACGATAACACTTAATCGTTTATCCTCAAAGTTCGTCATGCTAGAAACAAGAACGGGAAAAATTAAATAAAACAACAACAATCCCCTACCTCGGTTTCAAAAGCGGAGCACGTCAAAAAACCGCGGAAGACAAGCGTCGTGGAGGTCTGGCATCGCAGTAACGGCGTCGTTCCGTCAATGTTGGTGGAAGAAGCGCTCGGTGAAGTCGAGTCGAGTCGAGTTGAGTCGACACTCTCAGAATACTTTGTGGGCGGTGGTGCTTCCCTTCCTTGCTCCGGTTGAAGAAGGTAGAAGGTGTTGCTTCACGTTCTTTGGAGACGTGGATCATTCTTCTCCGAGAGGTTGAAGGTCTTCTAGAAGTTCTTCTCCTCTCCTTAGTTCTCCCCACAAAGTTTATGCCAACCCAAAGAGAAGAATAGAATCTCTCATTTTAATGTTGGAAAAATGATTTCAAAAGAAATCAAACACTCAAAATAATTAATTAAGTTGGTTTAATTAATTAAATGCAAAGTGTTGGCAAGAATTTCAAAAGATTGAAATTAAACAACTCAACTCATTTAATAACTCAAGTTGTCAAATTAATAAGAGAGGAGTTATATGGGAGTTTTAAGGGGTGTTGAGGAGTTAGGCTTCGTGTGGGCCCCACCACACTTAATCCTCTCAAGGGAGGTTAAGTGGATGTGGGTCCCACCTCTAACTCCCTTTGGGGGGATATAACCAACATGGTTAAAAATAAAATGTGTTTCCACATTTTATTTAACTTCATTTTAATTCCCCCAAAACTAACTCTCATCCCGCATAAAACTCAACCTCGGAAAAGGTCTCCTTAAGCGAATAACGGCGCTGCGAGTTCATCGGTGCCCTCGGAATTCGATTCCAGGCACCGGTTCAAAAGTTAGAAATTCTCACTCGTTCGTTCACTAAACGTACCCGAGCCAAACTTCGGAAATTGATTCCGGGCACACCGGGCCTCGGAATCAGGTGCCGTCAGAAACTGCGCTCTTGTAAAATTCTAAAGAAAATTAAGAAAAAATTTCCCTTGAATTTTACAGGTCTTTACATTACTCCCACCTCAGGGCTTTACGTCCCCGTAAAGATACATCAAAACTATGGAAACAAATGAGGGTACTGAGTACGCATCTGAGCCTCCCTCTCCCAAGTGCTCTTCTGGAGATTCCCGTGCTGCCATCTGATGCGCACAAGAGGAATCGACCGTCCACGTAGGACCCGCTCCTGTCGATCCTCGATCTCCACCAGGACCTCCGCAAAAGTTACCCCATCATCAACGTCAAGCTCCCCATGGTCAATGATGTGCGTCGGGTCGTGCACGTATCTCCTCAACTGAGACACGTGGAAGAATTAGTGCACCCGGTGCAACTGAGGTGGTAGAGCCAGGCGATAAGCCACCTCGCCAATCCTGCTGAGGACCTGGAAGGGTCCGATGAAGTGCGGAGATAACTTGCCGCCTCGGCCAAATCTCTGTATACCACGTCGAGGTGAGACCCGTAAGAAGACGTGGTCGCCATCCTAGAACTCTAGTGGCCTCCGCCTCCTGTCAGCGTATGACTTCTGCCGGCTCTGAGCTGTCTTCATCCACTCCTGGATGACCTGGACCTTCTTTGTCGTGGCCTGTACCATCTCCGGTCCCACAAGTGCTGACTCCCCAGGGTTTGTCCAGCACAAAGGAGATCTACAAGGTCGGCCATACAACGCCTCGTACGGTGCCATCCCGATGGTGGAGTGGTAGCTGTTGTTGTACGCAAACTCCACAAAGGGTAGGTGGTCCTCCCAGCTACGACCAAAGTCGAGGACACATGCGCGGAGCATGTCCTCGAGAGTCTGAATGGTCCTCTCCGTCTGACCATCCATCTGAGGGTGAAAGGCTGTGCTCAGACGTAGCTGTGTCCCGAACACCTCCTGCAATCCCTTCCATAGCCGGGAAGTAAAACGTGCATCTCGATCGGATACGATAGATGATGGCACACCGTGAAGCCGTACAATCTCCTAAACGTAGAGACATCCCAAACTCTCCACTGAGCCCTGCTCTCGGATGGGTAAGAAGTGAGCCGACTTGGTGAGTCGGTCGACAATCACCCAGATGGAGTCGTGACCTCTGGAAGTGTGTGGAAGTCTAGTCACGAAGTCCATAGATATCCCGTTCCACTTCCACTCCGGGACCTCCAAGGGTTGTACCAAGCCTGCTGGTACCTGATGCTCAGCCTTCACCTGCTGGCAGGTGAGGCATCGAGAAACTAACTCTGCTACAGCCTTCTTCATGCCTGGCCACCAGTGCTGTCGTCTGAGATCCTAGTACATCTTCGCCACTCCGGGATGTACCGCCAAGGGAGAAGTATGAAACTCTCTCAGAACTTCCTCTCGTAAAGCAACTGGTACCATGGTACGTCCTCTAAAAAGGATGTCGTGCTCTGCTCCAAAGGTGAAACCATCAGGTGCCTGTCCTAAGGATATCTGTGCACGCCGCGTCTCACAGTCAGCGTCCCCAAGATGTGCCTCTCTGACCCGTTGTAGAAGTGGGGGAGTGACTGTGAGAGACTGAAGGAAGGCTGCTCCATCTCTATCCACGAAGGATATCTGCAAAGAGGCTAGCTGCTCTGTCGCCTCCTCAAGTAGCTGAATGCCCGTCCTCCTGCTGAGGACATCGGCTACCACGCTCTCCTTCCCAAGAGTATAGACTATCTCAAAGTCATAGTCCTGAAGGAACTCGAGCCATCATCGCTGTCTCAGGTTCAGGTCCTTCTGCGAGAAGATATACCTGAGGCTCTGATGATCAGAAAAGACTGTAAAGTGCTCTCCCATCAGATAGTGTCACCACGTCTTCAGTGCGAAGACCACTGCTGCTAACTCCAGGTCATGGGTAGCATAGTTATGCTCATGCGGCCTCAACTGACATGATCCATAGGCAATCAAGGCCCGCTCCTACATCAGGACACACCCAAGTCCGGTCCCTGATGCATCGCAGTAAACTACGTATCCAACTCCCTCCTCAGGCAACCTCAAGATAGGTGCGCTGGTCAATCTCTATCTCAGCTCCTGAAAGCTCTGCTGACATCTGTCTGACCACATGACGGGTTTCCCCTTCTTCGTCAAAGCTGAGAGTGGTGCCACAACTCTAGAGAAGTCTGGCACGAATCTCCGATAGTATCCAGCTAGTCCCAAGAAACTTCGCACCTCCGTCACGCTCCTGGGTGGCCCCCAAGCTAACATTGCCTCGATCTTCGCAGGATCCACTACAACTCCCGCCTCAGAGATGATGTGTCCCAAGAAGTGGACCTCACGTATCCAGAACTGGCACTTCAAGAGCTTACCATAAAGCTGGTGCTCTCAGAGTGTGTCTAGTACAACCCGTAAGTGGTAGGCGTGCTCCTCCTCAGTCGTCGAGTATATCAAAATGTCGTCGATGAAGACCACGACAAATCGATCGAGGTATGGCTGAAATATCCTGTTCATGAGGGCCATGAACACTTCTGGAGCATTGGTTACACCGAAGGGCATAACCAAGAACTCATAGTGGCCATACCGACATCTGAAGGTCGTCTTCTGCACGTCCTTGTCTCTAACTCTGAGCTGATGATAGCCTGACCTGAGGTCTATCTTCGAAAACCACCGTGCTCCCTTGAGCTGATCAAAGAGGTCATCAATCCTCGGTAGCGGATACTTGTTCCTCACTGTCACCTGGTTCAGGCGACGATAGTCAACACAAAGTCACAAGCTCCCGTCCGCCTTCTTGGCGAACAATATCGGGGAAGCCCAGGGTGAAACACTGGGTCGGATGAACCCCTTGCCCTGTAAGTCCTCCAACTGTACCCGTAGCTCTCGAATCTCGGCGGGAGCCATCCGATATGTTGGAGTCGATATTGGGGTTGTCCCGGGGTACAAGTCAATATAAAAGTCTACCTATCTATGAGGAGGTAGCCCTGGAACGTCGTTGGGAAAAACGTCCGCAAACTGATCCACCACTGCAGGAAAACCAGGACTCCGCACGTCAACTGCTCCAAGGATGAGGCTAGCCAACTGATGAGTGATGGGATGTCCTCTCCTCCGCGGAAGTCCATCCTGTGCTGTTAAGGCTCCCTTCTCGCCGGTGAAGGTGAACCTGCTCCCGTCGGTGCGTACACATCGCACCTTACGCCTAAAACAGTCAATTTGTGCATGGACCATAGATAACCAATCCATACCCAAGATGACGTCGTAAGGCCTCGACGCTGCTACAAGAAGATCCCAGCCGAAGCTCTCGCCTCCTAGAGTAAGCTCACACTGCCGGTACCAGTGCGTAATCGTCAAGTCAGCTCCCGTAGGAGTCTCTAGCTGTAAGGATCGAGCCAACGACTCTATCAGAATCTCCGAGCTCCGAACAAGGGCAGCGGCTATGAAAGAGTGACTCGCTCCTATGTCTATAAGTACTACAGCAAGGGTGGAATAGACACAGATAGTACCTCGAATCATCTCGAGCGCGCCGTGGTCGTAGGCCTCCGCTGCCTGGAGTTGTGCCTGTCTCTGCCTGCCAGCTCCCTGTGGTCGGGGTGGACCTCCTGGTGGTGGTGGTGGTGGTAGAGCCTCAAAGCGTCGCCCACCACCTGCTGCTCGGCCAGCTCCTCTGCCTCGTCCGCCTCCTCCCTACGGACCGCCACGGTCGACCCTCTGTCTCTGCCTCGGTGGTCCCTCAACCGTCTGCTGCTCCTCGGCATGGCGGGTCGGGCAGTCACGAGCCATGTGGCCCTGCCCGCCGCACGAGTAGCACTGTCTGCCTCTCGAAAGACTGGCTCCGCGCTGTGTGCCCCGCACTGCTGAGCCAGTGTCCTGAGGTCGTCTGCCTAAGGGTCTGGTCTGCCTGGACCCCTGAGTCATTCGTCGACTGCCTGCTGCAGAAGACTCTGCTACGTGCCGCCCTGCGGTGGGTCTCGGCGCTGGTGTAGACTCAGCAAGAAAGCTCTCGATCAAAAGGGCCCGCTCCAGTACTCCTATCTAAGTCGGTATGCTGAGGGAGATCAAGGATGCCCTGATCTCGTGTCTCAAACTCTGCTCAAAGCTCCGGGCCTGGAAGAATGGGACCCGTACCATGTCGGTCGAGTAGCGCGAGAGATCAGTAAATCTCGTCGAGTACTGAGCAACCGTCATGTTGCCCTACCACAGCTAAAGAACCTCCTGTATGCGCACCGCACGGAGGGTGGATGGGAAAAACTCTGAGCGGAAGAGGCTCTCAAACTCCGTCCAAAGTAGAGATGCCTCATCGTGCACCTGGATCATCAAGCTCCACCATCGTCCCGCTGCTGCGTGCAGTAGGCTCGCAACGAGGATCACCATGAGGTCTGCTGGTGTCCTCACTAGCCTGAAAACTCGTACAACTGCCTCTAGCCAGTCCTCGGATGCCTGGGGGTCCGTCTCCCCACGAAACCTGGGCGGTCGCTGACGCTAAAACTCATGCAGTGCGCTGAGGCGACGTGCATCGTCAGCGGCTGGTGTTGGAAGTATCGGTGGCTCGGCGGGTAGTGCTACCGCCGGTGCCACTGCTGAACAAGGGCCCTGCACTGAGGCCTCGTCGCTCGGTGGGCTGTCATCACGCTCGACTCTCATAACCCTAGCTGGCTGCCGTCGTGGGGCCATCCTGAAAAGGAAACAGGTGCGCCACAGTCAGAACTGTATACCTGGTGAGCTGATATAAAGTAATCACAAAGAAAACTTTGAAACACACATGCAATCAATGTTTTCGTGCATTAAGTCGGAAATTAGAAGTCAGGGTCCTGGTGTACAGATACGTCAGCCGCCGCACCAACACTGGACTCCCTGGACTGATAACCACACTCAATACGCTAAACACTATTGCTTCACATAGAAAAGATCAGAGTTCACGGTAGAACCGAACTCCTTTGATACCAATTTGTCACGACCCGCCCTCGGGGCCCGTGTCGTGACTACCCCAAGCCCGCCTTCCATAGGCCAGGGGCTGGTGACTAGCACCAAGGCGTAAATCCCGGTAAAAAGGGAAGGCATTGCCTTAGAAATGTAAACAAGCACCACAGAGTAAGCAAGCGGAAAAGTAAACACTAAGTAAAAACAGAGTACAACTGAAGTGCAGAAAAGTAAAAGGGCCAGTATACAAACCCAAACTGAAAGTAAAGTACAACTCGAAAGGGAAAATAGCAACTGTAAAGTAAAAGCCGCTACACCGAGTTGTCCACTGGAAATCCCACCTGAAGGGTGGGTACAGATAGCTCCACTGCTCCTCGGGTCCCGTTGTCCGCTCCGAGCACGTCCCGCCCAGTGGTCCACCTCCAGGTATCGTCCTGCTCTGCAAGCCTCAACCACGATCAACGATGTCCATCGTCTGCAACCAACACAACGTAGTGCGGGCATAGCCCGTGCAGGGGTGAGTATAAGCTACTCAGTAGGGACCCCGAGACCCCCGAAGGTCTCCCAAAATCCACAAAGGATAAACCACAAAAGAAAGATACAATCACGAAGTAACAACCGACACTGCTTAGGTATATGCTCATACATATACCTAAGTCATCCATTCCAATACGCTCCAACCTCCGAGCTCAAGTACAACTCAGTCCACACAGGAAAGTATACGTATTCCACACAGGAAAGCAAAACGAAATCCACACAGGATAGCACAACACAATCCACACAGGAAAGCAACAGGATTCAGCTCACACAGGTATACTTCTTCGGTAGACGATAGAGATGATCACTGATCCATCTAAGTCGTCGGACCCACAAAGGATCGATAGGTACTAACCCCTGCAAAGACCGACACAGGATCGGACCCACACAGGATCTGTAGGCGCTGGTTCACACAGGACCGCTGAGCGCTGACCCACACAGGATCAGACCCACACAGGATCGGTAGCACTGATCCACACAGGATCGCTGAGTGTTGTAGTCGTCGTCGTCGAATCCACTGAGGATCTCTACACAGTCGTCGTCGTAGTCACAGTAGCAGTCGCAGCCAGCTCTAGGGTTCCCGCACACAGCAAGCTCGTTCGGGAGGCTCCGCTCCACGAGCCGAGAGGCTGATACATCAACTGTCACAAAGTCCAGAGTTGATGTATCCAAAAGTTCCGTATCGTCAACAGGAACTCAACGCAACAGACGGCGCGTCAATCGGACGCCCGGTCTGAGAGTTATTGGATTTTTCGTTCCAGGGGCCCGGTTGGTTTTTAAGGCAAAACCAACCCGACCGTACTCCACCTGCGTCCAAACCTCGGGCGGAGTATGCCAAAAGATCCGTCTCGCTAAGGGGAACTCAACAAAGCTGACGGTACGTCATTCGGACGTCCGTAGCTCAAGATATGAGTGTTTCCGCTCCGAGGGCCCGGTTGGTTTCGTGTACGAACCAACCCGGCCAAACTCAAAGTATTCCGAAACCTTGAGTGTGATATACTGAAACGACCGTCTCGATCCAAGGATCGCATCGCCACTGACGGCGCGTCGTTTGGAGGTCCGTAGCCCGAGTTATGGGCATTTGAATCCAAATCGCTCGGTAACGGGGGTTTCGGGCCCGGGCCGTCCCGGCCCGAGACCCCCCCCGGTAGGCCCGAACCGGGTCGACCCGCCCCGGACAGGGTCGACCCGGCCCGGCGCGGCCCGGCCCGGCCTGGCGGACCGGCCAGGCGCCGGGCCGGGTCGACCCTGTCCGGGGCGGGTCGACCCGGTTCGGGCCTACCGGGGGGGTCTCGGGCCGGGACGGCCCTGGCCCGATACCCCCGTTACCGAGCGATTTGGATTCAAATGCCCATAACTCGGGCTACGGACCTCCAAACGACGCGCCGTCAGTGGCGATGCGATTCTTGGATCGAGACGGTCGTTTTGGTATATTGCACTCAAGGTTTCGGAATACTTTGAGTTAGGCCGGGTTGGTTCGTACACGAAACCAACCGGGCCCTCGGAGCGGAAACACTCATATCTTGAGCTACGGACGTCCGAATGACGTGCCGTCAGCTTTTTTGAGTTCCCCTTAGCGAGACGGATCTTTTGGCATACTCCGCCCGAGGTTTGGACGCAGGTGGAGTACGGTCGGGTTGGTTTTGCCTTAAAAACCAACCGGGCCCCTGGAACGAAAAAGCCAATAACTCTCAGACCGGGCGTCCGATTGACGCGCCGTCTATTGCATTGAGTTCCTGTTGACGATACGGAACTTTTTGATACATCAACTCTGGACTTTGTGACAGTTGATGTATCAGCCTCTCGGCTCGTGGAGCGGAGCCTCCCGAACGAGCTTGCTGTGTGCGGGAACGCTAGAGCTGGCTGCGACTACTACTTCCCTCGACGCGACGCGACAGCGTCGCGTTCTTGAATCTCTTTCCACGGCGCGGCACGACGGCACCGCGCATTATTTTCCGTGATTCCCGCGTGGTGCGACGGCACCACGCCATCCCATTCCATTCGCAAAGAAAACAAACATGAACAAAGGAGGGGGGTCCGGTCGTGTTTGTGCGGTCCGACCCCCCTCTCGTTAAACGATAACACTTAATCGTTTATCCTCAAAGTTCGTCATGCTAGAAACAAGAACGGGAAAAATTAAATAAAACAACAACAATCCCCTACCTCGGTTTCAAAAGCGGAGCATGTCAACAAACCGCGGAAGACAAGCATCGCGGAGGTTGGGCGTCGCGGTAACGGCGTCGTTCCATCAACGTTGGTGGAAGAAGCGCTTGGTGAAGTCGAGTCGACACTCTCAGAATACTTTGTGGGCGGCGGTGCTTCTCTTCCTTACTCCGGTTGAAGAAGGTAGAAGGTGTTGCTTCACGTTCTTTGGAGACGTGTATCGTTCTTCTCCGAGAGGTTGAAGGTCTTCTAGAAGTTCTTCTCCTCTCCTTAGTTCTCCCCACAAATTTTATGCCAACCCAAAGAGAAGAATAGAATCTCTCATTTTAATGTTGGCAAAATGATTTCAAAAGAAATCAAACACTCAAAATAATTAATTAAGTTGGTTTAATTAATTAAATGCAAAGTGTTGGCAAGAATTTCAAAATATTGAAATTAAACAACTCAACTCATTTAATAACTCAAGTTGTCAAATTAATAAGAGAGGAGTTATATGGGAGTTTTAAGGGGTGTTGAGGAGTTAGGCTTTGTGTGGTCCCCACCACACTTAATCCTCTCAAGGGAGGTTAAGTGGATGTGGGTCCCACCTCTAACTCCCTTTGGGAAGATATAACCAACATGGTTAAAAATAAAATGTGTTTCCACATTTTATTTAACTTCATTTATATTCCCCCAAAACTAACTCTCAACCCGCATAAAACGCAACCTCGGAAAAGGTCTCCTTAAGCGAATAACGGTGTTGCGAGTTCATCGGTGCCCTCGGAATTCGATTTCGGGCACCGGTTCAAAAGTTAGAAATTCTCGCTCGTTCGTTCACTGAACGTACCCGAGCCAAACTTTGGAAATTGATTCCGGGCACACCGGGCCTCGGAATCAGGTTCCGTCAGAAACCGCGCTCTTGTAAAATTCTAAAGAAAATTAAGAAAAAATTTCCCTTGAATTTTACGTGTCTTTACAGAAGCCTTAAATAAATATAAACATGATCATTTTATGGGATCTATTAGAATAAAATTCATTGGTAGTTGGATATAGTCCAAGTGGGAGTCTGTTGGAGTTTGTGTCCTAGAAACAAAAGTTTTTAATTTAGATTGAATTTATATTATAATAAGAGAATAATAATAAAATATCTTATTACATATTATTTATTTCTCTATGTGACTTTAATTTAATAATGTCTTAGAGTCTCTATCGCATTGAAAAGGTCATAGTAGTTCCCCAATATGATGAGAACCTTGAAATTAAATAATGATATTCTTAAATATTTTTCAATGGTCGGATAACATTTTATGTGAGATGCATATTATATTGACTAATAGTTATGAGTACTCATAATTGAATGAGACCTAATCTCATGAATTTTGAACTTAGTAATCTAAAAAATAGGAGATTATGAGAACAAACTCATTGGTACGAATTCCACATGTTTGTATGTCATTGGGTATTCCTGTATGTGAGAATGTGTAATGATCCTTAAAATTTAAAAATTTATTAATTCATGTCATGCCTCATCCACTTTGGTGCATTTTCATAAACCTTGACGACATATGTTCAGGACAATGTTGGTTCTGTTGGGTGTGTCATGAATGATATATTATTAATGAATGTTTCAAGGAAGGATTTGTCCCTTCCATATTTTTGTAAGTTAATATATCTTCCCTTTGACTAAAATTGATCCATCACATTAAATTCCATGACCATGGTGTATAGATGAGCTCATTTCAGAGAGACAATGAAAGATGTATCAAGAATATAGGTTTATGACATGGGTGTGAAACTTTCTTGATGAGATATCATGATAAAGGGATTATATTACACAGTGAGCATTCATTTGTGGTTGTTTTCATTGTGATATATCTTCTTACTCTATGGGTTTCCTGACCCATTACTAGAAATTAATCTTAGACTTTAGAAAATCCTATCTAATTCCACTGAGGAAGAGGCCTAGAGGGTCACACGCAAACAGTTTCCTTCAATCTGAGTTAAATATTATTTATTTAATAGTTAGAATAAATATTATTATCCTGACTAAGAAGTAATATTTATTCAAGATTTATTAATTAATCAAAAATATTAAATAAATATTTATTCTTAAGGTAATTTTTTAATTACATGAATATATAATATTTATTTATCTCTTGTTATTCGTAAGGTAATAAATAATTATTTATTCATTAATAAATAATTCATTTAATCATGTGAATATTTAATAAATGTTTATTCACTGAATTATGAATATAATATTTATTTTATTAATTGAATGAATAATATTTGTTTAAATATTTTTTCAATAATTCAATAAATTATGGGGACAAACAAACCGAGTTTTGGGTCCGATGACAAATATTTATTTACCAAACTATAAAATAATATTTTTTACTGCATGGGTTTGCACATGTTATAAGTAAAATAATAATATTATTATTATTTATATTACATGGGGTTTATTAGGGATTAATTCATATTTAAGATCCTTCGGTAAATTAATTATAGTTAAACCCTAATCCTAGTTCTATTTATAGACTATTATTTCAATCAGAGAAAGGTTAATGGATGTGCACAACAATTTCCTCTCAAAATCTCCCTTATCCTCTCTTCCTCTCAAGACTGAGAAGAATAATAGAAATTCCTTCAAGTCCAGATGAATATGAATTGATCAAAGAGAACAATGCAAGATGATCAATCTACTATGCTAGCACTCAGCATTTCATTGGTGTTGTTCATAGATTAAAGGAGCATGTGTAGATCACCACTAGAGGGACTCTAATTTGGATCCTTTCTATTCAATAATGATACATTGATTGGGTTAGAATGATCAATAACATAAAAAAAGAAAGATCTCAATACTAAGGTAGTATTTATTCTTATTTTTTAAATTAATTACAAATAAATGTGAAGAGCTCCTCTCTTTTTCTTTAAAAAAACATTTTCAGTATTATTTATAAAAAAATTATTGGTCATGGAATTCACATCATGTACATTTCGAATGATCTATTGAATCTGAAAAAATCTGAGTTATTTATAGGCTCAATAGGCACTTCTGTTTCATTTGGAACCAATACATACCTTAGTGGTAAATTTTCAGACAAGTCTAGATGGGAAAAGTAAAGAAAATTGTTGATACATTTTCCAACTATACTGACCTCATCTATAGGAAATTTTACTCTTATTGATCTATCTAAAATATCATATACCATTATAATAAGCTAATATATCTCCATTATCTAATGATGTATGGTATCTCCAATATAATATATAATCCCATATTCAACAATATAATATTGGGGATCCTAAAAAAATAACTCCCAATAAACGGGAAGTTGTGAAGGAGGGGGTGTCAGAGTTAGATATGTAGGAAAATGTGAAGAAGTGGGATATACAAGTTAATTTTAAGGAGTGGGATAAGCAACATGAAACTATATTTTCATGTTTTTAAATATCAACTATAATAAATCTATAATCATTTCCTCCATCATCTCACCCATATTCTAAAATTTATATTTTAAATCTTATATTTTACCTTTATATATAACCTCCTTTGAAGAAGTTCTAGAATGACTAAACACTTTTTTTATCGATAAACCCACCTTGTATCCTCGTACGTGGCCCAGGTATTCAGGATTTCCCAATATAGTAGCTAAAATATCCATCCTACCCTCATGTATAAAGTTACCTTGTGTGCTATTTTCCTTAAGGTATTCTTATATAGAATATTTAAAAATAATAATTAGTGAATCAAAATATATAGAGTTGAAATAACTTAAATATTATACATAATTTAAATATCTCCTTAAAATCCTCTCAGCTACAACCCTTGATTCTTATATAAGATATGTTTCATTTTTTCCCATTCAGTTCTTCTTCTATTTTCAATATCTAGCTGGGGGAAAGAGGTTTAACCTTGGTAGTTTCTGAAGACTCAACTCTCATATTTTAAAAATTTTCATCCATAATTTTTTCTTCAAATAATGTATACCCTCCACCAGATAAAGTATGAGGATATACATTTTTGAATTGGATATCCGGATGAGATCTCCTCAATTATTATAAATCCAAAACCAAAAAATCATTAATGTGGTCATTATTATACAAAAAAAATCTAAAATATGACATTTCACTTACTAAAAATGATTCTTGTAACCTAATTTCAATAAATCACTTCCATGTATCTTCATATAAAAATGGATGCATATCACATGAATTTTTATTTTTGTCTTACCCAAAAAATGAAATATGATGTGAAGATTTATTTAAAATACATCCATCTCTTAGAAGCTAAACATAAACATTTATTCCTAACTTATCTAGTGTCTGATATATCATATTTCATCTGATAAGAAGGTAAAAAACCTATATTAGTAAAAACATTTCATGATAATTAAAATAATAACAAATTTTCTTACCAACATTATTTCACATAATTGATATAGTTTCACTTTGTTGACACTTTAACCACAAATAAAAAAATTAAATTTTTCCTCAAGATTACATTGCAACAAAAGTATTATATTTATTTGAATTTATACCCCTAGGATTACTATTTTTTAGTATTTGAAAGTGATTTAATACTTTATCTCTATTATTTTTCTAGAAAAATTACTCTATTTTAACATTTTATTAAATTATCAAGTTTATTAAATTCTAAATTGTTTTAATTAGTTAACCCTTTTCAATTACTTGTTTTAAAAGTTTTAGTTTTTGTACTTAATGTTTTAATGATACTAACGTTATTATATTTTTTATTTACTTATTTTGTGTAAAAAATTTGTGTCATCCTTAGCGAGGTACCTTGGCTAGCCATCAACCACATATGAGACCCATTAGATCAAACCAATGGGAAGGTCTACCTAAGGCATCCCATAATGAGCCACTAGATAATGGTTTTCATAGTTCATGAAAAAGGTGTGTGGTCCCATGTATAAGTCCTATAGATCACACCCACAAGCACATGGGTCGGCTAGGTCACCCGTAAGGCCCAAGGCCCTTGTGTGTGTATGCATAAACTATTATTGATCCTTAGTATCCAGCTCAAATAAAGTACCATAATGCCTTGTTTGATATATTGGTTAGCCTCCACTTCTCTATTTCTATGTGGGACAGTGAAGCAGGTTCACTATTCACCCTAGTTAAAAATATTGTATATAATCACGTTTGTCAGATTTGTTCATCGTGAGTTGCATGTTCTCCTTACATCTCCCACATTATAATTTGAACACCCATGACTCTTTTCATTTTAAAGTTATATCATCTTCTTCCTCTAGGATTTATCAATCTTCAATAGTGATATCTTGTTCACTAGGGCTCTTTGGGCCTTTACTACAGCAATCGAATCAAGCCTATTCTTTTTTGTCTAAATTTTTTTATTCTATTTGTATGTAGTTTGAATAATCCCAACAAGGTTCAGTTCATTGTCTTACTCCTAAAGGTTTCTTTAGAATATTCATATCTTTTTCTTCTTCCTCGGGATGATTCACTGGCTTGAAGAACTCTTCTTTTTTGGTCTCTTAATAGTAACACCATCAATCACCAACGGTGATTCGAGTCACCATTGTAACCCAATGGTGAGTCATGAGTCACCATTAGAACCTAACAGTGAGTCATGAACCACTATTAGAAACCAATGGTAAGTCATGATCCACCACCATATTACAATGGTGAGTCATTTTACTCACTTTTGGACATCAACAATGTGTTATTATTTTTTACCCACTGGTTTTTTCTTCCCTGGTGTACAATAATATAGAATAAACTTCATTAATGTTCCATAGAACCTCTTCCATCTTCAATCAGTTTTAGTAGATTTATTCTTTATGTTTAAGGTTGTTATTTATTTGCTGGAAAATATTTTTCAATCTAAAAAAGGACCTCTTTCTTCTTCTATCTAGTACAATGGTGTTTTTCTTTCATTTGAAGTTATTTTAATTTTTTTTCTATTTTTTATCATAAGTTTATTCATATTATATTTTTTCTTTATTATCCTATTGTTTGGAAAAAAATTCAATGATTCCCCATTGAATACTTCCAATGGTAGGTCTTGATTCACCTTTGGACACCCAACGGTAGCAAAAAAATATTGCTTCTATTAAAGCCTTTGGTTGATCGATAGCTTGGAATAATATTTGTTTTGGTTGCATATTTTATTTTTTATTAAAATTTAAATGGTATAATATTCTTAATTACAGTGATTGGTCATGATCCACCACTCTCTATTTTCAGCAGGGGGTCATGATTCATCACTAGCTTTTTTTATCCGCCATTAGTTAGATTTTTTTCTAAAATTTTTATTTCTTATTTTTAATTGATGTTATTAAAATAATTAATTTGTTATATGTTTTATTATTTTATATTTAAATATAATTAAAATATTTTCTAAAAAATAATTGTAACGTTATTTTTATGTACACTCATACATTTAGAATAAAATTCATACGATGCTCTATTTTTATAAACATTCTGTTGTCATTATATTCCAGAAGATTATATATTTATTTCAATTTTTTTATAATTTTTAATTGTTTATAATTGATCTAATTAAAATATTAATTGTTTTATATTAATATTTAATGAATAAATATAAATCTCATTTGTTCTATGTTATTCAAGCATGGATTTAACAAAAAAAAAGGTAATGCTCACTATATTTCATTTTTATACACTAGTGTCGTTCAGATATTGGACATAGATGCACTCCTAGAGAATATTTTTTTTATTGATCCAAGAGAACTATTAGAGGAATAAAAAACATATACTTGTGCAGATCACTCATTTAGATCACCAAGTGATACATCTTCAACATTATGCTTCTCTCAAAATTTGTTCACGAACTTCTACAACTTATGCATTCTAGTTGTGATCACATAAGGACTCCAACTTCAGTATTTGTTCATTCCAATTGATCAACGATAATCGAAATTAAACTTATTAAACATTTCTGATCATCTTATAATCTCACAATATTTGTTTTATTCATGTAATCTATTTTTATCAGTTTATAATTTATTGTGTTTGGTTTATGATTTTCCCCATCAAAAGAAATTCTTTCCTTTCTCTGTTTATTCCACCTCCTAAAAGGAAGTCAGGGTTGTGACCCCAATCAAGATTTAGGTAAGAAGACTAAGTTGGTCTCTTGTATAAAGACTCGGTTGTGCCTCTGGGTTTTTAAAAGGTGGGGTCTATAATAAGGTTCTCACACCTTTAAAAGTGAGGTTCTTAGTGAGTACCAGTATCCTCGAGGAGTTTATGAGATTGAGGAGTGTACTAAGAACTTTGTGATCTAAACCAATATAAATCTTGGGTTCTTTCATTTTTATTTTTTCTAAAAATCAACTCAACAACACTTCACTCACTACTTTTTAATATTTAATAAACTCTGATTATTTTTTTCATTGAATTTTAAAAAACTATTCACCCCCCTCTAGTCATATTTTCCACCAATAACGATTCAAAAAAATGGTATCAGATGAGGTCTCTAATAGGTTAGTCTTTGTTTGTATTAATCTAATTCCAAACAATTGGTATTAGAGTGTAGGACCTTCCTTAAATGACAATTATCCTCTCTAATCATTTATGTTGCTTATTTTTTAACTATGGTATAACTTGTATCCTAGACTTAATAGTATAAGGAACAAAATAAATGTCTTCTTTTAAGATGGAAGGTGTCAATTCCAATAATGGATGGATACCATAGAAACCCCCATTATTTAATGGGGGTGACTATTTCTATTGGAAAGAAGTAATGGAAGCCTACTTGAAACAACTGAGTTTGGATCACTAGACTATCATGGATAATCCATACAAGCTACCCAAGGTTGATCTAGATACTCTAGTAGTAAATGACTTGGTGAAATATGTTTTGAATTATAAAGTCAAAAATATTGTATATTGTGCTATATGTATAAGTTTCTATATCCAAGTTTTATATTGTAAGATAGCCTATGAGATATGGAGGATGTAACACCCCGGGTTTTTTGGAGCGGGTCAAAATCTTTGCGTGTTTTGAATTTGTAAAAATGGTGGCTATAAAAATTTCTTTTTTGATCATCAGAACCTAATTATGAGTATTTTTTCAACCTAATATTGTATTTTTATATATTTTTATAGGCTTATAAAGTGCCTTGGGTGTTTATATGGGTTTAGGGTATGTTGGATGGGTGAGTCCCTATTTTGTAAGTTGTAGGATGCAGCACACGGTTTGGGTAAATTGTGTGGCCTCTCGTTGTAAATCGTGAAGACCAATTTTGTACTGCCACATAGTTTAGAAAACTATGCATGTTTAGGTTCACATTCATGCATGAACCTCTACAGTTTTTGTAGAGGGATTTCACACGGCTTGTGTATAGTTAGTGCCAATACGTTAGTAACCTCACACTATAGCATGTACGGTTGCTATATGGTTTGGAAAAACATGCAAGCTAACTGTGTGACCTCATTAAAGAGGTTAAATTTCAGTTTTTCCCTCCTCCCAATTTTATTATTTCTTCTATTTTCTTCTCTCTTGATCATAAAATACAGTAGGATGGATCCTCTATTTTCCTCCTCCGATAGGCTTTTATCCCATATAGTCATCCTCCCTTTAATATTTAAGTCGTTTGTGGTGTTGGATCCGTATCAATAAGGATCTCTTCACCCATGCCTCATTTCTTCTTTTCTCTCACCTCAAGGACTGCTAAATCTGTGTGGGTCGTTTTTTCCTATTTTCAGGGTGTTTGTCAAAAACTCTTATATCTCCCAAATCATCCAGATTTAGAGGCTAAGATTGAACATGCCTACGTTTATAACTCCAAGGTTGGTGGTGCATACCTTTATTTGATATTTCATGAGTCTGGGGGTGTGGCTTTTAGCATGTCATGTTTTGACCAAGAGAGACCCCATAATTCATATGGTTGTATTTAAATTAATTAAATTGTTGATATGGGATGTCATCAGGCATGCCCTAACCTTGTTTACTTGTGCGAGGCTGAGTTAGTGTCCATCAACCACTTGGGTAGTTAAGTTGGGCGGGTTGTTTAGTTATAGTTGAATTTTTTATTTAATTCAAGATATACAATTAAACTTCATTGAATTTTTTAGTTGATTGAATTGAATTATATATATGAATTGGTTGTGATGTACTACTGAGATACATAGAATCGTGACGGGATTGGACCAAGGATATAAATAGTGATGGCTATCTATTTGAGGTGACGTGATCATCAGGATGGGCTTGGCTCGGGTTACTTGAGTGATGTGATCTCCAGTTGGGTGACATGGTCATTGGTCAAGGTGGTAATTCCATCAGGTTGAGGTCATGGCCCATGATATTTGATGCCATGGCCATCATATTTGAGCAACATAGCTATAGGGGCACGAGGTGGTAGATTTAGTGTGGCTTAGGTACTATTTAGTGATGTCTCTCACCCATATTGGCCAAAGAACTTGTTGGAGTAATCTACACACAGGTTGACTTAGTGATGATATGGTTTTGAAAACCCATGTGGGTAGAGTCCCCCAGTAGTGCGGCTTAGGTAAATGGTTTGGGGGTTCTTACCATAGAAATCAATGGGGATGGTGAGGATCCATCGAATGATAGCATTGAGGCTATTGGTTGGGGGATGAGGCTCACCGTAATTGAGGTCATTGGGCTAGGATAAATTTGTAGGATATGCATCATCATTCCTCATGATGTTGGTCTTTGAGCCAATGGTGATTTTATTTGAGGAAAGATATCATTGTTCCTTCGAACGTCATGCTTAGAGCTGACTGGTGCTTTCAATCAGGGGTTTGAGGGACTAGGTTTCCATTTTTCTGGGTGTGCCTTCAGGATGTCGATTACCTAAATGATGGAACAAGGTGCTGAATAAATTATTTGAGGAGGAACTTGAGGGTTCACTTGGGCCGTTATCCATCAGGGGATGCCTTGGGCCATGGGATAAGTATCCTCTCTGCTATGACATTCTGGTATTGGTTGAGGTAGGTGACAGCTTCTAGGTAGCTTTTGAGCACTAGTGAAGTGTGTATTTATTTATATGCATGTGACACTATTTTATTTATTTATATTTCATGTTTTATTAGTCACAAAATTAAGGTATGCACACATGGGTGGTAGCCTATTGAGACTCATTCTCACACCCTAAATGGGACCTTTTGGACATGTTTAGACTTCATGATTTTTCATTCATGTAAGGATTCGGGCTTTGGATCAAGATCCTAGAGGTTAAGTTTCATGGGATAAAAGGTAAGGGACCCTCAGCTATTTCCTCATCTATAGTTTAACTTTTGAGTTTTTGTTTTTATTTAAGAATGCTTATATGTATATACGTATTATGCTCATTCATTGGAAACCCCTCTGGGACATTGTAGTGCATGACCTATTATGTATGCAAGCTCTATTTTAACTACAAATGGTATGTTGATGTGTTTATTTATTTCCAATATTTTTTTTAGTTATGTTTTCTCTATTGTATGATATTGAATGTGATTATGCCATTGGTGGGTATGGTTTGAGTCTGATGAGTCTTTTCTTCCTCTATTTATTATATCTCTACTTAGACCATTATTATATCATCACCTGAGGGTATAGTCTCTCCAATATTACTCTTTTACACCCTCATTTCTAGTTAGAACCCTATGGCATACGAAGAGACATACCTAAGCTCAGTGGCACTCGGCCCGAGAGCACTATTCTGGTGGTTATTTAGGTCGATGCACTAAAAATGGTTTTATAGGAGTTTATTTTACCAATTTATTGGCCTTAATATTTGGGTTATGGTAGATTGGAGATTAGGATGTTGTTGTAACTAGGTTTAGAACTCATTCTTGTGTGCCTTCATCCCCATGAATGGGGAGAAAACCAAGTTACCAGGGGTGGGTTTTGTTATTCTACTTTTCTCGTTTGACAGATTATTTTATTTCCACCTCAATTGGTACACTTGGATGTGAATTTTTACTATTGTGATATGTGATACTTGGCATGGTACGATAAAGAAGGATATCTAAACCCTTGGATGGATGGAAATGGGTGTTGTGTTATGCCTATTTATCTGTTTGTTAGGCATGTAGTAGGAATGTGGTATGTATATGCATGTGCTTATGTTAATTTTCTTGGTTATATGTGATATGAGATACTTGTTTATATGGGTCTGTCTCTTATAGGAGAAGGCAAGTATGATGATATTGGGTGATGTTGACCACCAAGTTGGATGAATCGATCTTCAATTTTAGGAGACATGGTTCGTTGGGACAGGCATGGCCCGAGGTATATTTGATACTTGGATCTATTGGGGGTGGATAAAGAGGCCATGAGGATAGGGTGTCATGTGGAATGGTAGTGATAGGAGGGAGTAAGGGTAGTGAGTTGATATTGCTTATTACTGATTTACCTATTTTTGATATTTATATATATGTTATCTAGATTGTCTGTCCATGTAATGATATTCGGTAGATCTCCACCTAGATGGCTTGAATAGAGTGTTAGGTGGGAGATAGTTTAGTGTCATAGGATCATGAACAGGTTGAGTCCCCTTAGGGTCTGGAAGATCAAGAGTCATAGGTACATGTTCAGGTACATATTTCAGTATAGGTGAGGTAGCCACCAGATCTAACCACTTTTGTGTCGTGGCTTGACGAACAGCTCATAGCGTGCCTGTTATGGTTTATCTAGGCTATCGATAAGGGATATCATGGATCAGAGCCTTCTATGGCATATTTGAATAAGTAGTTTCATTCATATAACCCACCGCTTTTTTAGGGGGTGGGTGGTCCACATGCGGGTTAGAACTATATTGAGTCTATGTAGATGATCTTTGAGAAGCTAGAGATGCCACCAGGGTGGAGGGTGAAACTGAAAACCTACATGCTCTGAGGACTAGCTAAGTGTTGGTGGGACATGTAGGTTTAAGAAGGAATACACGAGGGACTAGACCGAAAGGAATTTAAGGATATGTTCTTCAATCACTTCTTCCCAGAGACGTTGAGGGAAGAAATAGCTTAGGAGTTCTTGATCATCCAACAAGGTGACATGTATGTCATGGACTATGAAGCAACATTCATCGGATTATCTCTTTTTTCACCAAGCATGGTGAGCGATGAAACCTAGAGGGTGAGGAATTTCAAGGATGGTTTGAAGCATTCTATTCGGGTAAAATTGAACATCTTTAGGTTGGACTCATTGATATAGGTGATGAATCAGGTGCTCATAGCTGAGGGAAACTTTATGGAAAGGTCATACTCGAGATGGGTGATGGATTTAGGTGAATTCAGTGGAGATGTTTTAAATAGTATGAAATGAGATTGAGACGCATTCGAATAGGGCAGTTAGGAAAAGGAATCAATCATTCCACCTCGGAGTGGATCATCCATGGTTTTCTTTCAGTGTGGGAAGCCAGGACATGTCTAAACCCAGTTAGAGCAGCCTCCAAAGGAGTTTTGGGCATGTGAATAGGTCAGTAATCTTGAGAGATTCTATAGGAATCCTTCTTAGATAGTTGGAAATTAGGGACCGAGTAAAACTGAAGGTTCTGAGATCAGACCGAGAGCGGTACTAGGTGATGGTATCCATGATTCAACTACACACAGAGGTTGTGGAAGAGACAGTGGGACCCAGCAGTGGGATCAGTGGTTGTTGGATAGTGTAGCACCATAGGGAGGTCAGGCTTCAGGTAGTTGGTCTTTGGGCTAGGTGCACATTGTGGAGCTACTAGGGTAAGAGAAAGTGGGTGATCTGACGTTGGTTTGAGGTACTCCATGGGCGTGACTGAAGTTCTTTTTTTGTTTTGTTTTAGTGTGGCCTTTTTAGGCATGTCCGTTTTGGGTGCACTAGGTTCACAAGTAATAATTATGGATTACTAGACATTGTTTAGTAGGTTATAATCCCATCATATGAATTATATATATGTATGTGGTGTATGGAACCAAGAATTATATATGAACATTTTTGGATGCAAGATTATTGAGGTGTGTTGGCATCAGGGAATCGAGGAGATGCAGGTTACTTAAGGTGTATTTTCATATGGGAATCATGATGATATAGTACTCTATTGAGGTGGGAGGCATGAGGACTTTTTATAATCTTTTGAGATACGAGATCTTGTTGGATCCATGTGTGACATGGGCATGAGGCAGGCATTGATGCGGTGTAGGAACCTGATGGGTGTCAGGTATAACAGAGGAGGACTTGATGGGGTTCAAGATTGATGATGCATAATAGTAGGACATTTGAGTCCTGATATGGTTTAGGGACCATTGGTTTGTTTGATATTTTGGTTGGGATGCAACCGAGGTAGGTAACTCCTATGGAAGGAATTCCCCTTAAGGTAGTTGACATGTTCCCTTGAAACCAGGGTAGTCCAGGTCAATTTTTACTAGGATGGGTATTTTTGGTACCATCTCCGGGTTTTGTTTTATAAATCAAGGATGGTCTATGTTAAGGTGGGGAGGTTGTAACATCTCGGGTTTTTTGATTAGGTCGAAATCCTCACCCCTTTTGAATTTTTGTAATTGGTGGGTATGCCAATTTATTTTTTGATCATTGAAACCAAATTATGAGTTTTCCTTTAACCCAATATCTTTTTTTATTGGTTGGGTTTATAGTTTTGAAAAGTTCCTTGGGTTTTCGGATGGGTTTTGGGTGCGTTAGAAGCTTGAAGACCCTATTTTTGAAGTTGCAAGTTGAGGCACATGGTTTGGGTAAACCATGCGGCCTCTCAGTGCAATATGTTCAACCTAATTTTGTACTACCACACATTTTGAAAAACATGTGGGTTGGGGTGAATGGACTTGTGTGAATCTCTATAGTTTTTTCAAAGGTATTTCACATATCATGCATGCAGTTAGGTAAAACAGTGTGCAAGTTGGACAGTTAGTTCCATTTGGGTAGTAACCTCGCACTTTAGCACACACGGTTGTTGCATGGTTTGGAAAACCAAAAAGATAATTGTACGTCCTCATTAATAAGGTTAAATTATTTTTTTTACCTCCTCCAAATTTCTTTCTTTCTTCTCTTTTCTCCTCTCTTGTTTGTGCACAGTAGAAGAAGGGTTCCTCCATTTTTCTCACCTGGTAGGTTTTGATCCCATCTCTTCATCCGACCTCCATTCATCAAGCCATTTGTGGTGTTGGATCGATATCGATAAATCTATCCTCACCCATGACTCATTTCTTATTTTTTCTAACTTCATGAACTACTAAATCTGTGCGGGTCTTTTTTCCTATTTTTAGGATGTTCATCAAAAACTCCAATTTCTACCAAATCAGTCAGAGTTAGAGGCTAATATTGAACA
This sequence comes from Viscum album, assembly GCA_963277665.1. Classification (NCBI taxonomy): domain Eukaryota; kingdom Viridiplantae; phylum Streptophyta; class Magnoliopsida; order Santalales; family Viscaceae; genus Viscum; species Viscum album. The sequence continues at coordinate 718,966,994 of OY728129.1, read as the reverse complement.
TGCCTATGTCTAAGACTCCAAGGTAGGTGGTTCATACCTTTCTTTAATATTTCTCAAGATTTAGGGAGTGTGTATTTTAATGTGCTGTTTTTTTTACCAACAGAGACCCTATAATTCATATGGTTTCTTTAAAATTAATTAAATTGTTGATATGGGATGTCGACGGGTATGCCCTAACCTTGTTTACTCATGCGAGGTCAAGTTAGAGGTCTTCGACCATTTGAGTAGTTAAGTCAGGTGGGTTGTTTAGTTATAATTGAATTATTTATTTAATTCAATATGTACAATTCAATTTCATTGAATTTTTTAGTTAATTGAATTGAATTATATATATGAATTACTTGTGATGTACTTTTGAGATCCATGGGATCATGACGGGCTTGGCCCGAGGATTGAGATAGTGATGGCTATCTTTTTGAGGTGATTTGATCTTCAGGATGGGCTTTCCCTAGGTTAATTGGGTGATGTGATCTCCGGTTGGGAGACATGGTCATTGTTTGATATGGTAAGGTCATCGAATTGAGGGTATGGCCCCTGATATTGGATGGAATGGCCATCAGATTTGAAATACATGATGGTGGGGGAATGAGGTTCCGAAGTTAGTGTGGATTAGGTACTATTTGTTAATGATTCTCACCTATGTTGGCCAAAGCACCATTTGGAGTCATGTGAACACAGTTTGACTTAGTGATGAGGTGGTTTTGACCACTCTTGTGGGTAGGGACCCCAAGTAGTGCATCTTAGGTAATTGGTTTGGGGGTTCTTGGTGTAGAAAGCCATAGGGATGGTGAGGATCCATCATATGACAGTGTTGAGTCTATCAGTTTGGGGCTTGGGATCACCGTAATTTAGGCTGTTGGGCCGGAATCATTTTGTAGGATGGGAATCCCCATTCCTCAAGATGTTGGGATTTGATCAAACATTGATTTTATTTGAGGATAGATATCGTTGTGCCTCCAGACGTCGGGCTTTGACCCAATGGGTGATTTCGTGCAGGGTTCTAAGGGACCAGGTTTCCATTTTCTTGGGCATGAATTTAGGATGTTGGTTACATAAATGATGGCATGAGGTGTCGAATGAATTCTTTGAGGTAGGACCTAAGGGTTCACTTGGGATGTTATCCATCAGGTTATTCCTTGGGAAATGGGCTAAGGATTCTCTCTACTATGGAACTTCAGAGTTGGCTAATGAAAGTGACACCTTCCTGGTGGATTTTGAGAACCATTGAAGTGTGTTTTTATTTATATGCATGTGATGATATTTTATTTATTTATATTTCACACCTTCTTAGTCATAAATGTAAGGTATGCACATGTGAATGGTACCCTACTAAGACTCATTCTCACACCCTACACAAGACCTTTGGGATGTGTGTAGACTTCATTATTTTTCATTCAAGTAAGGGTTTGAGCTCTATATTTGGATCCTAGAGGTTTAATTTCATGGGATGTAAGGCAAGAGACCCCCGGTTCTTGACTTCTCTAGAGTTTAGATTTTGAGTTTTCCTTTCTATTTCAGCATGCTTATATGTATATATATACTATGGTCAGCCATTGGTGACCCCTTATGGATATTTCAGTGTATGAATTGTTATGTATGCATGCTCTCTTTTAACTATAAATGGTATGTTTATGTGTTTATTTATTTACATTGTTGTTTTTTATTTACGCTTCCACTATTATATGATATTAAATATGCTTCTACTATTGGCGGGTCTGGTTCAAGTTTGCTGAGTCTTTTCTTCCACTGTTTGTTATATCTCTACTTATACCATTATTATATCATCATCAAATGATCTAGTTTCCCCACTATTAATCTTTCACATCCTCACTGATATTCGGCAGCCATTGGCATACGGGGAGGTGTGCCTAAGGCTAGTGGAAATCGGCCAGAAATCACTGTCTGGGTGGATATTTAGTTCAGGTCACTACAGAGGATACTAAAAGTAACTCATTATGGTAATGACAAGATAAAGAGAACCAAGTTAGGAATACTTTGAGTAGAATACCAATAATTCAATATGGGAGATAAAGAATTTGTAAACTAGATGTTCTATCAGTTCACCAGTATAACCAATGGTATGAGTGATCTTAGATAAGTCTTGAACAATATTGCTCAAGTGGAAAGAGTTATGAGAGCTCTTCCAAAGATATGGAATGAAAATAAGGTTTTCATAGATGAGAGTAATAATCTTAAAGAGTATACTTTAGATGAACTTATAGGCTCTCCACTACAGCATAAGTTAGAGATGAAGAATATTTCTGATGAGGATTCTACAAAAAAAAGGTATTGATTTTAAATATAATATTATTAATACCTATAATACATCTAAATCTGATTTCTTGGAAAGGTAAAAGGATATGGATCACTTTAGTAAGAATTTTTTCATGTTCATGAAAAAAAGGTGTAAAGAGGTATTTCCATAGGAATTCCAGAAATAACTATAAGAAAGGTAATACTATTAAAAAATGATGTTTACAAATTTAACTATTATGAGTGAATGAATAAAGGTCACATAATTACTGGATTCCCTAAAATCAAACATACAAATAAAGACAAAGATAAAAGAAGAAATCAAAAACAAGATTTGTTTCGTTTGGAGGTTAGGAATGTTCAGATAGTTCTGAATCAAGTGGTGATTCTAGAAGTGGACAAGAGACAGGGAATCTTTTCCTAATGGGTATTACATATGAGGTAAACAATTCTCTATTTACTCAGTTAATAACTCCTGTAAATATTGATCATAATGCCTTATCTAGAAATAAAACTGAAGTTGTTTCTAATTCATATTTTTATTTTGATTCTAAAAATTAAAAAGTTAATAAATTGCTTAAATAAAATGAAGAATTAAATAATGATGGATCCAGAATAATTGAAAAGTACACTAAATTGAAAATTCAAAATAAGAATTTGATTAAAGAAAATGAAAATTTTAAAAGGGAATGAAATAATTTGAAAATATGTATTTCCTAGAATGTTAAATCTAAATAGGATTATAATTCTTAATTACTAAAACTAAAATATGAAAATTAAATTATAAAAACTTTCTAGAATTAAATTATAATGATAAAGATAGAATTTTTAATTTAGTTTTGGATGATCTAACTAAATTAGAAAATGAAAGTAAGAAATTAAATCAAGAAAATAAAAAACTAAGAAACACAACTTCTAGGTCCAGTGAAAAGGTCTTTACAAATTTATAAATGGTTCAAAAGGATAATATGGATGTGAAAAATGAAGTTTTAAAAATTAAAGAGGAATTATATACTTTTGTAAATGGTAAAAAAATAATAAGATAATATTATGTATTTAATGAAACTAAACACCAATAATAATTTTTTTGGATACATCATTATAACACCAAGTTTATATAAAACTAACTTTGTTAAAATCTCAAAAGGAATCATTTCCAGTGTAACCCATTTTAAATTCGAAATGAAAGATAATTATTCCAATGAGTGTTCACTGGGATTTTCACAATATTTTGGGTATACTAAAACTTTTATTTCTAAGGATTTAATTTATAATCATCACTATAATAAATTCTTTAAATCTATTTTAGTGCCAAATTTTTCTACTACTAATCCAGTTGGACCCAAGATGGCATGGGTACCAAAACAGTCTGCATGATTTTTTAATTTTAGGAAATATGTCTTAAAAGTGTCAATGAATCATGGTACTTGGACAATGGATGATCTAATCACATATCAGGTGATATTTCAAATTTTATATCATTTATTTAATGTTATGGTGTCCTTGTAACATTTGGAGACAACTCTAAAGGTCATGTTAAAGGTATCAGTGAAGTTAGTTTTTTCTAAAACAGTTATTATTTAAAAATTATTATATGTACATGGTTTAAAACATAATCCTATAAGCATATCACAATTATTTGATGATGGATTGAATATTATATTTGAAAATGATAAATGTACTATCTTGAAAAATAAATTAGTTTTATTTTCTACACAAATAAAATAAAATGTATATGCTATTGATTTTTTTGATCTGACCAAACAAAAGGTTAGGTGTATGAATGTTATAGAAGGATATGAAATTATATGGTATATGAGGCTTGGGTATGAAAATTTCAGACTATTTCACATACTTTAAAAGCATGAATAGGTTCTACAACTACCCAAGTTACATACAAGTAATTATTTCATGTGTTATTCCTCTTTAAAAGGTAAACAACACAAAGAAATATTTAAATCTATAAATGGTGTTAGTACTACTAGATGTTTATAATTATTGCATCTTAAATTGTTTGTATCTATAAAACCATCTAGTTTTGGTGGTAAAAAATATTTATTTGTAATTATATAATATTATAGTATATTTTTATGAATTTATTTCTTATCCCATAAAAAAGAAACTTTATCCAAATTTTGTTCTTTATTTAAACTTATTCAAAATTTAAAAAATGCCTCAACCATATCTATAATAAGTGATAGAGGTGGTGAATTTTTGAACTTATAAATTGATAAATTTTGTGAATAAAATGGTTATAAAAATTATTTCTCATCGCCTAGGACACAACAATAGAATGGTTTGGTAGAAATAAAGAAGAGATCAATTCAATAAATAGACAGGCCTAAGATAATGGAATATAGTGTACCTAAATATTATTGGGAAGAAGTTGTAAATAAATATTTCCATGTTTTAAATAGAGTTGCAATTAGACCTTTCCAAAATAATACCCCTTGTGAACTTTTTAAAGGGTTTAAACCCAAAGTTGGTTGTTTTAGGGTCTTTGGATGTAAAGTGTTCATCTTAAATATAAAAGATAATTTAGAAAAAATTGACTCTAAATCGGATGAAGGCATATTTTTAGGATATTAAAATTCTAGTAAAGACTGTATATTTTTCAATAAGAAAACATCAATTTTTGAATAATATATGTATGTTAAGTTTAATAAAATCGATTATAATAAGTAGGATTCTGAATATTTTGAAGAAAATGATGAGTTTATAGAATTTAACTTTGGTGAAGATAATGACCAAGATAATGATAATGAATCAGTTGAGGGGGTATATTTATTCTCAAAATAATCCAATAGAATTGAAAACTCTTAATGATCACCCTATTGAAAATTAATTGATAATGTAGAATTTGGAATTCAAAATAGAAAATATGTTTTTCTTTACTATTCCAATTCTGCTTTTGTTGCTAACTTTGTTCCAGTTAATGTTGCAAATTACTTAATTGATTCAAATTGGATTAATTCTATGAATAATGAATTAAATAAATTTGAAAAGAATAAATTGTTGGGTTTAGTTGTTTTTTCAAAAGGTAAACCTATTATTGGAACTAAATGGATTTTTTGTAATAAACTTGATGAAGTTGTATACATAGTTAAAAATAAATAAAGGATAGTATCTTAAGGTTATTCATAGGAAGAGGGAATTGAATTTAAATATTATTTTTCTCCTATTGCTAGGATTTAAGTAATTGGAATTATATTATTTTTTTCTAGTTTTCAAAACATAAAATTATTTCAAATGCATGTAAAATGTTCCTTTTAAAATGAAATTATTTCAGAGGAATTCAATGTTAAAAAAACCCCTGGATTTGAAAATGATAATTTTCTGGATCATGTTTTCAAAATTAATAAAGTCTTATATGCTATTAAGAAATCTCCAAGATCTTGGTATGAAATAATTGTATAGTTTTTATTACAAAATGAATTTTTAAAAGGTAAGGTTGATCCAACCTTATTTATAAAAAGAGTTTCAAGTGATATATTGGTTATACAAATATCTATTGATGATATAATATTTGGATCAATAAATGATTCTCTATGTAATGATTCTTATAATCTAATGAGAAGTGGATTTAATATGATCTTAATGGTATAACTAAAAGTTTTTCTTGGTTTAAAAACTAATCAAAGAGAAAAGGTATTTTCTTAAATCAAACCAAGTATTCTAAAGAACTTGTAAAAAGGTTTGAACGTGATTATAGTAAAACTATAAAAACACCTACGAGCACTAATTCTATATTGAACTTGGATGAATCCAATAAGTTGGTTGATATTAAACAGTTTAGAGGCATGATACTAAATCTATTTTATCTCACTACTTATAGACCAAACATCATGTTCTTAGTTTTCGTATGTTCTAGGTTTCAGTCAAACCCCAATTAAAGTCACATTAAAGTTGTTAAAAGAGTAATTAGATATATCAATGGTACTATTTGTACTAGACTATTCTATTCTAATGAAAATTGTTTTAAATTATTGTCTTACTATAATTAGGACTTTGGAGGTTGCAGACTTGACTGAAAAAACACTAAAGGTATGTGTCACTTTTTGGGAAACAGTTTAATTTCACAAAGCTCTAAGAAAAAATTTTAAGTAGTACTATAAACATCCGAGTCTGAATATATTGTTGTTTTTAGTTTATATTCACAAATAATTTGGATAAAATAAACCTTATATGATTTTAATATCAGTTTTGAAAAAATTCATATATACTTTAATAACTCAAGTTTTAATTCAATTTCTAAAAACCCTATTTAACACTCAAGAACTAAACAAATAGATGTTAGATTTCATTTTCTAAGGTATCGTACAAATAAAGGTGATATATGCTTAGAATTTATTCCAATTGAGAAACAATTATTATATATTTTTAAAAAACCCTTAGATTCAGTTAAATTGAAAATATACAATTCGAATTGGATATGTCAGATGCTTAGAATATTTATTAGTATAATTTTTATTATTAAATATGTTTACATGTATTCTATACTTGAATATTATATTATATTATGATTAAATGATAATTATATCATACTGTTTAAAAATGCTTTGTTAAACAATAACACTTTCTTAATTCTACTTTATTTGAAAATTTTATCTATCTGTTTACTCTCTTTATTTTAAAGTAATTGATTTTTATTTAAATTTAATCTATTTTATGCATTAATTTTAATGTAATTTTTAATAAATTTCAAAATGGGGGAGATTCTTTATAGAAAATTTAATAAATGTTTTGTTTTTTAATTTACAAAAGGGGGAGTTTGTTAGAATTTGAATGTGATTTAATACTTTGTCTCAATTATTTTTTTAAAAAATTAATATCTTTTGAAATTTTGTAAAATTATCAAGTTTATTAAATTCTCAACTATTTTAATTAGTTAACACTTTTTAATTACTTGTTTTAAATGTGTTAGTTGTTGTACTTAATGTTTTAATGATACTAATTTTATTATATTTTTTATTTACTTATTTTGTGTAAAAAAGTTTTTCCATCCTCAGTGAGGCACCTTGGATAGCCATCAACCACATAAAGGACCCATTGGGTCAAACCGATGGGAAGGAATGCCTAAGGAAACCCACAAGGAGAAACTGGATCATGGTTTTTATAGTGAATACCAAATGCATGTGGGCCCATGTATAAGTCTTTCAGAGCTTGTATGCAGGTGCATGGGTGGAATAGGTCACCTTCTAGGCTATAGGCCCATGTGTGTGTGTGTATAAACCACTGTTAATCCCTTCTAGCCAACTCAATCCGAGGATCAACACACATTGGTTGATATAATTCTCATCATCTACTTCTCTATTTCAATGTGGGATAATGAAGAGTGTTCAATGTTCACCAGAGTTAAAAATATCAGATATAATCATGGCCATCAGATCTATTCACTATGATCCATCTGATATCCTTGCTTCTCTTGCATTATAATTTGAACTCTCAGGCCACTTTTTCTTTCAAATTTCTTTCATCATCTTCATCCAGGTGTTATTGAACTTCAACAGTGTGATCTATTTCACCGGTGCTCTTTCGACCTTTTCTATAGTGATTGAATCAATCTCATTGTTGGTTATCTAAAATTTTTTATTCTATTTATATGTAGTTTGAATAATCTAGGAAAGGATAAATTATTCTTCTTCTTCCTTGGTATTATTCACTAGCTCGAAGTACTCTTCTTTTTTGGTTTCTTGATAGTGACATCGTCGGTCACCAACAGTGAGTTAAGTCACCATTGGAACCCAATGATGAGTCATGAGTCACTGTTGGAACCCAAAGTTGAGTCATGAGTCACCTTTAGAACCCAATGGTGATTCATGATCCACCACTAGATTACAACGGTGAGTCATTTTACTCATTATTGGACATCAATAGTGGGTTATTATTTTTTACCCACTGGTTTTTTCTTCTTTGTTATACAAGAACTTCGTAGAAGATTTATCAAGGTTCTACATAACCTCTTACATATTAAATCAATTGTATTAAATCTATTATTTATGTTTAAGTTTTTTATTTCTTTTCCGGAATAAGCTTCTTTATGCTCCAACAAGAGATATTTCTTCTTTTATCAGGTGGAGTAGTGTTTTTCTTTCATTTGAAGTTGTTTTAATTTTTTTCTTGTTTTTTTCAAAAGTTTATTCCTCTAATATTTATTCTTTATCATCTTGTTGTTTGGAAAAAAATAGTGATCCGTCATTGGAAAATTCAAATGGTAGGCCATGAGTTACCATTAGACACCCAATGGTAGAAAAAAATTATTGCTTCTATTGAATCATTTGGTTTCTCAGTAGCTTGAAATAAGTTTTGTTTTTATTGGATCCTTTTATTTTTTTTCCTTTAAATTGAAATGGTAGAATCTTATCTATTAAAACGGTAGGTCATGAGCCATTTCACTCTATTTTTATTGGTGGGTTGTCACGACCCGACCCTACCGGTCTCGATCCGCAACTACCCCAAGCTCACCTCCATAGGTTAGGGGCTGGCGACAAGCACCGAAGGTATAATGATCTCGAGGAGGCCTTTGCCTAAGTACCTATACACACACACACATCCCACTCTATGCAGAAGTGTAGAGTAAAAAAGAAAACCAAAGGATAAACAACTATAACCCAACCACAGTCATGCATCAACTTCTAAATAGAACAAGTAAAGTGTTGGAAAGTACTGATAAGAAAACTGAACAGAAAAAGGGAAAAACACACACCCGACCCGAAAGGTGACACAACCTGGAAATAGGTAAACAAAAGTAAACAACTAGAGATTCCCACACCTGAAATTCCTACTGTGACCACTAAACGTATCCCAAGATCATGTGTCCTCTACAATCCTTTATAGTCTCGATTGACCTGTCCGTCATCTTCGAGGGCACACCAAGTGCGGGCAAATCCCAAGTAGGGGTGAGTATAAAGATAATCAGTAGGACTCCCAAAAAGCTCGAGGGAGCAACAAAGTTGGTACTAAAATGGTGATCAGTAGACAGAACAAAGAATGGTGTAAGAGTACAATAGAGAGAGTGCAGCTCAACCCAACAAAAGAAAGGAAGTAGACTCATCCAAACCAAGAAGATCTAGACACGAGAAGCATGTGTCATACCTCGCACGTCTTCACCCCTCCTAGAAGGAGAGTAACTGAACCCATGGAGTGGGAACAAAATTAGGGTGCACATATATATATGCTCAACAAGAAACTCGAACGATTGTGTAAGGGGATCTCTATCTCCAAGATCAGACCATGAAAAGTCGCCAACAATTATAAGGATATCCATCACTAATGCCCAAATGTCCCACACGTCAAAGCTATCTCATCACTAAACCGTACAACCAAGGGTCCCGTTCAAGTAATCATGGAGAAAAGTCACTGACTAGCCTCATAGAAAGGGCTGAGTCTAAAATAAGTCATCGGGTAACCCCCTGCTCAGCCCAGCTGGAGGGTAAACCCTAAGAGGTTGTCGGGTAACCCACTACCCAGCCCAGCTGGAGGGTAAACCCTAAGGTCAAGGGGTAACCCACTGCCCAGACCCCAGGAGGGTAAACCCTAAGGTCAATAGGAAACCCACTACCCAGACCCACTGGAGGGTAAACCCTAAGGTCAACGGGTAACCCACTACCCAGCCCCACTGGAGGGTAAACCCTGATATGTCGGTGGGTAACCCACTGCCCATCCCCACTGGAGGGTAAACTCAGAACTGGTCCAATAACTCTGTACTGCTCGTGCCATCACTTGGGGTCACTAACATCGCTATTGTGAATTAGTTCGGAGTGTGTCAAAGGAACCTCCGACCAATTCCCTTTCTTGTTTCCACATTTAATGAGTCTCTATATACCCAAACAGATTACACTATTGCAATCCTCGTGAAAAAACATGTGAGATAGACTATATACTTTCTTGAAATGGGTTCCCGACGAAAAAGTTATCTAAAACTGTTTTATGCCCATACGACGTCTCATGGTGACCACACCTCGGTCTCGGAAAAGGTCGGGCGAACTGTGCCATCGCAATGCTCTCAGAAAATCATGCCAAATCGAGTACTCATTCGCCCCGAATGGACGTCTGATGGAAAAGTTTCAGTACGCTGCACACAGCTTAAGAGACGGCCTGTGGGGCCCACGCCTCAACTCTGGCTTCTATGCCTGAAACCACCCTGGACTACTTTTTCACGACTCCAAGGTCACAATGCCACTGACGGATCCTAAAACGGACTCTGGACGTGCCTGCGCCATCCGAAAGAAGAATCTCGGCGAGGTGCTAAGTAACACTTAACGGGCATGTCACACCACTGAGCTCCCTTATCAAGAATTAAAAATCCCTGAGACCATCTCAAAACCTCCTTCTCGATCCGAGGATCGCGTCACCATAGACGGAATGTGAATTCGACACTTTGTTTGAAATCTATGGGTGTTTTAATGCCAATGGACAGAGACATGGTGGGTCGGGCCAGTTTGACCGGTCCACCCCTTTAAACCGGCGGTCCGCGGCTTAGCCGCTCGGACCACCCGGTCAACCGCGGCCCGCGGTTCACCACGTGAGCTGCACCGGTTCACTCAGACCGGCATGAGCCGGTCCAACTCTTTTCCACGGGACCCGTGTTTCGCGGGTCACGAAGACCCCAGTCTCCCGCTGCACGCCGACCGGCAAAGCTGGCCGCCTACTCACTCGTGCTGAACGCCACCACCTGGGGAGCCTGCGTTGCCGTCTTCGCCCGCCGGACCACCCTGGAACCACCGGAAAACAAGAAGTATGGCCGGAAAAATTCTTGAGGCTACCCCGGACGCCCCGGGACTCGGATTTTCAATCCGAAAAGAGCATTGGAAGGCTCTGATCAAACCCTACGCATCTATGGCCTTCGATCAACAAATAAACAGTATTTCAGTGCTATAAATTGAGTTTGAAGAAGATGCAGAAATTTAAAATGAAAACGCAATGATCCTACCTCGCAGGGCGTAGCCCGTCGCTTCACAAACGATCTGTCGGAGCCGCAACTACCTTGGAGAGGTGGGGAGAGGAGCTTGAAGAAGGTGGATCCTTTTTTGGGAGAGATTCCTCTATAGAGATTGTAAGGTGGAAGAAGAATGGGGTGGATGTGTTTAACTAGGGAAAAAATTAATTAAAAATTAATTAATTTTAAACACCCAGCAGTAGGCCTGTACCCAAACTCTCGACGAGGTCGAGGTTAAGCAACTCCTAGGGTAAAATCCATGTTCTTAGCACAACCGTGGCCTTAGAATTTTAATCTGAGCCTCTGTTCAAAAGTTATAAAGTTCACTCCTGAGGCCACTAAATTACGAAAACGACCCAGGTGGCTTTTTTCACAGAAGGGTCGTGCCTGTGAAAGTTACACCCCTCCTAGGGTAAACGACATGCTCCGGACTCAACAGTGGCCTCGGTTTTCCAGTACGAGCTACCATTTAGGTTTTATTCCATTTATTTGGCGTGCCTAGTGTGAACACACTTAAAATTTAATTCCGGCCACCCGAGGCTTGAAATCAAATGTCGTCTGAACTCCCTGTTCTGGAATAACATCAAGAAATATGAAAAGTCTTACTGGCTCAAAATTTGGGTTCTTACATCATTCCCTCCTTCAAGTTTTTCATCGCCTAAAAACAAAAATACATAAACAACTCGGGGTACTGGGCCCGCATCTGGCTCTCCCATTCCCTGGTGCTCTCCTGCACCCTCCCGTGCTGCCACAAAACTCGAACCAAAGGAATGGTCCATCCACGTAGAGTCCGCTCCTGCCGGTCCTCAATCGCCACCGGGTGCTCCGCAAAGGTGGATTCATCCTCAATTTCCAGCTCTCCCTAGTCAATGACGTGTGCAGAGTCGTCCACATATTTCCTCATCTACGACACATGGAAGACATGATGCACTCTCTCCAGCTGTGGGGGTAGAGAAAGACGGTAGGCAACCTCACTAACCCTACGCGTGATCCCAAAAGGCCCGATGAACCTCGGGGATAGCTTGCCTCTCAGACTGAACCTCCGTTTTCCATGCCGCGGGGAGACTCTCAAAAAGACATGGTCTCCCTGCTCGAACTCCAAAGGCCTGTGATGATGGTCTGCGTAGGACTTCTGTCTGCTCTGAGCCGTCCTCATCTGCTCACGAATGACCTGCACCTTCTCTTTCGTCGCCCACACCAACTCTAGGTCCACAAGGGAGGTCTCCCCAACCTCCTTCTAGCACAATAGTGACCTTAAGGGTCTCCCATAGAGGGCCTCAAAAGGTTCCATGTCGATAGTAGAGTGGTAACTATTGTTATACGTGAACTCCACCAAGGGTAGGTGATCCTCCCAGCTTAGGCCAAAGTCTAACACACACACCCTGAGCATATCCTCCAACACCTGGATAGTGCACTCCATCTGCCCGTCCATCTGGGGATGAAAAGTTGTAATCATCCACAGCTAAGTCCCGAATGCCTCCTTCAGGCCTCACCACAATTGCGACGTAAACCACGTGTCACATTCAGAGATGATCGTCGAGGGTACTCCATGAAGTCGGACGATCTCCCAAACTTACAGCTGCCCTAGACTCTCCACATATCTCTGCTCCCTGATGGCAAGGAAGTGCGTCGACTTTGTGAGTTGGTCCACTATCACCCAAATAGAATCGTGGCCCTTCGTTGTGCATAGAAGCCCTGTGATGAAGTCCATAGATACGCCATCCCACTTTCACTCTAGGATATCAGGGGGCTGTAACAACCCTGTCAGAACCTGATGCTCTGCCTTCACCTACTGACAGGTAAGAAACTGAGAGACGAACTCATCTATGCTCCGCTTCATGCCATACCACCAAAACTGCCGCTGAAGGTCTCTGTACATCTTCCCCACACCGGGATGTAAAACCAAGGGAGAAGTGTGGAATTCCCGCATCACCTCCTCCCACATCTCCAACGGTACTACATCTCGCCCCTGGAACAAGATCTTACCAGAATACCCATCAGGTGCGTCGCCTGTGGATATCTGATCACGCAGTACCTCACTATCGACATCCACCAGTTGCGACTCTCTCACACACTCAAGGAGCGAAGGAGTCAACATCACCGACTGTAGAAAATTCGTACCCTCCTGCTTCACCAAGGTCAGCTGTAGAGAATCCAACTACTCTGAAGCTTCCCGCACTAGACGATCATGATACTTCCTACTAAGGTCATCTGCTACTATGTTGTCTTTCCCTGGAGTGTAGACTATCTTGAAATCATAGTCCTGCAGAAACTCCAGCCAGCGCCTCTGCCTCAGATTCAGATCCCTCTAAGTAGAGATGTACTTGAGGCTCTGATGGTCTGAGTAGACCACAAAACACTCACCCAGAAGGTAGTGTCTTCATAACCCAAAGGCCAAGACCACTACTGCCAACTCCAAATCGTGAGTCTCATAATTCTGCTCATGGGTCCTCAACTGCCTCGACCCATATGAAATCACTGCCCGCTGCTGCATCAGCATGCACCTGAGCCCAGCTCCTGAAGCATCACAGTATACCATGAACTCAACGCCCTCCTCTGGCAGCCTCAACACTAGAGCACTAGTCAGCCTCTGCCTCAACTCCTTGAAGGCCTTCTGGCACTGAATAGTCCAAGTGAACGGTCGTCCCTTTCGTGTCAATGCGGTCAAAGGGGCAGAAATCCTGTAGAAGTCTTCCACGAACCTCCTGTAGTACCCTACCAATCCATGGAAGCTCTGCACCTCAAATGCATTCTTGGATGGATCCCAAGCAAGCACTTCCTCTATCTTTTTGGGATCTACGGTTAAACCCTATTCCAAAATGACATGCCCCAGAAAGTGAACCTCATGAATCCAGAACTGACACTTCGAGAGCTTCCCATACAGCTGGTGCTCCCGAAGTAATTCTAGGACCATCCTCAAATGCTTTGCATGCTCCTCCTCTGTCATAGAGTAGATGAGTATGTCATCAATAAAGACGACCACGAACCGGTCCAAGTACGGTTGGAAAATCTGGTTCATCAAAGCCATGAAGACAGCAGGGGCATTTGTCACGCCAAAGGGCATAACCAGAAACTCGTAATGCCCATAATGACAATGAAAAGACAACTTTTAGATATCATCTTTACGAACCCGTAACTGGTGGTAGCTGGATCGAAGATCAATCTTTGAGAACCACTTTGTAACTCTCAAATGTTCAAAGAGGTCATAAATACTCAGCAAAGGGTACTTGTTCTTTATCATGGCCTAATTCAGGAGATGATAATCCACACAAATCCGTAGGCTCCCATCTGCCTTCATTACAAACAAAACTGGAGCTGCCCAGGGGGACACACTGTGCCTAATTAATCCCTTCTCAAAAAGGTTTTCCAACTGAATTCGTAGCTCCCAAAGCTCTGTGGGTGCCATCTAATAAGCTTCACATGATATCAGGGTAGTCCCCAGCTGCAAGTCAATGCAAAACTCCATCTCTCACCACAGAGGTAGTCCCAGGACATCCTCGGGAAAAACGTACATATAGTCCTCTACAACGGTAGGGATCCAGGTGCCTGAAGTGTTTGCTGCTCTGAGAGACATGCTTTCCAATTAGTGAGAAAAAGGTCATGGTCTCCTGCTCAGAGTACCTGTCTTCTCTGACATGAGGTCTCATTCGTCGAGGATGGTGAACCTCATCCCATAAGAATGCACGCATCTGACTCATCTGCACCGACAGTCAATCTAGGCACGAACCATAGAAATTCAATCCATGCCCAGGATGACATCGTAAGGTTCTATCATGATGACCAGTAGGTCTCACATGAAAATCTCTCCTCCGAATGACATTTCGTATTGTCTGCAAACAAAGTTCACTAACGAGGCACTGCCTGTAGGAACCTTAAGGATAAGCGTAGGTGTCAGTGCCTCTACTAGAAGCTCCAACTCCCGTACCAAAAGAAGTGATTTAAAAGAGTGGTTGGCGCCTATTTCTACTAGTATCGAAGAAATCGTAGATTAAACACAAAGCGTACCTCATACCATCTCATGTGTTGGGGGGTCATAAACACCCATAGCCTAAAGCTGCCTGTGGCCCCTACCGCCAGCTCCCTGAGCCTGGAGTAGGTCGCCCGGTGGTGGCGGCGGAAGGACCTTGAAAATACATCCCCCACCTCCAGGTCCTGCTGCTCTTCCTGCACCACCTCCCTGAGGACCACCCTGTCCTCACCTGGGAGATCCTTGGTCACGACACTATCTCTGCCGCTGCGGTGTGCCCACTGCCTACCACGGCTGCTCAGTACGCCTAGTCGGGAAATCCCATGCTAGGTAACCCTGTCCATCACAAGCATAGCACTGGCTATCTCCTAACTTCCCCGGTGCTCTACGGCGCCACTTCGGTGTACGACCCTGCCCCTGATTCTGCTCACGGAAGGGTCTCCTCGACTGAGGCTCTACTCTCTGCTGCCTGCCTGCTACTGAAGACTCTTCTCTGAAGTAGCCACTACTAGGTCATGCCAGCTGGCATCCCTCAGCCAAGAATATCTCTATCATGAGCTCCCACTCTATCACCCCGACATAAGTAAGTATGCACAGGGGTACTACACTAGCACAGATCTCCCTATGAATACCCTGCTCAAACTTTCACGCCCAAAAGTAACTATCACGGATCATATTCTGCGAGTAGCGTGTCAGATCGGTAAACCGGTTTGAGTACTGTGCCATGGTCATCCCACCTGCTTTATCTCCAGAAGCTCCTGAATTAGAATGGAGCGTAAACAAGAGGGGTAATACTCCTCCAGGAAGTGCTATTGTAAGCTATCCCATGTGAGAGATGACTCGTTGTGGGTCTGCGTAACCAACCCCCACCAATGCCCAGTCATCCTAAGGAAAAGGATGGTAGCTAGGGATACTATCTGGTCCGTCGGTGTCTGTGCCAGCCTAAAAAGTTGATCCATGGACTCTATCCAGTCTTCTGCAGCCTGGGGATCCTAGTCCCCATGGAACTTCTGCGGCCACTGACACTGGAAGTCTCTGAGCACACTCAACCTGTGCTCAACCTCAACCTATGTTACCAGTACTAACCGCTGCTCTCCAGATGGAGGGGATACTTCTGAACCACTGGGTGGAAGGGGGTCACATGAGGGTCCCTAAACTGACGCCTCGTCGCTCGCCCAGTCATCATCACGAACTGGAGAAGGTAACCTAGCTGGCTGCTGTCGTGGGGGAATCTTGAGAATTATCAAGGATTACCGTGATCAGATGAGCATATATATATAAAAGTAATCTCAAAGGAGATCTGACACAAAAAGGACAATCAAAGACTCAATCATGTCGGATGCATGTTCCAAAGTTCCCTGCAACAAATGTCTCAGCGTGTTGAGTCGACAAGTGGATTATCAGGGTCCTGGTGAATGGATATGTCGGCCGCACATACCATCACTGGACTCCCTGGCCTGAGAGCCGCTCTCGATACACGTTGACGCTATTTCCCTAAATCTGAACTAATTTCTTTTTAGGGACGTCCAAAAAACGCCCCAAAGAACGAACCATCCTTTGATACCACTTTGTCACGACCTAACTATACCGGTCTCGAGCCGCAAGTACCCCAAGCCCACCTCCATAGGCCAGGGGCTGGCGACAAGCACCGAAGGTGTAACGATCTTGGGGAGGTCTTCTCCTAAGTACCTGTACACACACACATATCCCACTCGATGCAGAAGTGTAGAGTAAAAAGAAAACCAAAGTACAAACAACTATAACCCATCCACAATCATGCATCAACTTCTAAATAGAACAAGTAAAGTGCTGGAAAGTACTAACAAGGAAACAGAACAGAAAAAGGGCAAAACACGTGCCTGAACCAAAAGGTTCCACAACCTGGAAATAGGAAAACAAAAGTAAACAACTGGAGAGTCCCAAACCTGAAATTCCTACTACGACCACTGAACGCAGCCCAAGCTCTTGTGTCCTCTACGCTCCTCCATAGTCTCGATCGACCTGTCTGTCGTCTGCAAGGGGACACCAAGTGCGGGAAAAGCCCAAGAAGGTGTGAGTATAAATATACTCAGTAGGATTCCCTGAAAGCTTCAGGGAGCAACAAAGACGGTACTAAAACAGTGAGCAGTAGACAGAACAAAGAACAGTGTAAGAGTACAATAGAGAGAGTTCATCTCAACCCAACAAAAGAAAGGAAGTAGACTCATCCAAACCAAAAGGAGCTAGACACGGAAAACATATGGCAAACCTCATGTGTCTTCACCCCTCCTAGAAAGAGAGTAATTGAACCTAAGGAGTGGGAAAAAAAGTAGGGTGTACATATATATATGCTCAACAAGAAACCCGAACGAGTGTGTAAGGGGATATCTATATCTAAGATCAGCCCATGAAAATTCGCCAACAGTTCTAAGGATATCTATCACTAATTCCCAAATGTCCCACACATCAAAGTTGTCTCATCGCTGAACCGTACGACCAAGGGTCCCGCTCCGGTAATCACGGAGAAAAGTCACTGACTAGCCTCATAGAAAGGGCTGAGTCTGAAAGAAGTTATCAGGTAACCCCCTGCCCAGCCCAGCTGGAGGGTAAACCCTAAGAGGTCATTGGGTAACCCACTGCCCAGCCCAGCCAGAGGGTAAACCCTAAGGTCAAAGGGTAACCCACTGCCCAGCCATGCTGGAGGGTAAACCCTAAGTTCAATGGGTAACCCACTGCCCAGACCCGCTGGAGGGTAAACCCTGATACGCCGATGGGTAACCCACTGCACAGCCCCGCTATAGGGTAAACCCGGAATTGATCCGATAACTCTGCATAGCCTGTACCATCACTGGGGGTCACTAACATCGCTACCATGTGTTGGTTCAGAGTGTGTCAAAGGAACCTCCAACCAATTCCTTTTTGTGTTTCCACATTTAATTAGATCTTGAATTAGGCTCTGCACGCCCAAACAGATTACACCGTTGCAATCCTCGTGGAAAAACACGCAAGATAGACTATCTACTTGCTTGAAATGGACTCCCAAAGAAAATGTTATTTAACACCACTTTATTCCCATACTGCTTCTCGTAGGGCCCACACCTCGGTCCTATAAAAGGTCATTTGAACTACTCCATTGTGATGCTCTTGGAAAAACATGCCAAATAGACTATTCATTCACCCTGAACAGACGTATGATGGAAAAGTCACAGTACGCTACACACAGCTTCAGTGACGGCATGTGGGGCCCACACCTCAACTCCAGATTCTATGCCTAAAACCACCCTGGAGTACTTCTTCACGACACCAGGTTCACAACACCACTGATGGCGCCTAAAACGGACTTCGGATGTGCCCGTTCCATCCAAAAGAAGAATCCTGGCGAGGTGCTAAGTAACACTTAACGGGCATGTCGCACCACCGAGCTCCCGTATCGGGAATTAAAAATCCCCGAGACAATTTCAAAACCTCCATATCGATCCAAGTATCACGTCTCTGCAGACAAAACACAAATCTGACACTTGGTTTGCAAGTTAGGGGCGTTTTAACGCCAACGGATGGAGACGGGGTGGGTCGGACCGGTTCGGCCAGTTCACCCCTTTAGACCGACGGTCCGGGTCTTGGCCACCTGGACCGCCCTATCCACCACGGCCCATGGTTCACCGCGCAGGCTGCACCGCTTCACCCAGACCAGCATGAGCCGATTAGGCTCTATTCCACGGGACCCGCGTTTCACAGGTCCTGATCCGCTCCTGGGGTCATGAAGACCCCGGTCTCCCACTGCACGCCGACCGGCAAAGTCGGCCAATCCATTCGCCCGCACCGACCACCATTGCCTAGGGAGCCTTCCACGCCGCCGCCTGGGGAGACCACCGTGCCACTGCAGGGGGAGCCCGCCGCGCCGCTGCCTGGGGATCCCGCGCCGCCGTTGCCACCCGCCGAACCGCCCTGGAACCACCGGAAAACTAGAAGTCTAGCCGGTAAACTTCCTGGGGTTATCACAGACGCCCTGGGACTCGAATTTTCAATCCGAAAAGAGATTTGGAAAGGTCATATCGAACCCTACACATCTATGGCCTTCTTTCGACAAATATAAAGCATTTTGATGCTATAAATTGAGTTCAAAGAAGATGATGAAATTTAAAATGAAAACGCAACGATCCTACCTCGCAGGGCGTAGCCCGTCACTTCATAAACGATTCACCAGAGCCGCAACCCCCTTGGAGAGGTTGGGAGAGGAGATTAAAGAATTTGGATCCTTTTTTGGGAGATATTCCTCCAGGGAGATTTTAAGGGGGAAGAAGGAGGGGATGGATGTGTTTAAGTAGGGAAAAAATTAATTAAAAATTAATTAATTTTAAACACCCACCAGTAGGCCCGTACCCAAACTCTCGACAGGGTCAAGGTTAAGCCGCTCCTTGGGTAAAATATACATTATAAGCACAATGATGGTCTTGGAATTTTAATATGAGCCTCCATTCAGAAGTTATAAAGTTCACGCCTGAGGCCACTAAATTACAAAAACGCCCCTTGTGGCATTTTCCACAGAAGGGTCATGCCCGTGAAAGTTACACCCCTCCTAGGGGAAACAGTGCGATCCGGACTCAACGGTGACCTCGGTTTTCCAGTCCGAGCTACCATTTAGGAGTTATTACATTTATTTGGCGTGCCTAGTGTGAACGCACTTAAAATTTAATTTCGGCCACACCGAGGCTCAGAATCACACGCCATCTAAATTCCCTGCTCTGGAATAACATAAAGAAATATGAAAAGTCTTACAAGATCAAAAACCGGGTTCTTACATGGGTCAGAAGTATAAGTCCCCAGCCTTAAACATTACATAATTATTTAATTAAGTTAATAATTTACATTGAGGATCTTTTTAGGTTTAGAGATTTAGATAATTAGGTCATAACTTATACAAAACATCTTGAATATTACATGTAGACACTTCTACTCAGTATCCATTTTTTTGTAAAATAAAAACTCTTAAAAGAAAAGAAACATGTTTAGTTCCATGTTTTAAATAGAATGAATTTTCCTTGATCCCATCCTTGATCCTATTCCACCTTAATTCCTATGAAAAACATTTTAAAAACTTGTGTTGAGCATAAAAAGATCACTAAGGGATACACAAATAAGAAAAGTTTTTAGTTTTCAAAACAACATGAAACCCATGAATACATTATCACAAAGTAATACTTTTCACCTTAAATAAGTAGCAAAAACACTTTACTGAATATAATCTCATTTCTTACCCATCTTTGTAACCAAAATATTACCATAAAACTTATATTAAGCAACATATAGCATATAAAAGGTAAACTTGGGGCATAATCATACTTAAATGGAATAACCATATGGTCGACTTCCACAAATCATTCTTACAAATGGAATAGCCATAAAATCAACTTCTAAACCCAATGAATTGGAGGTTATAATGTAACCACCCGTCCTTGGTTTATCACGGAACCACCCATCATTTGGTTTATCACATAACCACCCGTCAAATATCTAAGTACCATTACATAATAATCACACATAAAAGATTGAAAATATCAACATTTCAAATATAAATTTCATTTTCAATCACAAGAAATAATTTCAAGATATTAAAATAGTAAATCCACTTTCAAACCCATTTTCAATACCAAAATATGTAAAAATGGTATATGGTATTTATTTTCCATTTAAAAACATCATGGCTTGTTAAGGAATCCAAAAATCAAATAATGCTCGCAGTGGAAAAAAGGTTGTTGTCACCGCATACGTTAAAAAGAAACATTCCCTTTGTCATTTAGTAAAATGTTATGTAGAAAAAGATTCCCTTTTAATGAAATTTAAATTAAAAGGTTTTTATACACCGTATAAAACTAAGTTGTGTGTAAATCAAAATATGCCTCAAAGAAAGGAGATTGAGACAAAGTCGCATACCTCGTGTCCGACTTGACTCGTTCGTTCTTTAATTTCCTGAATAATAAACTTAAGTTAATTTATAATTGATTCAGAACCTTTTTCAAGTTTATTTTTCCTTTTATATCACTTATTACCTTGCTATAACAATTAGTTAATTTTTTGAGTTCATATCGGACATTTTGTCGATGTTCATAACTTGAGTCAAAAATGAACTTGTTATAATTATAAATTGTCCATGTGGTCAAAAGTCCATTTTCTCCAGAATGATATTCATGATTTATATATCACATATATCATATATATCCATTATATATGTATTTAGAATAGTCCATATCATTTGGATATAAGAAATGAAATGCAATGTTCATGGAGATGGTAAGCCGTACGTACGCATGAACGCTACTTTCATTTCTTTTTCATATTTAAAGGAATGAAAACTAAATTATAAATAGGTATATTATAATTAAAGTATAATATAAATTTTATATATGTTATATAATTTCATCAATTACATCCTTTATATGTTCCATGTATAGCATGAATGAGTCATATCACTTTGAGGGAGTGGTAGTTCGCACTCCCTCAAATGAAATTATCGTATTTATACAACATGAAAAGCATAAATGTATGTTCTAAATGATAATTACATAATAATATAGATAAAATAAATATCATAAATATCATATATAATTACAGTTTCATCGTAATGGAAACCATGAGAGGTGGTAGGGGAAAATCAAACAATCATTGTTTTGCGAGGCAATAGTTCGTTGTACACAGAAATAATATGTTCGTATCTATTAGATGAAGGTGTGTATAAGTTTAGTTCGAATACTTCTCATAAAAACATCCTATTATATTGAGGATACTATTTTTTTATATAAATAACGAATAAGAAGAGAATAAGGAGCGGAGAAGGAAAAATAATGGAAAGGAACTTGGGATAAGACATTACCTCAAATCGGGTAACTCCTTTTGATTAAAGCTAAATGCCTTATTTAATTGCCTTATTCACAAGTTAAGGCTTATATAAGGAAGATATATATTTTGGGAGCTTATTTTGGTAGATTTTGGATGAGTAAAGAGGTCTTGAGAGGTGTGAGTAAGGGTTATATGTGGTGTCCTTTTATAAGAGGGAGGAGGGGCACTTAAGGAATATCTTGAATTATTATTTTATTATAAATTATATTTTGAGTATAAATGAGTAAAAATTCATCTAGTTATAAGTTAATAGGGATATAAGTCTAAATAAAATCATCCAATAATAATTATACAGGTTTTGGATATTTTTTAATCCTTATATTTTTTATTTAACCCTTTTTACTCTTACCGTTTTATCAAACATTTAACACTTTGATAATAAAAATAGCTACCAAAACATGAAAAATATGAAATTAAATAGTCAATAATAAAATTTTAGACTTATGATAACTATTTTACAGAGTATTAGATTTTTTTAAATTTTATAATATTTAATAAAATATTTTATATTTTAAAATATGAATTATGTCAATTTTGACACTATTCATATCGTGACTTTTTTAAAAATCTATAAAAACATTATTGATTTGAAAAAACTTCATTAATACAAATATAATATGTAAATATCATCCAAAAAATTTGTGTATTACATCAAAATAACCAAATTACATTTATTTTAACATTTATAATATCATTTATTTGAATCCTTTATTAGTGAAGAAATCACTACATCATCATTGTGTCATAATTAAATTTACCTATTTAATCTCTAATAATTATAAATAAAATACCATGATTTAGGAATTATTTTTTTCTTTATAATGAATATTTATATATGAAAATATAACTTATATAAATCCATATAAAAATTATTTTACTAAAAGATACATGTTTAGGTTATATTTTCCTTAACTTTAAATTAAAAGTAATTAAATGTCATTTCACACACAGGTGGCTTCATGGGGTCCTAAAATAGACTCTAGGATAACCATAGTCGAATATATGTCATAAAATAGTATTATGACTTATGTTAGGTTAATTGTATTTTATTATAATATTATTTTTTACCCTTATTTACCAGATTTACCCTTTAACCATGGTAAATAAAATACTCACTGAAGTTACTATTCATAATGTCTAAAAATAAAAGTTACCTATTTACACAATTTTTAACTCCTGATTCAAAATTTGGAATCCATTTTTCCAAATTAAAAAACATAAAATCTGTAGAAATTAATTTAAAATTAATTCCCGTTGTCAAAACCAAAAAGCGTGTTTTTAAGAAATAATAACTCTCAAAAGATTGAAATGTGTTTATGTTTAATTAAAAAGTGAAATTATTTCCAATGAAAAAAATTGGATTAAATGGTAAAAACATAATCTAATTACACTTTAAAACCAATTAAAAATATAATCTAATCATATAAATAAATCAGATGAAAAGATATTTTTGACTTAAAATGCATTATTTTTTACTATTCATTAAAAACTGAA
The DNA here is from genome assembly GCA_963277665.1 of Viscum album. Taxonomy (NCBI): domain Eukaryota; kingdom Viridiplantae; phylum Streptophyta; class Magnoliopsida; order Santalales; family Viscaceae; genus Viscum; species Viscum album. The sequence goes on along the minus strand of OY728129.1, from coordinate 718,943,469 downwards.
CTTTATCAGAAAAATACCAAAAATTTACTCAAAGTAAATTTTGATGTCTTTCTTCTAAATAAGAAGTTTATTTTATCAAATGGAACATATAAAAGTGACAAAAACCAGATTTAAAAGGGGTTCTCCATCAAAAGGTGGTAAAACTACCTTTTAAAAACATTAGAGTATTTATGCTTAAAATTGGATTAATTCTCATTTTAAGCCTCTAAATTTTATTGGATAAATGTAAAAACAATTAAAAAACATGTTTAATCATAATATGGTTAGTTCTGTTCATTCCCTCCAATGAAATAGCTAGGCATTAACTACCATTTAAAATAGTAATATTATGTTATTATTTTTCAGTATGACTGAGCCTTGTGTGCAACATGAGATTTCAGAGAAACCCATTATTGTGTGTTGGGTATGCCATTGAACATAGAATCCACTTTAAATTAAAATTAATATCTTATTCATAAGTATTAATATAAATCAAAAGTATTATTATATAAATACCTAGGTCATTACTTCCTTCCCCCTTTTGGGAATTATGTACTCGCAGTTTTATTCACTTATCAAATAAGTGGTGGTATTTATCCCTCATATCATTTTTAGATTTCCATGTTTTATCTTCAACCATTTGGTTTTTCACAAAACCTTTACCTGATGAATTACCTTATTTTGTAACACTTTCTCTCTTCGGTCAAGAATTTGGTTCGGTTGTTCCTCATAAGAAAGATTATCTTACAACTAAACTACCTTTAGACTCAAAAAAGGAGATGGATCTGGTATATACTTTCTCAACATTTAAACATGAAAAACATTATGTACCTGGGATAAACTTGGAGGTAAATCCACTCTATAGGCAATTGATTCAACTTTCTCTAAGATTTCATAGGATCCAATGAACCTCGAACTCAGCTTTCCCTTCTTACCAAAATGCATCACACTTTTCCATGGAGAAACTTTGAGAAAAACATAATCACCTACCTCAAAAGAAAGATCCTTCCTCTAGTTATCCACATAACTTTTTTGCATGCTCTATGCTGTCCTCATGTGATTCTGAATTAACTGAACTTTTTCTATCATCTATTCTAAAAATTCTGTTCTCATCAAGTTCTTTTCACCTACTTCATCAAAAAAAGCTGTAGTTTGACACTACTTTCTATATAATGCCTCAAATAGTGTCATTTGTATACTGGAATGAAAACTGTTATTATAAGAAAACTCAACCAAAGAAAGATGGTGTTTCCAATTTCACAAGTAATCCATTGAAGAATTATGTATCATATCTTGCAATGTATTAATTGTTCATTCTGACTGCCCAGCTGATTGAGGATGAAAATCTGTACTAAAATTTAATTCAATACCCAATGACTTCTGAAATCCCTACCAAAAGTTAGAAGTGAACTTGGGATCACGAACAAATATGATGGAGAGGGGAACTCCATGTAACCTGAATATCTCTTTAATATACAATTGAGAAAGTTTACCTAGAGTCAAAGTATATAGAATAGGAAGTAAATGAGCATATTTAGTCAATCGATCAACAATAACTCAGATTTCATTGTTACATTGAGAATTATTTAGTAATGCCACTATGAAATCCATGGACACATTTTCCCATTTCCAATCTAGAATTAGAAAAGGTTGAAGCATCCATTTTGGAAATTTCCACTCTGATTTAACCTATTGAAAAGTCAAACACTTTATAGTAAAGTCAATAATATCTCTTTTCATTCCATCCCACCAGTAATACTCCCAAAGATCTATGTACATCTTAGTACTACCGGGATGAACTAAAAATGGAGAACTATGAGCTACAAATAACAACTATTTCTTAAACTGTGAATTACAAGGCACACATAATCTCTTCCCAAATATCAAAATAAAATCATTATTAATGTTAAATTCAGGAAACTTACCCTTCTAAACCAACTCTACCTTTATATACAACTCACTATCTTCCTTATGCACTCACTTAATTCTGTCTGATAGAGATGATTTCACTAACACTTGAAACAAAACATATGAATTTCCTGAACCAACAACTTATATTCCAAATTTCATTAAATCATTAATCAAAGGATCTTATTCCAAACATAGCATAGTTAATGTAGCATCACTCTTTCGGCTCAAAGTGTCATCCAATTTATTTCCCTTTCCTAGATGGTAATGGATCGTGTAATCATAATCCTTGATTAATTCTAACCATCTCCTCTGTCTCATTTTTAATTCCTTCTGAGTGAATATATAATTAAAACTTTTGTGATCAGTATATATTTCACACTTTACACCATAAAAATGATTCCTCCAAATTTTTAATGTAAAAACAACAACAGCTAATTCCAAATCATTTATAGGGTAATTTAACTCATGAGGTTTCAACTGATGTGAAGCATAAGCAATTAACTGGTCATTATTCATTAGGACACAACCAATTCTTTTCAACAAATCATCACTGTAGATAACAAACTCTCCATTTCTAGAAGGTAATGCCAATGCTGGAGAATTCACCAATCTTCTTTTCAATTCCGGAAAACGATCACCATATTATTTTTTCCAGATAAACTTAACACATTTTCGAGTTAACTTATTCATTAGGCTAGATAACTGTGAAAAATTTTCAACAATCCTTCTATAATAGCCTACCAAACCAATAAAACTACAAATCTAGGTTATATTTGTTGGTCTTGGACATTCTTCAACAAATTTTTTTAAGCAGTATCAACAGTTATGCCATTTTTTGTAATAATGTGACTAATGAATGAAATTTGTTGTAACCAAAACTCACACTTGATGAATTTCCCATACAACTTATTTTATTTTAAGGTTTGTAAGACAACTCTTAAATGAATTTCATGTTCCTGTTTAATTTTGGAATATACCAAAATGTCATCAATAAACACAACCACAAAGTTATCCAAGAACTCATGGAAAATTTTATTCATAAGATCCATGAATACAGTTGGTGAATTGGTTAAACCAAAAGGCATAACAAAAAATTCATGATGGACATGTCTAGTACGAAACTTGGTCTTCAGGATATCTATTTCCTTTACTTTCAACTGATCATACCCCGACCTCAAGTTAATCTTTGAAAAATACTGAGCTCCCAGAAGTTGATCAAAAAAATCATCAATGTGTGGCAAAGGATACTTGTTCTTAATAGTGATATTATTCAAGGCTCTATAATCAATGCAAATTCTCCTTGAACCATTTTTTTTAACAAACAAAACTAGAGTACCCCATGGTGATGTGTTGGGTTGAATAAAAATTTTATCTAACAACTCCTACAATTGTTTCTTTAACTCTAAAAGTTCAATTTGATCCATTAGATAAGGGGGTTTTGAAATTGGTTTAGTATCAGGAACTAATTCAATAGTAAATTCAACTTCCCAGTCAGGTATAATACCAGGAAACTCTTCAAGAAAACATTAAGATACTCATTTACTACTGGCACATCCTTAATCTGAACAGTTCCTTTTTTTTCAGAAATATGTGCTAGGTAACATTCATTTCTATCTCTCACTAGTTTCTCAGCTTCCTGATATGTTATCAGAGATAAGGGTTCATTATTGTACATAAACAGAAATTATTTCTAAAAACAAACCTATTTAGCTCTACAGTAAATCTTAGCATGGTAAACAGAAAGTCAATATATTCCCAAAATAACATCAAACTCTACTAGAGGCAAAACAACAAGGTTTTAAGGTAAATTCTTTCCACAAATAAGGATAGAAAGATTCTTATAATTTCTTTTTTCCTTGAAATTTCCCCCATGTGTTTTTACCATAAGTTTTGGATTCATTTCTTGAGGTATAATTCCAAATTTACTAGAAAATTTCTCAGAAATGAGAGAATGTTTAGATCCTGAATCAAACAACACATTGGCATAATCTGAAAAAACAAAGTGCCTAATACAACTTCATTTGATGGTCCCACATCAACCATAGTAGTAGAAAAAGATTTTTCCCCACCCTTCTGATTTTGATATGTCTGGTTTCAACCCGGGGTAATAAACTTTGGACACACATTGGCATAATTTCCAAACTCATTGCAACTAAAACAAATTACCACTGGATTTTCATTACTTGCTTGATCATATTCCTTACAGTTACGAGCAATATGACCAGTCTTACCACACTAGAAGCAATTTCCATATTTTTAGAGACATTCTCTAGGATTATTTTTACCACACTTCTCACAAGGTGGAAATTTAAGTTCCAGGATTCTTTGATGAATTCTTTCCCTTTGCCTGCCAATTGGACCTCTTCTTTTGCTTGCTCTCTTGGAACACCTGATCATCAGAAAACTTAATTTATATCATCTCATCACATCTGACAAGTTTCTCATAGATTTTGAATTCATGAGAGGCTAATGCTCTTAGATATTATGGCTTCAGTCCTGAGTAAAATCGATTTATATTACTATCAAGATCTCAGATGAAATTTGGAGCATACTCTACCAGTCAAGTGAAATTGTCTTCATAAACAGCCACTGAGTCATCCTCCTACCTCAATTCCAAGAATTGTTTTTCCATCTTAATTTGAACCACCTTAGGAAAATATTTCTCAAGAAAAATACATTTTAATTATTCCCAACAAAGAGCATCAATATCCTCACTGTCCCTGATATTTTTAACCATCAACCACCACTGATCTACTTCTTCTTCAAAATGATAAATAGAAAGACTAACCTTTTGATTGTTTTTACAACCCATATCATTGAAAATCTTTTCCAGTGCTTTGATCCACCCTTTATCTTGAACAGGGTCATATGATCCTCTGAATGATGGGGGATGTTGCCTTATGAAATGCTCCACTATTGACATGTTCTTCTATGGTTGATCTGAATGATCTCGTGCATGGATATCACCACCATTTATAGCCTGAGTCAACTTTTCCATCACTACAACAAACTATTCAGTTCCGATTCTGACCATCTCAGGTTTTTGAATTGGAAGGTTGTTTTACTCTTGATGTTGTTCCATCATAGATACCTTGTTTCCTCTGTGGAAACCCATTTTAAACATAGAAATATCTTAGGCGAAGCAACATGGTAACCTTAAAATGCTATATCATTTCAGTCTTACCATAAATTAAAAATAATTTATGCATATTCTATTAACAAAATTCTAACTCCAAAAGTTATCTAAACTGACCTATGATACCAACTATAAGGCCACATCCTTAAACATTACATAATTATAGAATTAAGTTAATAATTCACATTGAGGATCTTTTCAGGTTTTAATCTTTAGATAATTAGTTCATAACTTATAAAAAACATCTTAAATATTACACGTAGACACTTTTACTTAGTATCCATTTTTTCATAAAATAAAAACTCATAAAAGAAAAGAAACATGTTTAGTTCCATGTTTTAAACAACATGACTTTTCATTGATCCTATTACACCTTAATTCCTCTGAAAAACATTTCAAAAACTTGGGATGAGCATAAAAAGATCAGTAAGGGATACACAAAGAAGGAAAGCTGTTAGTTTTCAAAACAACATGTAAACTATGAATACTTTATCATAAAGTAATACTTTTCACCTTAAATAAGTAAAAAAACACTTCACTAAATATAATATCATTACTTAAAATCCTTTTTAACCAAAAAATTACCATAAAACCCATAAAAAACATATATCATATAAAAGTTAAACTTGGTACATAATCATACTTAAATGGAATAATCATAAGGTCTACTTCTAAAAATCATTCTTACAAATGAAATAGCCATACGAACAATTTTCATACCCAATTAATTGGAGGTTATAACGTAACCACCCATACTTGGTTTATTATGGAACCACCTGTCATTTGGTTTATCACTTAACCACATTTCAAATGTCCAAGTACCATTATATAATCATCATACATAAAAGATTGCAAATATCAACATTTCAAACATAAATTTCATTTGAAATCACAAGAAATAATTTCAAGATATTGAAATAGTAAATCCAATTTCAAAACCATTTTCAATACCAAAATATGTAAAAGGTGTATATGGTATTTATTTTTCATTTAAAAACATCACGTCTTGTTAATGAATCCAAATATCAAATAATTCTCACGGTGGAGAAAAGGTTGTTGTCACCGCATACATTAAAAAAAACATTACCTTTTTCATTTAGTAAAACTCTACGTAGAAAAATATTTCCTTTGAATGAAATTAAATTTCAAAGGGGTTTACATACCATATAAAATCAAGTCATGTATAAATCAAAATATTCCTCAAAGAAAGGAGATTGAGACAAAGTCCCTTAACTCGTTTCCGACTTGACTCATTCATTCTTTATTTTCCTAAATAATAAACTTAATTTAATTTATAATTAATTCAAACCCTTTTTTAAGTTTATTATTCCTTTTATATCACTTATTACCTTGATATACCAATTAGTTAATTATTTAAGTTCATATCAGGCATTTTGTCGATGTTCAGAACTTGAGTCAAAAATGAACTTTTTATAATTATAAATTGTCCATGTGGTTAAAATTCCATTATATACAGAAAGATATTCATGATTTAGATATCACATATATCATATATATCTAGTATATATTTATTTATAATATTCCATAGCATTTGGATATAATAAATGAAATTCACTATTTATGGAGACGGTAAGTCGTATGTACACATGAACGCTACTTTCATTTCTTTTTCATATTTAAAGGAATGAAAACTAAATGATACATATGTATATTATAATTATAGTATAATATTAATGTTATATATGTTACATAAGTTCATTAATTCTATCCTTTATACGTTCCTTGTATAGCATGAACGAGTCATATCACTTTGAGGGGGCGGTAATGCGCATTTCCTCAAATGAAATTATCATATTTATAAAACATGAAAAGAATAAAGGTATGTTATAAATGATAATTAAAGAAGAATAGAGATAAAATAAATATCATAAATATCATATATAATTACACTACCATCATAATTGCCACCATGATAGGTGGTAGGAGAAAATCAAATAATCATCATTTTGTGAGGCAGCAGTTCGTCGTACACAGAAACAGTATGTTCGTATCCATTAGATGGAGGTGTGTGTAAGTGTAGTTATAATCCTTATCATAAAAAAAAAACCTATTATATGTAGGATACTATTTTTTTATATAAACTAAGAATAAAAATATCATAAGGAGTGGATAAAGAAAAATAATGGAAAGGAACTTGAGAAAAGATGTTACCTCAAATCGGGTAACTCCTTTTGAGTTAAGATTACAGGACTTTTTTATTTGCCTTATACCCAAGTTAAGTCTTCTAATATAATAAGAATATAAGTCTAAATAAAATCATCCAATGATAATTAGACATGTTTTGAATATTTTTTAATCCTTATCTTTTTTATTTAACCCTTTTTTACTCTTACCATTTTATCAAGCATTTAACACTTTGAGAATCAAAATAGTTATCAAAACATGAAAAATATCCAATTAAAGATTAGATAATAAAATTTTAGAATTATAATAATTATTTTTCCAAATCTTATATTTTTTGTAATTTTATATTATTTAATAAAATATTTTATATTTTAAAATATAAAATATGTCAATTTTGACACTATTCATATCATGACTTTTTTAAAAATCCATAAAAACTATATTGATTCAAAAAAATATCATTAATACAAATAAAAAATGTAACTATCATCCATAAAATTCGTGGATGATATCAAAATAACGAAATTAAATTTATTTTAACATTTATAATATCATTTATTTGAATCCTTTATTAATGAAGCAATCACTACAGCATCACTGTGTCAAAATTAAATTCATTTATTTAATATCTAAAAATTATAAATAAAATAACATAATTTATTAAATATTTTTATATTTCTAATTACTATTTATAGTCAAAAAAATAACTTATATAACCCCATGTAAAAAAAATTATCAAAAGATACATGGTTAGGTTATATTTTCCTTAACTTTAAATTAAAAGTAATTAAATGTCATTTTCACACACAAGTGGCTCCATGGGGTCATAAAATCGACTAAAGGATTCCCATAGTCTGATATATATCATACAATAGGATTAGAACACGTGTTAGGGTAATTTAGTATTATTATAATATTATTTTTTACCCTTATTTACCAGATTTACCCTTTAACCATGGTAAATAAAATATTTATTAAAGTTACTATTTATAATGTATAAAAATAAAAGTTACCTATTTACATAATTTGGACCTCCTGATTCCAAATTTGGAATCCATTTTTCCAAATTCAAAATACAGAATTTGCAGAAATTAATTTAAAATTAATTCTCGTTGTCAAAACCAAAAAGCGTGTTTTTAAGAAATAATAACTATCAAAAGATTGACATGTGTTAATGTCTAATTAAAAAGTGAAATTACTTACAATGAACAAAATTGGATTAAATGGTAAAAAAATAATATAATTACACTTTAAAACTAATTAAAATATAATCTAACCATATAAATAAATCAGATGAAAATACAGTTTTGACTTAAAATGCAGTATTTTTTACTATTCATTAAAAATGTACTTTATCATAAAAATACCAAAAATTTAACCAAAGTAAATTTTTATGTCCCTATTCTAAATAAGAAGTTTATTTTTTTCAAATTAAACATATAAAAGTAACAAAAAATAGATTTAAAAGATGTTCTCCATCAAAAGGCGGTAAAACTACCTTTTAAAAACATTAGAGTATTTTTTCTTAAAATTGGATTCATTCTCATTTTAAGCCTCTAAATTTTATTGAATAAATGTAAAAACATTTAAAAAACATGTTTAATCATAATATGGTTAGTTATGTTCATTACCTCCAATACAATGTCTAGGTGTTAACCCCCATTTAAAATAATAATATTATGTTATTATTTTTCAGTATGACTCAGGCTTATGTACAACATGAGATTTCAGAGAAACCCATTGTTGCATGTTAGGTACACCATAGAACATAGAATCCAATTTAAAGTAAAATTAATATATTATTCATAATTATTGATAGAAATCAAAAGTATTATTCTATAAATACCAAGGTCGTTGTAATAATTCACTTCCAGGTTTTTTAATCCACCATTAGTTAAATTTTTCTTCTAAAATTTTTATTTATTTTTTTAATTGATGTTATTAAAATAATTACTTTGTTATATATTTTATTATTTTATATTGAAATATAATTGAAACTGTAACAGACCAAGACCCACACTCTTAGATCATATGCTAAAATCCATTACTTTTCATTTCTGTCTTTGATGCCTGTAATTGTGACCAAAATTTTTCATCTAAAACTTACAACATCAAAATGAAAATTTGGATCATGTACAACCTCAAGGAACTTTTAGGTTTAGAGTTTTATAGAATTATTAAAAACTCTTACATAAAAATCTCATATCAAATTGGACTCATAAGTCATCAAAATTATATTTCTCCCATTTAACCCATCTTTTCTTATTTCACAAAAGGTCATCAACATCATCATTGGAAAATCATTTATAGACATAAATCCTTTAACAAAATTATTTAAAACCTCTGGAAAAGGAAACATAATAAGGGTGAGTTCATATGATTAGTAAGGTTAAATATAAACATTAACAATTAAATGTCATCAATGAGAATAAGATTTCATAAGGATATGATGACATAATCAAAGTGAATGAGAGAATCCTAAAATAACTCATACCCATCAATATATAGACCATAAAATATGAAAACATAGAAAAGAACAGATTCATCAGAATCAAAAATAATGAACCATGTGATATCAATCTCGATTATTAGAAACATTATAAACACATAGCAAGCAAAGATATAACATATTGGTATCATGGAACATCATCTCTTTGAACCATTATAAAAATCTTACTGAACCCATACAAATGGAATAACCAATATGGATGAATTCTATCTCTACAGTACCCAATTCATCAGAGCACTATCTGGGTGCACCCATTATATAATCTATAATGGCCTAACCTGACACTGTCTGGTCACACCCATTATTAATAATTTCCAAGAAGTAAATATATAGATAATTCATCAAAACTCATTAAAACATCATTTATTCTTTTCAGAATATGATTAATCTGTGGAAAGGAAATGGGTTCTGCAATAATATCTTTGAAATATAAACAACCCATGGAAAATAAATGGGTTTGACCAGAATATATTTAGTAAATAATCAACCCATGGAAAATAAATGGGTTTCATAATAATATATTTAGTACACAATCAACCCGTGGAAAAGAAACAGGTTTCACAACAATATCTTTAGGATATAATCAACCCATGGAAAAAAATAGGTTTCACAGTAATATATTTAGGACATAATCAACTCATGGAAAAGAAATGGGATTCACAAGAATCTATTTAGTACATAATCAACCCATGGAAAATAAACAGGTTTCACAACAATCTCTTTAGGACAAAATCAACCCATGGAAAAGAAATGAGTTTCATAATAATATCTTTGAAATAAGAATAATACATAAAAATAATGAATGAGGATTGTATCAATGCAAAATATCTCTAGTGTAGAATAAGTAATAACAAGTTTTGTTAATTTTTATGAATGGTAAAGAACTTAAAATATCATTAAAAACATTCTTGAGGAAAATAAAATTTAAACATTCCAAATCGTCCCATACCACTTTGAAAATTTTGAATCATTAACCCCATGAAGGGAATAACATTAAATGAAACTTATAATATCATGAGAATAAGAATATTAATTATATAACATTTCAAAGATCCATTATATACAACTTATAAATAAAGATAGGTATATAAAGTAACAAATGTCACAGAGAAGGAAAATTGTGACAACAATCCATTACCACTTTGGTAACTTTGAAAACGTAAACCCCATGAAAGATAGATAATAAAATGAATATGTAAATAACAATAAATTTAAGGTTCATAATCATCAAATACATTCCTGGGTATTAGATACACCACACACAGAAAATAAGTGGTGAATGTGGAATAAGTCTCGTAGAAATAAAAGAGAGATTAAAAACCCTCTTACAATTGTGGTAAAATCTTAATTGGAAACCCCAAAAGTAATAAAAATAAAATAAAAAATTTAAATACCATGAAGATAAAATAATTAAATATATAATATATAAAAAGGGATAGTATATACACCCCAAAAAAGAAATAAGTTGTGATTATGATGTATATCTCACAAAAGTAAAAGTGAGACACGAATCCCTTACTACTGAGTAACTTTTGAATCATGAGATCCATAGAATAATAAAATAAATTTAAATATTTAATATCATAAAATAAATGAACTTTTGATATAAAAATTCATAGGATATTAGATACACCATATTAAAATAACTAGGTACATAATAACAAATAAGTCTCAATGGAATATAATTTGTGACGAAACACCTTTCAATTGTAGTAACATCTAAATTTAAAACCCCAAAAGTAAAAATAACCAAATGAAAAATTTATATACCATGAATATAAAATAATTAATTATGTAGTATATCAAAATTTATGGTAGATACACCACATAAGATAAATAAGTAGTGATTATGACATATGCCTTATGAAACTAAAAGTGAGACAAGTTTCCCATACCTCGAGTATGATTTTTCATGTTTGTTCTCTATATTCTTAAATAATAAACTTATATTAATTATATAATTTCTTAATAACATTTTACAATTTTATTATTAATTTTATTTCACTTATAAACAATTTATATATAATTACTTAATAAATAATGTTTAAGTTGGATGTTTTGACCATATTCAGCTTATATCTCAAAACTGACTTCAATGGGTCGACTATGGCCAATGAGATAATTATATAAAAATATAAATAATAATAATAATGGCATAATTATCATATTTATACATCAATTGAACTTTAAAAACTAATTATTAATGATTTTTATGAAAAAATAACCAACATTGCAATCATAGAGATGGTAGGTTGTATGTACACATGAGTAACGTTTCCATTTTTCAATGATCCTTATTAAAAGAAGGTAAGTAACATTTATCTTTATATAATGATAATTATATCATATATACCATATTATTTAATCATGTATACTTAAATATATAATTATTGTGATGTAAAAGGAATCACATTGCGTCTAGGAGGTGGTAGTCTACACATCCACGAATGACGTTATCACTTTTTCAGTGTGTGAAAGGTCAATAAAGAGAATGATATATTATATTTAAATAAAGGTAATTATGTAATTAATATTATATAGATTTTATTTATGTCACATATTTTTAATTAAACTCATCCTTAATACATTCTATGTAATGTGTGAATGTATCACATCGCTTTGAGGAGGTGGTAGTCCTCACATCCACAAATGATGTTATCGTATTTAAAAAAATGGAAAGCATAAAGTTATGTGTTATATAAAAATTTCATAAGTATTAATAAAACATAAATATCATATATATAATATAAAAACTTGGTTTCCATCAAAATTCTGAACCATGAGAGGTGGTAAAGGAAAAAAATAATGACATTGTTTCGCGAGGCGATAGTTCACCGTACACGAATGGTAATTTTTTTTACACATTTGATGGAAGTGTGTGTAGGTGTATTTAGAACCCTTAACAAAAAAATATCAGTATATTTAGAATACTTATGTTACTATATAAAAATGTAATAATAATAATTTAATTATTTTTAGAAAGAAATAAAACAAAAGTGATCGTTGAAGAATGTTACCTTTTTTTCGGGTAACTCATTCTGGTTTACACCAAAGGACTTATTTGGATTTCTTTATGAAAAAATTTAGGATTATAGTATTAGATTAGTTAATTTGGGAACTTATTTGTGAAGGGGTTTGATGATCCAAAAGGGATTGATAGGTGTTAAGAGAGGGGGGGTGAGTGTCTTTTTATAGTGGAGAGGGAGTAGCATTCTTGTAAATACCAAAAGGTAAACACAATTGGGAGGTCCATCTTACCTCATGTGATAAAAAATGGAAAAATAATGTATTAAAGGTTAATTATTATCAATAAACACTCACACCTCACAAAAATAAAATATTTTTTTATCATTTTGTTCCTTAGTCTTTAAGTTTCTTTATTTTTTTTTATTTTGGTTTTTTCATTTAGGTAACTAGTTTTCTAACTTATGTAATTCATCCATTTAGACTAAATTAAAGTAGTACATATTATAAAATTTATCCCCAATAATTATAAAATATTAAATAAAATTTATAAAATAAAATTTCATATTTTTTTATATTAATTTTAACAGAAACGCATGTAACGTGCAAAAACACTGCTTTAATTCCAACTATACCAACAAAGTTTTTACTATTTATGAGTCAAAATGTTCATTATAAAATATAAATTGGCCCATAAATGGAATATATTTTATATTTATTAACACTTAAAAATAAATTTTAATAAGATAATATTTTTAGTAATTTTAAATCATTTAATGAAATATCATTTATTTTATTTAATTATTAACTAAATAATACATACGTTGGCATCTCTTAATAATTTAACATAATTATATCATCTCTAAAAGTTAAATATAAACTATTATGAGAAAAATAACTCATTTATCTTTAAAAATAATATTTATAACCAAACCTATGTAGCTTCTTCCCTACTTCATAGCTTTATAAGTGTTAAAGGAAAGGAATGTTCGTTTTTTGTCTTTTTTCCTTGCATAACTTATTATATGGGTCACTTTCATGTAATAGTGTCCCAATAACTCATAAAAATATAGGATAAGGTGTTTAGGATATAAATATGTCTATAAAATGTGTTTTATAAAAGTTTTGGGTCATCTATACACCTTATATTCTAAGTTTAATCATTAAGTAAGCATGTTTTTACCTTAATCTATTTAATTAATTTTAATTGCTTTCACTAATCATTTTGTTCAAAAAATTAAGTTTATATTATTATAGAAAAAATTAAATATTTATTAAAAATATATATATCCATTTCTCTAAATTAAATTCACATAAGTGGCTAAAATTAATTTAAAATTAATCTTGTGGACGCTTCGAGATAACGGGTTTTTAAGGAGAAAAGTTCAAAAGTTTGAAGTGTTTTTATATCCAATTTCAATGTAAAATTAAATCTATTGACCTAAATTAGATTTATTGATGTATAATTGAACTAATTATACTTTAAAACTAATTTATAATATAATTTAACTATATAAATAAATTTGATGAAAAAACAGTTTTCAATTAAAATGTAGTGTTTTTCACTATTCATCAAAAAATGAAACTTCTCAGAAAAATATCAAAAAATAATCCAAATTAAATTTTTATATTAATATTTCTAAAAATAATTTTATTTTTTAAAATAAAAATTATAAATGTTCCAAAAATTATATTTAAAATAGGTGCACTATTAAAAGGTGATAAAACTTCCCTTTAAAAATATATTGTTTTTTATGCTTAAAATCAGATTTATTCTTATATTAACAATATCAAAGTTATTGGAAGAATTTAAAAATATTTTATTAAATATATAACATATAAATATCATTAATATGATTCACTAATAGAGATTAATTTAATTTATTAATATAAAATGTCACTCTGGTCATAAAAATGGTTTTCATGAAAACACATTCTTTATATTCAGTTGGACTTTATTTTCATTTATAGTTAATAGTAACCAATGAATTCATTTTATAAACAATTTTAAGGTATATTTTCATAATTTAGTTAATCTCATTCATTATCTCCATTCAAATGGCTAGGTAATAGTAATCATAATAATATTAATAGTATATTGTTGTCTCGTAAGACTCGGGCTTGTGTGTAACATAAGTCATCAAAGTAACTTGATGATTCATGCAATGCGAGATAAAATTGGTTTTTCATGTGATGAAAACTAAACTATGTATTTCATGTAACAGAATCTATTAAATAATTTAAATTAATTTAAAAGAATATATTTTATAAAATTGCAGGATATTACAGCTTACCCCCCTTAAAATGAATTTCACCCATGAAATTTGTCTTGGTTATAAAATGAGTAACATTTATAGAATTAATTTATTGAAACCCACATCATAAAAAGAGTTCAAAAAACATACTCTTAAAAATGGAAAGTGGGAAACATAAATTTCACCATAAGTTATGCATGACTAGGATTCCACATAAGGGGAACATATATGGGAATAGAAAAAAAGCGTAAATAATTATAGAGACTGATTGATTTCATTGACCACAAACTAGTGAATGATCAATGGAAATTTAATTTCATAAATAAAATAAATATATTGTTATATAAAACACCATTGGTTTGTCATAATTGAAGGTACTAAGATAATAATTTTGTTTCAAGATCCTTTTCCTAGAGTTAAATATTTATCTTATCATCTAGACCAAGAGAAAATAAATAGGTAAATATACTTAATTGATTCATATGATTTCATCATTTAATCAATTTACACTAAAATATAATTTTTTTCTCTAAAATATAATTATTCTAGATGTAACACCCCAATCTCCCATGGTATGATTCTTCTTAATAATTTAATAGTTTGCGCTACACGCAACACCGAGTTTGAGCACACCATTACCTATTAAACTAGCTGTTTGAAAAAGAATTTATGAATAGTATTAACCATATTTTAAACTTAATATATCCCATATAATTTTAACATTCATATCATGTGTTTCTTAGACATAATATAAGGACAAATTAAATTTTTCAGATAAAAGAAGTATTTAAAAAAAACAGTTTTTCTGCCTTTTAATGGAGAACCCTTTTTAAATCCAATATTTGACACTTTTATATATTAAATTTGATGAAATTAAATTATTATTTATAATTGGGTCATAAAAATTTAGTTTTTATTAATTTTTGGTACTTTTCTGATAACTTTCATATTTTGACGAATAGTGGAAAATACTAAATTTTAATTTAAAACAATTTTTTTAATCAAAATAATTTATAATGTAAAATTATAAATTTGAGTGGTTTTAAATTATAATTATATTATATTTTTATAATTTAATATAATTTATGTCATTGGAAGTAATTTCACATTTAAATTGGACATAAACACATGTCAATATTTTGATAGTTTTTACTTCTTAAAAACTCACTTTCTAGTTTTGACAACATGAATTAATTTTAAATTAATTACTGCAACTTCTATGTTTGAATTTGTAAAAATGGATATCATATTTGTAATAATAATTTACAAATTTATTAAATAAGTACCATTTATTTTTTGACATTATGAATAGTAACTTCAGTAATTATTTTTATTTACCATGGTTAAAGGGTAAATCAAGTAAATAAAGGAAAAAATAATAATATAATAATATAAAACTATCCTAACAAATGTTATAATCCTATTGGATGTGATATTTACAACCATGGTCATCCTTAATATGATTTTAGGACCCTATGGGACTACTTGGGTGTGATAAGGATATGTTGTAAAAATTAATTTAAAGTAAAGATAATTATAACATAAACATATATCTTTTACTAAAACAATTTTAATAAAGAGTTACATGACTAATATCTTTGACCATAAATAGTAATTAGAAAAATAAAAAAATTTCCTACATCATGGTATTTTATTTATAATTTTTAGACATTAGATAAATATATTTATTTATGACACAATTATAATGCAATGATTACCTTATTAATGAATGATTCAAATAAATGAATTTATAAATATTAAAATAAATGTAATTTAAACATTTTGATGCTATAGAAAAAATTTTGAGATTAAATTAACATATGAGGGATGATTAATTCCTTTTTTTAAGGAATCAAGTTTTTATGACTAACAAAAATCAATTACTAAATAGGGTCAAAATTGACATAAATGAGTTTTTAAAACAAATACTATTTTATTAAATGATATAAAAAACTAAAAATATAAGATTCGTCCAACTGACTTAACTAATGTTAAAAATTTCATTAATGATCCACTTTAGGTTCTATTTTCATTTTATAGTAACTAAATAAACTCTATAGTATGAAAATAAAAGAAGATATAGTAAGTGTTAAACTATTTAACTTAGGGTTAATCCCAAAAGATAAGGTCAATTTCATGAACTAAAATTGTCTAAAAATAATTGGTTGAGATTATTTAGACTCATATTAATCTTATACTCTAAATAAATTACTTTGGAGCTATTTTAAACCGAAAATAAATTTATAATAAATTAATATTTCAATTTTTTCCTAAAGTGCCCCTCACCTCTCTTATAAATGGGCACTTCTCCTTCTATTTAATTCACATCTCTAAAGCACTTTTACTCGGCCAAAACATTCCCATTTGCTCTAAAAACATTCATAATATCATTATATAGACTAAAATTTGGGAATAAATCCATCCTAAGAAGTCCTTTTTTGAAAATCAAAAAGTAGACATCTGAAAAGAGGTAATTATTTTATCCCCACTTTCAAAGTTATCTTCTTCTTCTATTTCCTCTTTCTCTGTTATTTCAATTATAAAATAATAACTCCAGTAAATTAAACATTATTATATGTTATTATAATTATGGTATAACCATATACCTATTTTTACCCATCCTACAAAAAATAATATCACCATGTGTGCGTACATATGGCTTACCGTCTCCACGTCGTGGTGTAAATTGTTTTTCATGTACACTTTATTTCTAAGTATAAAGATGAATAAAATGGATGTAAATAATCAATATAACATGATATTGTTTCTTTAAAATTCATATTTCATCCAATTACATATCATTTAACCATTAAGTAAATGATATCGGTGCTCATGCGAACGTACAACTTCCGTCTCCACGACGCGATGAGACTCATCTTCCACGTTCACCATCCAAGAATGATTATAAGAATAAAAATTATTAATAATTATGAAATATATGACATAATAATTCTAATGGGATCATATATATATGTGTGTGTTTTTGTGTGTGTGTGTGTCATTCACTTACTTCTATTCAATACGATAAGAAAACGAAAACAACGTTCATGCCTACTTACGACCTGTTGTCTCCATGAATGGTGTGTTCCATTTTATTTATATATCTATTATATATATTTATATACAGAATATATATGATATATAAATCATATTTTACATTCTTGAAGTAATTAAATTATTATCTAAGTAATACGATCAAGAATAACAAGTCAAAACATGTATGATAAAGAAAGCAATTATTACCCAAAATGTTGTTTTCACTTAGAAATTATTAAATGGGTATTATAAAGTACTAAATGAATCATATATGATATCATAAATATGGATATTGTCCTGGTATAATTTAATAATTTTTTTAACCATTATACAGGAAGATAACTCACCCTCTACTAAAGGAAAGTATAAGGTATGGGTTAATTCCTCAATCTCATTTTTATCCAAGATTGTTTATGTATAAGTATTTACTGGGAAATATTTATCATCCATGTCCATGTTTCATAAAAATGTTTTCAAAAGGAATATTTTAAGGTTTTATGGAAGGGACTCTTTATCTAGATCATCATTTTAAATTTTTTAAATATTTATTTTTCTAAATCTTTTTAATTAATGTCTATGTTTTCAAAATATTTTTAAGGATTTATTTATATGAACATGATTTTTTTAAAATATTAATTCCTTTAAAAATATTCAAATTTGTATGGGACACTTTGATTCAAAAATCTCTTTTAAATTAATTCCTTTATAAATTGTGTGACTTTTAAATGATTTCAAGGAAAAAGGGACATTTCTTTCAAAGAGTTTTACTAATTATTTTCATATATTTCAACATCCTTTATTAGATATTATTCTAGATTGAGGTTGATTTATTATAATAAAATCTTCCATGTTGTATTTAATGAGTTATGATATGTTTGACTATGGATATGATATTTTTATAACATTCATAGTTTATGGTTAAATTATTTACATTTCGTATGCTAGTTTTAATACGAATGATTATGTTATGTTTCACCCTTTTCTTATGAGGAATGAATTGAACTTAGTAAGTGATGGGCAGGGCCCTCTATAGACCCTTTATGCATCGGAAGGTCTAGTGAGACAAACTAATTTCTTGGAACAAGACCTTGATAGAATATTTGTGTATATTCTTGGCATAAGTCCTTGACTTAGTGGTTAAGATGTATGGCATTATGCATTCCCTCATTATAAGATTAGTAATTGATTTTACATGAGACTATTCAACTAGTAGAATATCCATGTGAATATTTAAATAGAATTATTTGATTTATTCTTTCCATATTATGTTAAAGGTAATTTTTTAAAAGTATTGTGTTTTAGTTTTGTACCTTGCCTTAAAATTTATGCTTATTTGTGATAGATTCCACTATATTGTTTATCCTTACTGAGCATATGAGATCACCCCTATCTTATGTTTTATTTTTCTAAGATTCAAAGAAGTGTTTTATAATTGATATGTAGGGTTAATATAGGGGAATAATATCATTCTACAAGGATTATATATTCTGTATTTTATGTTAGAAATTGTAATGTAAAGTTCATGTACGTAATTTTTTTTCCAAGACTATTAAACTAATCGGTCCTTCGAGACTTGATTCCTTGTAATCATGCCAATGTATTAAAATAATGCATTGGCTCTAGGTAACTGGGGTCAGGGATTTACAATTGTTATTAGAGGAAGTTTAGCAATAACCTTGGAAATATATTGAGAAAACATAGATTAGGGATCATAACCCTAAGATAGACTTTGAGGATAAGTATAGAAGAACCCCCTAGAATTTTGGTAAAATAGAGATTTTATGGATATTTCAAGAAATACATCTTTTTCTAGATACTACAAGTGGAAGTGGTTCAGGCATAGATGTACCTAGGGGTGAAAACTCCACCAAGGTGTTCCGAGCTTGATTCGGGGTAACCTAATACACGACAATAGACCTTACTGCTCACCTGGTTTGACACTCCTAGGGGATATGCTTAGGATAATTCATATTTTCTTTACAAATCATTATGAAGGATTTATGAGTAAATATGTACTCAAAAGAACCATATTTATGATTATGGATTAGATATGCATAAATATTTCAATTTATGTTAAGTATTTTACTAGTTTGGAATTATTCATAATGATTCATAACCTAATCTAGTGTATGTCATTGTTTAGAAATGTAACCTAGTGGAATGAATGGAAATCATATCAATGCACGTAATCCATGTAGGGATTTCCATCCTATGCAAGATAATGATAGTGGAGTTGGTGAAACAAATGAACTAAACTGCTTATAACCATACTGTGACTATTGAATTAGTTTATGAATAATAACCTTACCTGTACAAAGTAACCTAATCCACAACGTGGAGGATCAATGTTAGACTACTTCATGAGACAACAAACTCCAACATTTAATGGGATTACAAATATCATTGTAGTTGAGCAGTGGATAAGTTCCTTCGAGAAAATATTCCCTGATTTGGGGACTAACAAAAGGGAAAAAGTTGTTATGGCAGTCTATCGTCTTTTAGGAGATGCAGATCAATGGTGGTCATTTATTCAAAAATATTAAGGATGATTATGAAGTATCAAATATATAATAGAGGGAGTTTAAAGAACTTTTCCTAGAAAAATAATTTCCTTGAAAAACAACAAGTTGATATGGAAAGTAAATTTCTGAGTCTCAGATAAAAAGAAGATGAGAATATTGCCAAGTATGAGGCTAACTTCACAAGGTTAGCAAGGAACACTATAGTATACATACATAATCCAAGAAGTAATATTTATTGATTCTTTTATGGGTTAAAACCATTCCTCTGAAGGGCATTGTTCTCACTATCTTTCTCATCATACGAATACATAGTCTCATGTGCTTTCAAGATAGAAAAAGAATTATCTAAGTCTTATGACATTAATGTAAGGAAGAGAAGAAGAGAATGGTAGAGAAAGAGACAGATAAAGGGAAAAAGGGAAAGAATGATTTTCCCTTATGTGATAATTGCTGGAAGAAACACACTGGTATTTACCTAAATATAATGGGATTTTTATAGAAATGTGGAGAAAAAGGACACCAATCTCATGATTGTAAGGGGAAGAAAAAGGTTTTCAATGTTCAATGCTAAAATTGTAAAGAAATAAATCATTATGAAAATGATTGTCCAAAGAGTCAAGGAAACATAGATTAAAAGAAGAAAATGGATCAAGGTCAAGATTATGTTGTTACTACAGTTGAAGTGGAATAATTAATGTATTTGTGTTTTTGGATTCAAGAATTATATTTTGGTTATAAGAATAATCTGATATATATAAGGATTGTACTAAAGTACTTTTTATTTTCATTAGGGTTTTAATATGATGAATGTAATCATATATTCAATATGTGATAATAATAGAAAAATTATGTTTTTGGGGAATTTGATGTTACAATTGATTTTGGAAATTTAGAGAGAGTTTGGACAGAAGTATTTTGGATAAATCTAAAGGTTTGAATGGATTATGTTGAACTTTGGATAGTATTTTTTAAGGTTAAAACATTTCTTAAGGTTATTTCTAGAATTTTATAATAATATAGTTTTAAAAAAAGGACAACCCATAGGTCGGGCAACAACCCGTTGCGTTGGACAAGGCTGTGGGAATCAAACCCACAACCAAAGTGCGACAAGGATTTAACGCCTATCACTATCCTATAGGAAGTCCCAGGTTATTAAAAATATTTTTCTTTATGTTATATGTTTATATTTGGAACCTCATACGTTTAATATAAATAGAATATTTTTGAATTTTATTATCTTTTGAAAAGAAAGATCAGTTTGTGGTAAGAATTTGTTAAAGGATGAAACTATACATGTAAATTAATTAAGATTCCTTGTGTTATTATTCTATGAAGTAAATTAATTATTTAAAACCAATTAAAAGGATCTTAAAACCAAAAAAATCTATTCTAGTCTTATTTCTGATGAATCAAATGGTCCCTTAGATCATCACAGATTTATAGTTCTGTAACTGTTAACTTTATTCTAATCATGTTATCTATCACTCTATATTAGAACTTAATGGAATGTTTTCTCTTCTATATCCATGTTTTCATACATGGAATCCTGGTATGTGTTATTCCTAGTAACCTTCATACTTCCCTTTCATTATTGTAAAATAGAGGTCTCATTAATCTATTTTCTGATGTGGGATTGCAATAAAGGGATTTTAAATAATCAAACCATAGTTACCGAACCCAAATTCAAAAATTATGATGACATAATTTATTGAAGTAGGGTATAATGTAACACCCCAAGCTTCTATGGTACGATTATTCTTAATAATTCAATAGCTTGTGCTACACGCAACTGAGTTCGAACATACTATGACCTATAAAAATAGCTGTTTGAAAAAGAGGTTATGAATAATATTAACCAAATTTTGAATTTCATATATCCCATATAATTTTAACATTAATATTATGTGCTTATTAGACATAATATAAGTACAAATTCAATTTTTCAAAAAAAAAAGTATTAAAAAAACAGTTTTTCTGCCTTTTAATGGAAAGCCCTTTTTAAATCCAATATTTGAAACTTTTATATATTAAATTTGATGAAATTAAATTCTTATTTATAATTAGTACATAAAAATTTAGTTTGGATGAATTTTTGGTACTTTTCTGATAACTTTCATATTTTGATGAATAGTGAAAAATACTAAATTTTAATTGAAAACAACTTTTTTAATCAACATAATTTATAGTGTTAAATTATAAATTTGAGTTTTTTTAAATTATAATTAGATTATATTTTTATCATTTAATATAATTTATGTCATTTTAAGTAATTTCACATTTAAATTAAACATAAACACATGTCAATCTTTTGATAGTTTTTACTTCTTAAAAACCCGCTTTCTAGTTTTAACAACATGAATTAATTTTAAATTAATTATTGCAGCTTATGTGTTTTTAGTTTAGAAAAATGGATTCCATATTTGGAATCATAAGATCCAAATTGTGTAAATATTTACCTTTTATTTTTTTATATTATGAATAGTAACTTCAGTAATTATTTTTATTTACCATGGTTAAAGGGTAAATCAGGTAAATAAGGGTAAAAAATAATATTATAATAAAATAAAACTACCCTACCACCTATCCAAATCCTATTTTATGAGATATTTTCGTCCATGGTCATCCTTAGGATGATTTTAGGACTCCATGGGACCACTTGGGTATGATAATGACATGTTATAAGAATTAATTTAAAGATAATTATAACATAAACATATATATTTTACTGAAACAATTTTAATATAGGGTTATATGACTTATATCTATAACTATAAATATTTATTAGAAATATATAAATATTTCCTACATAATGGTATTTTACTTATAATTTTTATACATTATATAAATATATTTATTGATGACACAGTGATGATGTAGTGATTACCTTATTAATGAATGATTCAAATAAATGAATTTATAAATAGTAAAATAAATGTAATTTGAACATTTTGATCCCATGCAAAAATTTTATAGATTAAATTGACATATTAGGGATGAGTTTTTTTTAAGTAATCAAGTTTTTATGACTTTAAGAAAAATCAATCACTAAATAGTGTCAAAATTGACATAAATGAGTTTTTAAAAAAATATTATTTTACTAAATGATATAAAAATACTAAAAATATAAGATTCATAAAAATGACTTAAAATAATATTAAAAAAATTTATTAATGATACAATTTAGGTTCTCTTGCCATTTTATAGTAACTAAATTAACTCTATAGTATAAAAATACAAGAAGACATGGTAAGTGTTAAACTGTTTAACTTAGGGTTAATCCCAAAAGATAAGATTAATTTCATGAACTAAATTTGTCTAAAAATCATTGTCTGAGAGGATTTTTAATCATCCTCATCTTATCATTGAAATAAATTACTTTGTATCTATTATAAACCGAAAATAAATTTATAATAAATTAATATTTCAAACTTTTCCTAAAGTGCCCCTCACCTCTCATATAAAAGGGAACTTCTCCTTATCTTTAATTCACACCTCCAAATCCCTTGGCTTGACCAAAACCTTCCCATTTCTTCTACCAACATCCATAATATTATTATAGAGACTATACTTTTGGAAAAAATACATCCTAAGGAGTCCTTTTGTGAAAATCAAAAGGAGACATCTGAAAAGAGGTAATTGTTTTATCACCTCTTTCAAAGTTCTTTTCTTCTTCTACTTACTCTTTATTTGTTGTTTCAATAATAAAATAATAAATCCTGTAACTTTAACAGTATTATATGTTATTATAATTATGTAACAACCATATTCCTCCTTTTACATATCCTATGAAAAACAATATCACCATGTGTGTGTACATACGGCTTACCGTCTTCACGCCATGGTGTAAATTGTTTTTCATGTACACTTTATTTATATGGGTATAAAGATAAATATAATGGATTTAAATAATAAATATAATATGATATTGTTTCTATACAATTCATATTCCACCCAATTCCTTACCATTTAGCCATTAAATAAATGATATCAGCTCTTGTGCGTACGTACGACTTACCGTCTCCACGACGCGATGAGACTCATATTCTATGTTCACCATCCAAGAATTAATATAAGAATAAATATTATTAATAAGTATGAAATATATGACATAATAATTCTTCATAGATTATATATATATGTGTTTCATTCACTTACTTCCATTCAATACGATAAGAAAACGAAAACAACGTTCATGCCTACGTACGACCTGTTGTCTCCATGAATGGTGTGTTCCATTTTATTTATATATCAATTATATATATTTATATACAGAATATATATGATATATAAATAATATTTTACATTTTGGAAGTAATTAAAGTTTGATCTAATTAATATGATCAAAAATAACATGTCAAAACATGTTTGATAAAGAAATCTATTATTACCTGAAACGTTGCTTTAAATTAGAAATTATTAAACATATATTTTAAAGTCATAAATGAATCATATATGATATAATAAATATGGATATGGTCCTGGTATAATTTAATAATATTTTTAACCATTATACAGGAAGATAACTCACCCTCGACTAAAGTAAAGTATAAGGTAAGGGTTAATTCTTCAATATCATTATTATCTGAGATTGTTTATGTGTAAGTATTTACTGGGAAATATTTATCATCCATGTTCATGTTTCATAAAAATGTTTTTAAAATGAATATTTTAAGGTTTTATGGAAGTTAATATTTAACAATATCATCATTTTAAATGTTTTAAAGTTTATTTTTCTAAATATTTTTAATTAATGTCCATGTTTTCAAAATGATTTTAAGGATTTATTTATATGGACATGATTGTTTTAAAATGTTAATTCCTTTAAAAAGTTTCAAAGTGGTATGGGACACTTTGATTCAAAAATCTTTTTTAAATGACTTCCTTTATAAATTGTGTGACTTTTAAATGATTTCAAGGTAAATGGGATATTTCTTTCAAAGAGTTTTGTTAATTATTTTCATCTATGTCAACATCCTTTATTAGATGTTTTTTTTGATTGATTTTGATTTATTATAATACAATATTTCATATTGTATTGAATGAGTTATGATATTTTTTACTGTAGATATGCTATTTTTATACCATTCATGGTTTATGGTTAAAGTATTTCCATTTTATATGCTAGTTTTAATACGAATGATTATGCTATGTTTCACCCTTTTCATATGAGGAATGCATTGGACTTAGTAAGTGACGGGTGGGGCCCGCTATAGCCCTCGATTCATCGGTAGGTCTCGTGAGACAAACTAGTGTCTTGGCATAAGGCCTCGATAGAATATTTGTGTATGGTCTTAGCATGAGGCCTTAACTTAGTGGTTAACATGTCTGGAATTATGCATTCCCTCATTATGAGATTAGTTATTGATCTTACATGTGACTATTTGACTAGTAGAATATCCATATGAATGATTAAATGGAATTATTTGATTTATTATTTTTATATTATACTGAAGGTAATGTTTTAAAAGGCATATGTTTTAGTTTTGTACCTTGCCTTAAAATTTATGATTATTTGTGATAGCTTTCTCTATATTGTTTATCTTTACTGAGCATCATAGCTCACCCCTACCTTATGTTTTATTTTCCCAGATTGCCAAGAAGTGTTTTATGATTGACATGAAGGGTCAATCTAGGGGAATAATAGTGTTCTAAAAGCATTATCTATGTTGTATTTTATGTTATAAATTATAATGTAATGTTCATGTAAGTAATCTATTTTCTAATATTGTTAAACTGATCAATCCTTCGGGAATTGATTCCTTGTAATCATGCCAATGTACTAAAATAATGCATCAACTCTGGGTAACTCGGGTCAGGAAATTACAGTTAGTATCAGAGGAAGTTTAGCAACAACCTTGGAAATATATTTAGAAGACATAGATTAGGGATCATAAACCTAAGATAGACTTTAAGGATAAGTATAGAATAACCCCATAGAATTTTGGTAAAGTAGAGACTGTATGAATATTTCAAGCAATACATCCATGTCTGGATACTACAAGTGGACGTGGTTCTGACGCAGATGTACCTAGGGGTGAAAACTCCAACAAATTGTTTTGGGCTTGACTTGGGGTAACCTGGTACATGACATGAGGCCTTACTACGCACCTGGTTTGACACTCCTAGGGGATATGCTTAGGATAATTCATATTTTCTTTACAAACCATTATGAAGGATTTATGAGTAAATATGTCCTCAAGGGAACCATATTTATGATTATGGATTAGATGTGCATAAATTTTTCAATTTATGTTAAGTATTTTTCTAGTTTGGAATTATGCATTATGATTCATAACCTAATCTAGTATATGCCAGTATTTAGAAATGGCACCTAGTAGAAGGATCAGAAATCGTATCAATTAACATAATATATGTAGGGATTTCCCTCCTATACAAGATAATGATAGTGGAACTAGTGACACAACTAGTACTGAACAAATTATAACCATACTCGAACAACTGACTCAGGTTATGAATAATAACCTTACCTGTATGGAGTAGCCTTATCCACAACGTGGAGGATCAATGTTAGATTGCTTGATGAGACAAAAAACTCCAATATTCAATGGGACTAAAAATCCCATTATATCTGGGCAATGGATTAGTTCCTTAGAGAAAATATGTCTTTCTTTTGGGAGTAACGAAAGAGAAAAAGTTATTATGGTAGTCTATCATCTTTCAGGAGATTTCGATCGATGGTGGTCATTGATTCAAACCATAAAGGAGTATGATGAAGTAGAAAATATGGAATGGAGGGTGTTTGAAGAACTTTTCCTAGAAAAATACTTTCCTCGTGAACAATGAGCTAAAATGGAAAGGAAATTTCTGAGTCTCAGAAAAAAATAGGATGAGAATGTTTCAAAGTATGAGGCTAACTTCACGAGGTTAGCAAGGCACGTTATAGACTACATAGGTAACTCGTGAAGTAAGATTTATCGATTATTTTATGGGTTAAAACCATTCCTCCATTGGGAATTGGTCTCACAATCTTTCTCATCATATGAAGATATAGTCTCTTGTGCTATCAAGATAGAAAATGAATTCTCTAAGTCTTTTTACATTAAAGTAAAGTAAGAGAAGAAGAGAATGGTGGAGCAAGAGACAGATAAAGGGAAAAAGAGAAAGAAGGATTTTCCCTTATGTGATAATTGTGGGAAGCAACACCCTGGTATTTTTCTAAAAGTAATGGGAGTTTGTTACAAATGTGAAGAAAAAGGCCACCAAGATCGTGATTGTAAGGGGAAGAAACACTACAAAAAAATAGTACATTAGAGGGGGTTATTTAGAGGGGTTATGCACAACCCCCTCTAAATTCATTTTCTGTAACATTAGAGGGGGTTTTGCACAAACCCCTCTAATCATATAATTTAGAGGGGGTTCACAACCCCCTCTAAAATTTTTAGCATTTTTTTAATATGTAGTTAGATTTTAGAGACGATTATGTTAAAATTGTCACTACTTTAATAATTACTGGCGCTTCGGTTATAGGTGCTATATACATACATACATACATACATACATACATACATATTCAGTTGTATTTTAGAGGTTTTATGTGTGTGTGTGTGTTATATGAAATTTGTTTTTTTAAGAAAATAGTGGGGGTTCACAACCCCCTCCAATTTAAGACATTAGTGGGGGTTCAAAAAACACTCTTGAACCCCCACTAATGTCTTACATTAGAGGGGGTTCACAACCCCCTCTTATTTAAGAGATCATAGGGGTTGTGAACCCATACTATTTTCTTAAAAAAATCATAATATATATATAGTATATATTTTATACATATATGAATGTATTTATAAAATGTATAATATATTATATTCACATAAATATGTAATATATATATATATATATATTAATTGTGTACGTGTAAATATAATATGTATATATATATATATATTTTCATAATATATTTGGGTAAAATATAAATATATATATGTGTGTGTATTCAAATAAATATAAAAAATTACAAATAAATATATAAATACACATTTGTGTTTGTGTGTGTTTGATATAAATTTATTTATAAATGCATACATACATAATTTTATTTAGATATATGTAAATATATAATTTATATAGGTGTGTAGAAAATATATATATACATATACATATATATTTATATAAATATAGATACATGTTTTTTTTAAAGGTTGGGGCCGAAGCCTCAATTTATTATTTAAAGAAAAGACCTCTTTAGTGTGGGTAGAGCCATTTTTTGGCCCAAAGGACCCCTCAGTGAACAGTACTGCTACAGTACCACCCTGCTACAGTACATCCACCACTACAATACCTGCTACAGTGCCTCTTCTGCAACAATGTCGTTGCTGCTACAGTACTGCTATAGTAACCTGAAATTATGTCCCTACCTGGATTTGATCCTGGGTCTTTTGGATGCCAAGCAGGAGCCTATACCACTTGGGTACAGGCTCATTGGAAAAACGTGTGTAGGGTAATGCTCGCCTCCCACTAAGGGGCCCCGCCATACCCAGAGCGCGTCGCACGTTCCTCAGCTAGGCAAATGGCTTTGAATTTCCCTGTGCATAATATGCACAGTGTCCGAGTCTGGAGGGACTCGATCCTAAGCTAGTTCCCACGGAGAGCGAGGGGTATAACCAGCGGGTACCACTCGGCTAACACCCCATGGGCTTATGCAAATAATGTTTATCCTATAAACTTATTAATATATATAAATAAAATAATACATAAATTATGTGTAAATTTGTTGATATATATATGTTTATTAATATATATGCTTATTTTAATAAACTTATTATATGTATTTAAATATATTGTTTTAATAATGTTTATTTTAATAAACTTATTAATATATATAAATACAATAATATATAAATTATGTGTAAATTTGTTAATATATATATGTTTATTAATATATATGTGTATTTTAATAAACTTATTATACGTATTTAAATATATTATGAAAATAATTTATATTTTATTAAAATTATGAATATATATAAATAGAATATTATGTGTACAGTATAAACAAAAAGAGATGTGGGGTAGTGGTTTAGGCACAAGATTTATACCAAGGTAGAGCGAGGTTTGATTCCCACCTTCTATATTTTAGAAATCCTTCGAATATGCAGACCGATAGGAGACCTAGGGATAGACCAAGACACTCATAGAGGAGAACCGGGGGCGGGGCTAGACCTGGACATGCACGTGGAGAGACTAGGGCTGATAGGAGAACCGAGGGATTGACAGAGACACAGACAAACATAGATCGGGGGACACGGGGGACGTTTGACAGAGACATGGACAGACATAGACTGGGGGACACAGGGGACACTTGACAGAGACACGGACAGACACAGACCGGGGAACACTTGACAGAGACACAGACTGGGGGACACTTGACAGAGGACCAGGGGATAGACATAGGAGACTGGGGGACACTGACACAGGAAGACCGGGACTGGGGGAGGACACGCAAGAGATCGAGACTGGGGACACAGAGGAGACAGGGGACGGGAGAGGGGCGGAGACTGAGGTACACACATAAGTGGGGACACGCACAACACAGATTGGATTTAAATAAAAGTGAAGCATTAGGGGAGGTTTTGTAAAACCGCCTCTAATGTAATCATCAATCAGGGGCGGTTTGAACTACCCCTAATCCCTCTATTATAAGCAGCTAAGGGTATAACCACCTCAATTGATTTTCATTTGTGGTAAATTTTGGACAACATTATAGGGGGTTTAAACCCCCTCTAACGTAACTGCCACTAACTTTATCACACATTTACCAGTGTTTCCTTATAACTTCCTCTACTAACAGTAGGCGGGCACATTAGCGGCAGTTCCTCTTAACTGCTGTTAATGTCTTTAGAAGGGGTTA
This sequence comes from Viscum album, assembly GCA_963277665.1. Taxonomy (NCBI): domain Eukaryota; kingdom Viridiplantae; phylum Streptophyta; class Magnoliopsida; order Santalales; family Viscaceae; genus Viscum; species Viscum album. Next base: position 718,913,147 of record OY728129.1, on the reverse strand, counting down.
TAACCCCTTATACAGTGGTAATTTTTTTGTACTGAAAGAGGCTATCAATTTTCAATGTTACAATTATAAACAAATAAAACATTATGAAAATTATTGTTCTAAGTGTCAAGAAAATATAGCTCAGAAGAAGCAAATGGATGAAGGTTAAGCTTATGATGTTACTATAGTTGAAGTGGAAAAACTAATGTATTTGTGTTTTTGGATTAAAGAAGTATATTCTTGTAATAAGAAGAATGCGATATATATAAGGGTTGTTTTATAGTAATTTTTTTATTAGGGTTTTAATATGATGAAGGTGATCATATATTCAGTATGTGACAATAAGAGCAACATTATGTTGTTTGGGGAATCTGATGTTATAATTTATTTTGGAAATTTAGAGACCTTTAGAAAAAGTTTGGATAGAAGTGTTTTGGAAATATCTAAAGGCTGGAATGACTTAATTTGAACTTTGGATAGTATTATTTAAGGTTAAAACATTTCTTATGGTTATTTCTATAATTTTATAATAGTATAGTTAAAAAAAGGACAACTCATAGGTCGAGCGACAACCCATCGCGTCAGACAAGGTAGCTGGAATCAAACCCCCAACTGAAGTGAGACAAGGCTTTAATGCCTACCACTGGAATACAGGAAGTCCTTGGTTATTAAACATAGTTTTCTTTGTGGTATATGTTTATATTTGGAACCTTATACGATTAAGAGAAATAGAATATTTTTTAATTTTATTATCTTTTGAAAAGAAAGATGATTTTGTGGTAGTAATTTGTTAAAGGATGAAACTATACATGTAAATTAAGCAAGATTCCTTGTTTTATTAGTCTATAAAATAAATTAATTATTTAAAACTAGGAAAAGGATCTTGAAACTAAAAAAAATGTTATCCTAGTCTTATTTCAGATGAATCAAATGGTTCCTTAGATCATCACAGATTTATAGCTCTATGACTATTAACATCTGTCTGATCATTTTCTCTATCACTCTCCATAAAAACTTGATGGATTGTTTTCTCTTACATATCCGTTTTTTCATATACTAAATCCTAGTATGTGTTATTTCTGGTAACCTTCATACTTCACTTTCTTTATTTTAAAATAAAGGTCTCATTAATCCATTTTTATGATGTGGGATTACAATAAAGGGATTTGGAATAATAAAACCATAGTTAAAGAACCCAAATTAGAAAATTGTGATGACAAAATTTATTGAAGGATTGGATAATTTAACACCCCAAGCTTCCATGGTATGGTTCTTCTTAATAATTCAATAGCTTGCGCTACATGCAATACTGAGTTCGAGCACACCAAGACCTATCAAACTAGCCATTTGAAAAAATGGTTATGAATAGTATTAACCACATTTTTAAATTCATATATCCCATATGATTTTAACATTCATCTTATGTGTTTCTTAGACATAATATAAGGACAAATTCAATTTTTTAGATAAAAGAAGTATTTTTTTTAAAAAGCAGTTTTTCTGCCTTTTAATCGATAACCCTTTTTAAATCCAATATTTGACACTTTTATATATTCAATTTGATGAAATGAAATTATTATTTATAATTGGGACATAAAATTTTAGTTTGAATGAATTTTTGGTACTTTTCTGATAACTTTCATATTTTTATGAATAGTGAAAAATACTAAATTTTAATTGAAAATAACTTTCTAATAAAAATAATTAATAGTGTTAAATTATAAATTTGAGTGGTTTTAAATTATAATTAGATTATATTTGTATCATTTAATATAATTTAGGTCATTGTAATTAATTTCACATTTAAATTGGATATAAACACATGTCAATCTTTTGATAGTTTTTACTTCTTAAAAACCTGCTTTCTAGTTTTGTCAACCGGAATTAATTTTAAATTAATTACTGCAACTTATGTGTTTTGAATTTAGAAAAATGTATTCCATATTTGGAATCATAAGGTCCAAATTTTTTAAATATTTACCTTTTATTTTTTTGATATTATTAATAGTACCTTCAGTAATTATTTTTATTTACCATAGTTAAAGGGAAAATCAGGTAAATAAGGGTAAAAAATAATATTATAATAATATAAAACTACCCTAACACATGTACTAATACTATTTTATGAGATATTTCTGACCATGGTCATTCTTAGTATTATTTTAGGACCCCATGGAACCACTTGGGTGTGATAATGACATGTTATAAAAATTAATTTAAAGTAAAGATAATTATAACATAAACATATATCTTTTATTAAAAAAAATTTAATATAGGGTTATATGACTGATCTCTTTGACTATAAATATTCATTATAAATATAAAAATATTTTCTACATCATGTTATTTTATTTATAATTTTTAGACATTATATAAATATATTTATTGATGACTCAATGATGATGTAGTGATTACTTTATTAATGAATGATTCAAATAAATGAATTTATAAATATTAAAATAAATGTAATTTGAAAATTTAGATGTCATAAAATAATTTTATAGATGAAATTGACATATTATGTATTATTTAATTTATTATTTTCAAAGTAATCAAGTTTTTATGACTTTAACAAAAAACAATTGCTAAATAGTGTCAAAATTGACATAAATGAGTTTTTAAAACAAATACTATTTTATTAAATGATATAAAAATCCTAAAAATATATTATTAGGTCAAATGAATTAGATAATTTTAAAATTTTAATTAATTATCCAATTTAGTTTCTCTTGGCATTTTATAGTAACTAAATTAACTCTATAGTATAAAAATACAAGAGGACATGGTAAGTGTAAAACTGTTTAACTAAGAGTTAATCCCAAAAGATATGGTTAATTTCATGAACTAAACTTTTCTAAAAATAATTTTATGAGAGTATTTATACCCACACTCATATTATCCTCTAAATAAATTACTTTTAATCTATTATAAACCGAAAATAAATTTATAATAAATTAATAATTCTAGTTTTTCCTAAAGTGTCACTCACCTCTCTTATAAAAGGGAACTTCTCATTCTCTTTAATTCACACCTACAAATAAATTTTTCTCAGAATAACCTTGCCCATTTACTCTCATAAAATCCATAATATCATTCTAGAATCTACAATTTGGGAAGAAATCCATCTTAAGGAGTCCTTTTTTTGCAAATCAAAAGGAGACATCTAAAAAGAGGTAATTGTTTTATCACCTCTTTCAAAGTTCTTTTCTTATTATAATTTCTAGTTCTCTTTTGTTTCCATACTAAAATAATAAATCTATTACCTTCAAAATGATGATATTTTATTATAATTATGGTACAACCATATTCATCCTTTTACCCATCCTACTAAAAACAATATCACCATGTGTGTGTACGTACGACTTACCGTCTCCACATCGTGGTATAAATTGTTTTTCATGTAAAATTTATTTATATGGGTATAAAGATAAATATAATGGATGTAAATAATAAATATAAAATGATATTATTTTTTACACTTCATATTCCATCCAATTACATACCATTTAACCACTAAGTAAATGATATTGTTGCTCGTGCGTACGTACGGTTTACTATCTCCACGACGCGATGAGACTCATTTTCCACGTTCACCATCCAATAATGATTATAAGAATAAATATTATTTATAATTATGAAATATATGACATAATAATTCTAATATTATAATATATATATATATATATATGTCATTCACTTACTTCCATTCAATGCAATAAGAAAATGGAAACAGTGTTCATGCATACGTACGGCCTACCATCTCCATGAATTGTGTGTTCCATTTTATTTATATATCTATTATATATATTTATATATAGATTATATATGATATATAAATAATATTTTACATTCTGTAAGTAATTAAAGTATGATTTAAAGTAATACAATCAAAAATAACAAGTCAAAACACGTATGATAAAGAAAGCGATTATTACTCGAAATGTTGCTTTAATTTGGAAATTATTAAATGGGTAATATAAAGTAATAAATGAATCATATATGATATCATAAATATGTATATGATCCTAGTATAAGTTAATAATATTTTTTTAACCATTATACAGGGATATAACTCACCCTCGACTAAAGAAAAGTATAAGGTAAGGGTTAATTCCTAAATCTCATTATTATCCAATATTATTTATGTGTAAGTATTTACTGGAAAATATTTATCATCCATGTCCATGTTTCGTAATAATATTTTCAAAAGGAATATTTTAAGATTTTATTTAAGGTACTCTTTAACTAGATCATCATTTAAATTTTTTTAAAGATTTATTTTTCTAAATATTTTTAATTAATGTCCATATTTTCAAAATGATTTTAAGGATTTATTTATATGGACATGATTGTTTTAAAAATTTAGTTCCTTTAAAAAAGTTTCAATTTGGTATGGGACACTTTTATTCAAAAATATCTTTTAAATGACTTCCTTTATAAATTGTGTGACTTTTAAATGATTTCAAGGAAAAAGGGATATTTCTCTCAAAGAGTTTTACTGATTATTTTCATATATGTCAACATACTTTATTAGATATTATTATTGATTGAGGTTGATTTATTATAATATAATATTCCATATTCTATTGAATGAGTTATGATATGTTTGACTCGGGATGTTCTATTTTTATACCATTCATGGCTTATAGTTAAAGTATTTACATTTCGTATGTTAGTTTTAATACAAATGATTATGTTATATTTAACCATTTTCATATGAGGAATGCATTGAACTTAGTAAGTGATGGGCATGGCCTACTATAACCCCCCAATGCATCGGTAGGTCGCATGAGACAAACTAGTGTCTTGGCACAAGGCCTCGATAGAATATTTTTGTATGGCCTTAGCATGAGACCTTTACTTAGTGGTTAAGATGTATGGAATTATGCATTCCCTCATTATGAGATTAGTTATTGATTTTATATGTATTCGACTAGTAGAATATTTGTGTGAATGTTTAAATAGAATTATTTTATTTATTCCTTCCATATTATGTTGAAGGTGATGTTTTAAGAGTCTTATGTTTTAGTTTTGTACCTTTCCTTAAAGTTTATGCATATTTTTTATAGTTTCCACTATATTTTTTATACTTACTGAGCATCTTAGCTCACCCATGTATTATGTTTTATTTTCCTAGGATGTCAAGAAGTGTCTTATGATTGACATGTAGGGTAAATCTAGGGGAATAATGGCGTTCTCGAATTATTATCTATGTTGTATTTTATGTTAGAAATTGTAATGTGAAGTTCATGTATGTAATCTATTTTCCAAGACTCCTAAAATGATCAGTCCTTCGGGACTTGATTCCTTGTAATCACGCCAATGTATTAAAATAAGGCACCAGCTCTGGGTAATTGAGGTCGGTGCGTTACACTAGATGAATTTTTAATTCCTAAAGTACTAAAATCAACTTTTAAATACCACATAACCATAAAAGGGATAGTCAAGATATTCCACCTGTCTTTAAACATTAGCTAAAATAAAAATGGTTAGCACATGGTGAGATAATTCCCAAAATGAGTAAACCTTCATATGATACACTAATCTTCAAAACTCAATATTAATACCAAAATTTCAAACTAAATTATTCCATAAATTACTACCCTTAAAATTCTTCAAACATTTCTTGACTAAGTTTGAAACCCAACGATTAGAAGGATTTGATTGTATATTCTTCCAAGATAAATCAACCATTATTCCTAAAATAAAATACCTTATGTTTCCAAAATAAACTTCATCTTATCCTATAAAAAAAGGTCATACTAACGTGTACATCATGTAGGTCAGTGGAAGTGCATGAAACCCTTATCATCCTTTGGTCATGGGTTCAAGCCCAAACACTTTACTCGATGCGGCGGGTTATCACCAAGCATATAGGTTTTACCATTTTTTCATTAAACATGAAAACTATTTCCTCCCTAAAAACACTTTATTTTGATCCTAGGGGATAAAAATACCTCATCCCAAAAAAATGTCTCCAAAAATATCTTTAAGATCTCATCGCTTAAAACCTTAATGGGGTATCTAGTTCTTTGAACTTATCATCATCCTTAATCTTATAGACCTGTGATGGTATCCCTAAATCTTAGTATAAGCTCACATGAAAACATTATAATCTCCTAATTTATCTAAAACAACCTTTGATTCCAACAATTATAGATCATGACCCACACTCCCAAATCCTATGCTGAAATCCATAACTATACATTTACATCTTTGATGATGATAATTATGACCTAAATTTTTCATCTAAGCCTTACAACATAAAAAAAATATATATCATGTACAACCTCGTGTACCTTTTAGGTTTAGAGTTTTATAGAATTAGGACAAACTCTTACATAAACAAATCATATCAAATTGGAATCTTAAATCATCAAAAGTACATTTCTCCCATTTAACCCAGATTTTATTATTTCTCAATGGGTTATCAACATTATCCTTGTCAAATAATTTATAGACATAAATCATTCAACATCATTTTTAAAACCCATAGAAAATGAAACATAAGAAGGGTGAGCTCAGATTCTCAGTAAGGGTTAACATAAATATTAACAATTAAATTTCATCAATGAAAATAAGAGTGCAAATGGTTATGATGACATAATCAAAGTGATTGAGAAAATCATAAAAGAACTCATACCCATCAATACCCAGACCATTAAATATGAAAACATAGAAAAGGAAAGAGTCATCAGAACCAAAAATCATGATCCATGTGATATCAATCTCAATAATTAGAAATACTATAAACCCATAGAAAGAAAAGATAAAACAAATTGGTATATTGGAACATCATCTCATTGAACCCTTACAGAACTCTTAAAAATAGAATAAAAAATATGGAAGACTTTCGTATCTGGATTACCCGATGCATTGGAGCACTATCTTGGCATACCCATCATATAAGTTATAACAAGCTCACCTGGCACTATCTAGGTGCACCCATTTTTTATAATGTCCAAGAACTGAATACATAGAGAATTCATCAAAAATCATTGAAAAAACCTTTATTATTTTCATAATATGATTAACTCATATAAAGGAAATAGGTTCCAAAATAATCTATTTAAAATATAATCATCCCATGGAAAAGAAATGGGTTTCACCACAATATCTTTAGGACATAACTAACCCATGGAAAAGAAATGGGTTTCACAACAATGTATTTAGGATATAATGAACCCATGGAAAAGAAATGGGTTTCAAAACAATATATTTAGAACATAATCAACCCATCTAAAATAAATGGTTTTAAAAACAATCTCTTTAGGACATAATCAACCTGTGGAAAAGAAACAAGTTTCACAACAATCTCTTTAGGACATAATCAACCTGTGGAAAAGAAATGGGTTTCAAAAAAATCTCTTTGAAACAAGAATAATCCATAAAAATGAATTAGGATGGTATAAATACAAAATATCCCTAGTGTAGGATAATTAAAAATACAGGTTTTTAAATTTTATGAATGGAAATAACCTTAAAATATCATTAAAAACATTCTTGAGGAAAATAATCTTCAAACATTCCAAAGCATTCCATACTATTTTGAAACATTTGAATCATTAACCCCATGAATGGAATAACATTAAATGATTCTTATAATATAATGTGAATAATTATATTCATGATATAGCATTTAAAAGAGGGGGTATATACACCTTATAAAAGAAAATAGGTGTGCAACATAAAAAACATCAAAAAAAAAGGAAAATTGTGACAAAAATACATTATATCTTTGGTAACTTTAAAACTGTAACCCCCATGAAAGAGAGATACTCAAATTGATATGTAAATCCCCATAAATTTAAGGATAATAATCATAAAATACATTCATGGATAATAGATATACTACACAACAAAAATAAGTGGTGAATATGGAATAGGTCTTGGATAAATAAAAGTGAGACTAGAAATCCTCTTAAAATTGTGGTAACATCTGAATTGGAAACCCCAAAAGTAATAATCATAAAATAAAACATTTAAATACCATTAAGATAAAATAATTCATGATATAATATATCAAAAGTGGTAGTAGATACACCACACAAAAGAAATAAGTGGTTATTATGATGTATGTCTCACGAAAGTAAAAGTGATACAAGAATCCCTTACTACTGAGTAACTTTTGAATCATGATATCTGTGAAAGAATAAAATCAATTGAAAAATTAAATATAATTAAATAAATTAAACTTGTGATATAACAATTCATAAGGCAGTAGATACACCACATTAAAGTCACTAGGTGCATAATTGATAGGGTCGGAGGGTCGTCACGTCCTTCAAAATATCATTTATAAAGCTATACTAGAATAGCAATGAAGGGTCGAACCCAAGGGAAGGAGGTGAGTGTTCTAAGGATTTATTTTATCTCTAAACTAATGAAAATAACAAGAAAATCCTTATTTGAAAGGATGAGGTACAAATTTTTATGGGAGTTTTTTGATGTGTTAATGGAGTCATAAAATGATGTTAAGGATTTGGAAAATAGATGATGTTACTGGATTAGGGGAAACTAGAAATGAGCAAGGGGAAATCAAAACTAATGGTTGAAGTTGATATATTCTTCATAGAAATTTTAATTGTAACGCAACTTGGAAGAGATTGATAAATCTCCCTCACTGGGAAATTATTCACACAGAAGATTGATTCTTGGAGTTCACCACTCCAAGATTCATCCAACTGTGATGGAAATTGAAATGAAGTCAATGAAATAAAACTCATCGTAATATTACAAAGTTTAGAAATTTAATTTTGAAGAAATACATTCAAGATCAATCTCATCAATTGATCTTAAATCTTAATGTTTAAAATAAGAAGTGCGGAACAATTTTAGTGAATTTTAAATTGGTCTCACTGATCATTTTTTGAATTGATTGTAATGATGATACAAAGAAATAAAAATATAAACCAGCATAATCGAAAACCCAAGAGTTAAAAATGATTAACCACAAACATTTATGAATAAAAACTATTGGAGATAAGAGATATCCCCTTTGATGATGGGAAAAAGGGCGTTGTTTTACTCTTCTCCACTCATCTTGTCTCTCACCTGGTCTCCCCCGTCCAAGAATGTGTCTGGTCCTACTCCTTATGAAATCCCCGAATCAAGAATGCAAAAGATGTGAAAGAATGAATTCTGGCACCAGCTATCTATCTTTAAATTCACTACTAAAAATTGGTATATTTGTGATGGGGTATTTTCAATGGGGACCCGTCACAAATAGTTTTCTCGGGATTTTTTTAAAAACCCTATTACAACTACCCATCACAAAAACTATTTGCAATGAGTCCACATCCCGTCGCAAATAGTTTTTCCACAGTTTTTAAAAAAACCCTATTGCGAAGGCCCGTCGCAAATAACTTAAAAAATAAAAAAATAAAAATTGGATAAAATAATATTAGTAATGATAATAATAAAATAATATTAGAAAATAATAATAATAATATTATTATTATTAATATTAATATTAATATTCATATAATAACAATAATAATAAAATATTATTAATATTAATGAAAATAATAATATTAATATTAGTAAAATAAAATAAATTTATAAAATAATAAAATAATAATAATAATAATAATAAAATATTATTATTATTATTATTATTAATGAAATAATAATATTAATATTAGTAAAATAATAAAAAATTATAAAATAATAAAACCTTAATATTCACAAAAATATAAAAAAAATTAATAAATAATAAAATAATAAAAATAATAGAAAATTAAATAAAGTAATAAATTAAAAAAAAATGAAATATTCACAACAATATAAAGAATTTAATATATAGAAATGTAAATAGTTAATATTACAAAAAAAATACATTCAAATGTTTTATCATAAAAAATAAATGCATCATTGAGGGGGGTATCTTCTAGAGGAGCTGGAGAAGATAGTGGAGGGAACTTCATCCCTAAACCATGAGTCACACGTCGCATGTACTTCATCTGCTCATGGTGTTGCTGCTTCCATCAACACATCTCCTCATGCTGTTGTTGTCGGAGCTCTTCTTGTTACTGTTGCTTCCATTGACGCATCTCCTCATTCTCCCTATACATAATCTTTATAAGCTCATTCTGAGCTCACATATGCTCCTGATACTGTGCAGAAAATTATGATGACTCTCCATGAGCTCATCTTGAGCTGGACACCGACATCACAATGGTACCATAATAACAAATTATTAATTATTATTACTAATTATTACAATTTATTACTAATTATTACTAATTATTACAATTTATTACTAATTATTATAATTTATTACTAATTATTACAATTTATTACTAATTATTACTAATTATTACTAATTATTAAAATTTACTACTAATTATTACAATTTATTAATAATTATTACTAATTATTACTAATCATTACTAAATATTACTAATTATTATTAATTATTACTAATTATTATTAATTATTACAATTTATTACTAATTATTACTAATTATTACAAATTATTACTAATTATTACTAATTATTACTAATTATTACTAATTATTATAATTTATTACTAATCATTACTGATTATTACAATTTATTACTAATTATTACAATTTGTTACTAATTATTACAATTTATTACTAACTATTACAATTTATTACTAATTATTACAATTTATTACTAATTATTACTAATTATTACAATTTATTAATAATTATTACTAATTATTACTAATTATTACAATTTATTACTAATTATTACAAACAATTACTAATTATTACTAATTATTACAAATTATTACGAATTATTACTAATTATTACTAATTCTCACTAATTATTACTAATTATAACTAATTATTACTAATTATCACTAATTATTACTAATTATCACTAATTATTACAATTTATTACAATTTATTATAATTATTACTAATTACTAAAATTTATTACTAATTATCGCTAATTACTGGTTATTCCCTATAATTATTTCTAATTATTATAATTTATTATAATTTATTACTAATTAGTATTAATTATTACAATTTATTACTAATTATTACAATTTATTACTAATTATTACAATTTATTACTAATTATTAAAATTTATTACTAATTATTAAAATTTGTTACAATTTATTACTAATTATTACAATTTATTACTAATTCTTACTAATTATTACAATTTATTACCAATTCTTACTAATTATTACAATTTGTTGCTATTTATTACAATTTCTTACTATTTATTTCAAATTATTACTATTTATTACTAATTATTACTAATTAATATAATTTATTACTAATTATTACTAATTATTACAATTTATTACAATTTATTACTAATTATTACTAATTCTTACTAATTATTAAAATTTATTACAATTTATTACTAATTATTACTAATTATTGAAATTTATTACTAATTATCACTAATTGTTACTTATTTCCACTAATTATTACTAATTCCTCCAATGGCCCGAAGGCCTTCATTTTTTATTGATTTTTGATAATCCACCTTTCAAGGGGTGAGGTGGAACCCTTACAAGGCCCGTAGGCGTAAGTATTACATGGCCCGTAGGCCTTAGAGGAATTCATTGCCCGTAGGCTTCAAACATTACATAAAACCCAGACTAACTACTTGGAACTTCTCCTCCCCAGCATCTTCATCGTGAAATCAGCTCTCCACCTTCGCATGGCTGTTCGTCTAGGCATTCACATGCATGCACAGGCTTGTCTCGATTGCAGGTGTCATACCCTCTCATTCTTGCAATCCGTTTAGCTTCTGCTGTGGTGAAAGCTCTTTGCTCATCCTCCTTATTGAGCTTGTTCCTTGTAGGTTATCTGGTTGTGCATCTTCACTTAAAGGTGGCCCGAAGGCCTTAAGGTGGCCCTAAGCCCTTACTGACCCGAAGGTCTGGGTGGCCCGAAGGCCTTAAAGGACTCATGGACCAAATCGGTGGCCCGAAGGCTCAAACGGGGGCATATTCCCGGCTGCTACAATGCCAAACAGTAACTACCACAGTTCCCGCTACAGTACTTGCTACAGTACTGCACAGTTACCGCTACAGTACTGCTACAGTACCCCCGAAAATTTTGCCTCCGCCTGGATTTGATCCTTGGTCGCTTAGATGCACTTACGGAGTCCTTACCAACCGGGCTAAGGCTCATGTGCTAATTATTACTAATTATTACTAATTTCTACTAGTTACTACTCATTATTTCAAATTATCACTAATTATTACTATTTATAAATATTTATTCCAATTTATTACTAATTATCACTAATTATTACTAATTATGACTAATTATAACTACTTGTTAATAATTTTTCTAATTAATACTAATTACTACTAATTAATAATAATCAATATAATAACTATTAATTGGTACTAATTAATACTAATCATAGATAATTATTTGTAAAAAAAATAATGATAAATAAAACTATCTAATTCTAATTTAATTTAATTGCACCTAATTAAAAATAATTATAACTAATATAAAATAAAATGACTTAACTAAAAAATAAAAGAAATAAATAAAAACCTTAAAACTAAATCTTTCAAAGGATATAAGCCGCGAATATTGCTCTGATTTAGGATTTTAAACTTTGAAAATTTTGGAGAGAGAAAATGAAAGCAGAGAGGGAGAGGGATAAAGAAAGGAGTGGGAGGAGAGAAAAATGGATGGGGGTATATATAGGTTGGGTTATTTGTGATGACGTTATTTACAACAGGAATCTCATCACAAATAGTAGTATTTTCGATGGGACACGTTGTAAATGCGAACACCCCTATTAATTAGGGGTGATGGTTAAAAAGGTATTTGTTGTAACGACTTGGGTTTTGGTGCTGTCGAACTTTGGAATATTCCTACGAATAATTCCAGAGCTATGCGCGAAGACGGCGTGCGATTTTGAGGCCCGGTGTGCCCGGAATTAATTTTATAAAAATATTATGTATTTTTTATACTATGCACGTGGCGGGGATGTGTTATCTCCTAAATGGTAGCTCGAAACGGGAATCTGAGGGCATGGTTGCGTCCGGAATGTGCCGTTTACCCTAGGCGGGGTGTAAACATTGCGGGCGCGGGCCTGCTGTGCGAAAAGCCACCAGGGGCATTTTCATAAATAAATGGAAAAGTTTATTTACGAGCGTCAGCTTGAATAACTTTTGAACGGAGTCTTGGATTGAAATTCTTAGACCACAATTGAGTTCAAAACGTCGTGTTTACCCTAATGGCGACCTTATACTTGTCTGTGTCGGGCGCGGGGTCGAGGGCGTGTCGGGCTGGGGAGTTAAGCGGATATTGGTTGGAAACAAATATCTCTCCCCCTTCTTCCTCTTGGACGTGCGCAGCGGAGGAGTTTCCTCCTCCCTCCTCCTCCTCCTTCCGTCAATGACGAATCGGCGACCGAATCGCGCGATCAAGGTGTCGTTGGACTCAAATCTTGTTGGCGGGCGTTCCTGGATCGTGCAGCGGCAGCTACGGGGCGTGCGAAGCTTTGGTGTTCCACCAAAAGGTATGCGGTTTGAGTTTTAAAATCTCAGACCCCGTTTATGTGTTTTTTTTTCTTCAAATTTTCATAAGGGTTGTTTAGTTCGGGTCCCGAGGTTTCCGAAACATGTTTCAGATCTGATTTTGGAGCACCGGGGTGCTCCCGGTGGATCCCGGAATTTTTCCGGCGGAAAACCCAGATTCCGGTGACGGCAATGGCGGAATCCGGTGAGACCCGCAGCAGTGCGGTGGTTTCCGGCTTCGACGCGGATGAGTCCAGCACTGGCACGACAGTTTCCGGCAGTGGTGCGGTGGTTTCCAGCGAGGCAGGCGGTGGTCCGGCCAGATTTTTCCGGAGGTTCTTTGAACCATCGTAACTCGCAAACCGTAACTCTGATTTGCGAGCCGTTTGTGGGAACGTGTTCCTTGCGTCGAGATAGATATTTTGATCTCAATTTGGGAATTTTATGTTTCGGGATCGTGGACCGGGAGCTTGAAACGTCGAATAAAATAATGATGTTTTATTATTATTCGACTTCGTGTCATTATATCTTCTACCCAGAGCGTCCGATTAATGTGTCATTAGTGGATTTGAGACCCTGGTGGTACGGAGGACTTTTCTTGAGGGTTTTCGGGTGCTGGGATCGAGTTTGGGGTGCGGGCCCCACGACGGTCGGTTTGGGCGTTTACAGAGAAACGCAACTTTCTCGCCAGGAGTCCGATGTTGGCAGATGAAAAGTCAATCCTGTGTGCTTTTTCGAGAGGATCGCAATGGTGTGATTCGTTCGATGTGTTCTGAGATCAAGGTGTGGGCCCCACCCGAGCTGGCTTCTGTGAATAGTACCTTTTTCACCGGGTGTCTGTTTGGGATGAACGAGTAGTGGATCCTGGCTGTTTTTCCAAGGGGATCGCAGTGGTATGATCCGGTTAATGAGTTTTGGGATCATTGTGTGGGCCCCCTACGGGCTAGCTATAGTGAATAGTGCATTTTTCACCGGTTGTCCGTTTCAGGTGAGTAATCAGCCTATCCTGCGTGTTTTTCCATGTGGATCACGATGGTGGCCTCGGTATCATCCTAGGAGTTGCGCAGTGTGGCGTTGCGGCGGGTCGCTCGGGTTACCGACGTTTGGACCAGTAGTGGTTGAGGGTACTCCCTTGGTTTGTTCCTATGAGGGTCTGCGCACTACTACAAATACGGCCTTTATCAGTGCTAAAAATGGCCTTTATCAGCGCTAGAAAAAGCGCTGATAAAGCCAGCGTAGATAAAGGGGGGGGGGGGTCCCCTTTATCAGCGCTTCCTTTATCAGCGCTTTCTTTTTAGCGCTGATAAAGGACTATTTTATCAGCGCTTTTAAAAAAGCGCTGATAAAAGTTAAAAAAAATTAAAAAAATTAAAAAAATTTAAAAAAAATTAAAAAAAAATTAAAAAAAATTAAAAAATACTGCGAATCGGGTGGGCTTTTATAGCACTTGAGCCCCCCATTTTACAGTGCTTTTCTGCCCCTGTACAGCACCCCACGCACCCCATGCACCCCCTTCACCCTTTAACAGTGTTTGCTGCTATATTCCCCCATGTGCGCACGCCCCTGCCTCCCACAGGATTTGAACTCGAGACCTCCCCCCTGCGCGCCTAAGCCTTTACCACTACTCTATTTTGATTTGTCTTCCAATTCATGATATATATATATATATTTAGTTATATTTATTCGTATAGTAATATATATTTATTTTAATATATATATAGTTATTAGATTATAATATATATATATAGTTATATTATAATATATATATATATAGTTATATTATAACATATATATATATATAGTTATATTAATATATATATAGTAATATAAATATATATATAGTGATATTAATATATATCTATATCTATCTATATATATATATTTAGTTATATTTATTCGTATAGTAATATATATTTATATTAATATATATATATAGTTATATTAACATATATATAGTTATATTAATATATATAGTGATATTAATATATATATTTATAGTAATACTAATATATATATATGTAGTTATATTAATATATATATAGTTATTATATTAATATATATATATATATAGTTAGATTAATATATAGGTATATAAATATTCATATATTGGTATTTTAAATAAAATGGATATTAGTTATTATTTAGATAAAGCTAATATATTTTATATGAAAATATGTTTAATTATTTATTTAAAAATTTTAATTTTTAGGTGCGAATATATAAAAAATATGTACATATAGTTATATATTTGATTATAAATAGCAGTGTATTATAAAAAAGGATGAAATTTCAAAGGCATAATATCAATATGAATGTAATACCTTGGAATAAATTCAGTCCCTGCCAAAAAAATCCAATAATACCCCCTTAAACGAGTTTGAAAATCCACAAAATGTTAAAAAATCTGGGTACCCCGACAAAAAAATCAGTTTTGGAGGCCTTCTGGGCCTCTTTTGGCCTCGAAAAACGCTTGACCGGGGTACCCCCCAGGTCACAACGACGTAGAGCTCATCGCAGGCTTCGATTTGATATGTGGTAGACCTCAAATGGACACTCGGATCAAAAGTTATGGCCGTTTGAAGTTTGAGTTGCGTTTTCAACATATTTTGGATCTTTTTTTAATTTTTTTAATTTTTTTAGTCCTCAAATTGTTATTAAATGACTATTAATCCATAATGATTATCAAATTATTAATTAAAAATATTTTTTTAATTTTTTAAGAAGCCATTTTCACTAAATATATTATATATTAAGTATAATAAGTGTAAATGTACATTTATACTTATCTAAAATATATTTAAAAATTATATATTATATTTATATAACAATATAACTATATTTATATATTAATGTATTAATATATTTTTTAATTTTTTTTTGAAGCCGACCCTTTATCAGCGCTTTTAAAAAAAGCGCTGATAAAGGCCCCCCCTTTATCAGCGCTAACAAAAGCGCTGATAAAGGGGGGGCGCTACGAAAAACTGTTTTTGTGGTAGTGACGTGGCATCATAACCCTAGTATAGGTTTTGGATCCTCTCGATGGGATGTTTAATCTGTTAGAGTTGTGGTATCCCTCCGGTGGGCCCGAAGCGAGATCCTCTAGCATCGTTTCCCTGGGTCGGGTTCTTGGTATTGTTGTGACCGTTTATCCATGGGCGGTGATCCCCTATCTAGCTGGTTAACCCCATAGGGTTTGTGGCATCATCGAGAATATGATCCCCTACGTAGTGGGTCGTCCTCAGTAGGGTTGTGGCATTGTCATGTATATGATCCCCTACTCAGCATAAGGATTATAGTAGGGTTGCAGTATCGTTGGTTATACGATCCCCTACTCAGCACGTGGTTTCTGTAGGGTTGTGGCATCGTTAGTTTGATCCCTACAGTGCGAGATGTACCAGATAGGGTTTCGGTATCGTTGTGAATGTCGTGACACGGGTGACGATCCTCTATCTGAGTGGCGTGTTTCTGACGAGCGCCAGATCAGGTTGTGGTATTCCCCAGCAGATCCTAGGAGTGATCCCCTATCTGTGAGATCTATGAATGCCAGATCGGGTTGTGGTATTCCCCAGCGGACCCTATGAGTGATCCCCTATATGTGATATCTTTGTATACCAGTTTGGGTTCTGGTATCCCCTAGTAGACCCTAGGAGAGATCCCATATCTGAGGAGTTTGGTGTTTTTATGTTGTTTCAGCGAGGTTTCCTCAGTGACGATATCCGAGGGGTGTGATCTCTCGAGTGAGCGTCTGATCTATTTGTGTGGGACCCGATGGAGTGTATCTCTTAGACGAGTGTCATCTGGGATGACTATGATCTTGGATTGTTCTCTCCTGGTTGTGAACCATTGCTGGTGAAGATTTTGCTACCTCATGTGGCTTGGTGTGTGAGTTGAGTATATCTGGATGTTTTTGGTATACGTCAGAGCGTAAACCTAAGCGGATGTTCAAGGTGTATGTATGGGAATACACCTGGATTGATCTGACTAGTTGTGTTTAGCCGAGGATGGTCACGAGATGGAGTTTCTTTCTCATCTGGGTTCCCTCTGGCTGGGATGAGCAGACTATTTCCTTTCAGTTTCTCTCTTTTGTTTTGGGTTTTTGGGGTGCCTACTGAGTATTGTTATACTCACCCCTGCACGGGCTTTTCCCACACATGTTTGTGTCTTGTGTAGACCACAGACCTTTCGACGGAGTCCCAGGAGGACCCAGAGCAGGCTGAGCTTAGTGAGTGGGTTTGACCGGGGTGTTTACCAGAGCTATGCCGAGGAGCTTACCAGCGGGTGTTTTGTCAATGTTTTTCCTCCTTCTAAGAAGGTAGGACACTTTGTAGTTTTCTTTTGGTGGGCCCTATTTTTCCCTTTTGTACTTTTGTTGCACTCTGGTTTGGGATAGATGTATGCATGCATTTCTTTTCAGTTTATATATATATATATATATGCACTATTTCATGGAGGTGTATGTGGGTGTGTTTGTACAGGTACCTTAGGATAATGCATCTCATGTGTGTGATAACCTACTTGGCACTGGTCTCCAGCACCTGGCCTCTTGGAGGCGGGCTTGGGGAGCCACGACTCGAGCCCCATCGGGTCGGGTCGTGACAGAGTGGTATCAGAGGAGGTTCCACCTTTGGGATCTCAGAGTGTAGATGGTCAAGCTGTGAGCTTGGTTTGGGTTTCATAACGGCAGTGTTATGATGTTTCGAGTTCAGTTTTCAGGCCACAGACTCCAGTGTTGGTATGACGGTCGACGTATCCATTCACTAGGACTCTGAAAACCTTCCTTTTTACTCAGGACATTCATACACTGGTCGTGGGGAAATAAATGTACATGCATCATATAGGACTGGGTTTTGGGTTTTTTTCCCTTGTCCTTTTTGAGTCAGATCTCCAGATATACTCTTTAACTATAGAGCATCTTGATTGTATTTCAAGATGCCTCCACGACGACAGTCAGTGAGGGTTCCGTAGTGGGATTGTGGTGATGATCCGCCCCGTGTAGAGGCTGTGGACCAGGGCGTAGGTTCTAAGGCTGGACCTCCAGTTGGTCTGCCAGTTGAGCCACCACCTGTCGAGCAGCTGGTTGTGCCGGTAGTGAAGGATGAGGTTGCGTGCAGGCTGAGTGCACTGCATGAGTTCCAGAGGCAGTGACCTCTAAGGTTCTGGGGTGATCCAGACCCACAGGCAGCTGATGACTAGCTCGAAGCAGTCACCTGTGTTTTCTGCCTGGTAAGGGCACCTCCAGATCATATGGTGGTCCTAGTAGTGATCTATCTGCATGGTTCATTCGGGCGATGGTGGAGCCTAGTGATGCAGTCCCACGACGAGGAGACGCTCACATGGGAAGAGTTTGAGCAGCTCTTTAGGGAATATTTCTATCCAGTGATGCTGAGATCAGTGTGGATCCAGGAGCTTCTGCAGCTTCAACAGGAGGGAATGACTATGTCAGAGTACTCACCGAGGTTTACAGACCTGTCGCACTACTCCCTGGATATGGTTCGAGACCCATTCTTTAGGGCTCGGACCTTCGAGCAGGCCTTACGCAGAGACATCCGGGCAGCTGTGGTTTCTTTGTGTCTGCCCACCTATGTTGGAGTGCTAGAGCGAGCGTTGGTGGTGGAGAGCTTTCTGGATGAGCAGATCCCGCCTGTTAGTGCTGGGGGAGCGAGAGCTGAGACTTCGTCAGTCGGATCGGCATCTATTAGACGACGACAGACTCAGGGGCCCGTACGTGGCCGAAGTTTTAGGAGGCGACCCCAGGATGGAGGATCCAAGGCTCAGGACTCACAGGGCTCACAGGCCAGTTTTGGTCAGCCGCAGGAGAGGTGTTGTTATGCTTGTGACGGTCGAGGACATCTTGATATAGATTGTCCAACCTGTTGTGCTGCTGAGAGGGAGTCGGTCGACAGACTGCCTTGGTAGAGGCAGCGACTCGAGTAAGGAGATCCGCAGGGCGACGGACGTGGCGATGGAGATGGTGTAGTAGTGGGAGGTGGTAGGTGGTATCATATGCCACCACCACCACCCCAAGGTGGTCCACACCGAGCTCAGGGAGCTGGAGGGTGAGGGCGAGGATAGCTGCATGCCCTAGAGGCTGTTGACCTAGAGGCTCCATGGATGGATAGAGGTACGTCTTTTGTCCTTTCAACTTTCTACAGTAGTTTGATAGACACTATTTAGTGGTACTCTTTCCTTTATGTTTCTTGCTTGAGGTTTGTTTAGGGCGTTGGTAAGACCCTGTGTTGATGTTGTTCGGCGTGCTTCGAATGCGTGAGGAAGAGGGATTCTTCCCCCACTGAGAAACATTTTTGTGACGTGATAAAAACCATGGGGGAAAGTCAGTACCGCCCAAAGAGGATATTGTTGAGGTGTAGTGGATGAGTCCCTCTGACTTATGTGTTCGGGCATGGGTGTTTGTTGGTGGACTCGCTGGCGTGGGAGACCCAGTTGAGAGTCCAGTCGCTTTCCTTGTGCTTATAGATTTTCGGGGATGAAAAGTTCTAAGGTGGGGAGGATGTAATGACTTGGGTTTTGGTGCTGTCAGACTTTGGAATATTTATACGAATAATTCCAGAGCTATGCGAGAAGACAACATGCGATTCTGAGGCCCGGTGTGCCCATAATTAATTTTATAAAAATATTAAGTATTTTTTATACTATGCACATGGTGGGGGTGTGTTATCTCTTAAATGGTAGCTTGGAATGGGAATATGAGGGCACGGTTGCCTCCTGAACGTGTCGTTTACCCTAAGAGGGGTGTAAACGTTGTGGGCGCTGGCCTACTATGAGAAAAGCCACCAGGAGCATTTTCGTAAATAAATGGAAAAGTTTATTTACGAGCGTCGGCTCGAATAAATTTTGAATGGAGTCTCGTATTTCAATTCTTAGACCGCATTTGAGTCCAGAACGTCATGTTTAACCTAATGGTGACCTTATCCTTATCTGTGTCAGGCGCGGGGTCGGGGGCGTGTCAGGCAGGGGAGTTAAGCGGATATTGGTTGGAAATAAATATCTCCCCCACCCTTCTTCCTCTTGAACGTGTGAAGAAGAGGAGTTTCCTCCTCCCTCTTCTTCCTCCTTCCGTCAATGGAAAATCAGCGACTGAATCGCGTGATCAAGGTGTCGTTGGACTCAGATCTTGACGGCGGACGTTCCTGGATCGTGCAGCGGCAGCTACAGGGCGTGCGAAGCTTCGTCGTTCCGCCAAAAGGTAGGCGGTTTGAGTTTTAAAATACCGGACCCTTTTTATGTGTTTTTTTATTCAAATATTCATAAGAGTTGTATAGTTCGGGTCTCGAGGTTTCCGAAACATGTTTCGGATCTGATTTTGGAGCACCGGGGTGCTCCCGGTGGATCTCGGAAGTTTTTCGGCGGAAAACCCAGATTCCGGCGGTGGCAATGGCGGAATCCAGTGAGATCCGTGGCGGCGTGGCGGTGGCGCAGTGGTTTCTGGCTCCGGCGTAGCGGAGTCCGGCACTGGCACGGCGGTTTCCAGCAGTGGCGCGGTGGTTTCCGGCGAGGCAGGTGGTGGTCCGGCCAGGTTTTTCCGGGAGTTCTTTAAACCATCGTAACTCGCAAACCGTAACTCCGATTTGCAAGCTATTTGCATAAATGTGTTCCTTGCGTCGAGACGGATATTTTGATCTCACTTTGGGAATTTTATGTTTCGGGATTGTGGACCGGGAGCTTGAAAAGTCGAATAAAATAATGATGTTTTATTATTATTCGGCTTCGTGCCATTATATCTTCTACCCAGAGCGTCTGATTGACATGTCGTTAGTGGCGTTGAGGCCCTGATCGTACGACAAACTTTTGTTGAGGGTTTCCGATTGTTGGGACCGAGTTTGGGTTGTGGGCCCCACGACGGTCGGTATGATCGTTTACGAGAAACGCAACTTTCTCACCAGGAGTCCGATGTTGGCAGATGAAAAGTCGATTCTGTATGATTTTCCGAGAGGATCGCAATGGTGTGATCCATTCGATGGGTTCTGAGATCGAGGCATGGGCCCCACCCGATCTGGCTTTGGTGAATAGTACCTTTTTCACTGGGTGTCCGTTTGGGACGAACAAGTAGCGGATCCAGGGTGTTTTTCCGAGGGGATCGCAGTGGTATGATCCTCTTGATGAGTTTTGGGATCGTTGTGTGGGCCCCGCGTGGGCTAGCTATGGTGAATAGTGCCTTTTTCACCAGTTATCTGTTTCGGGTGAGTAATCAGCATATCCTACGCGTTTTTCCATGTGGATCGCGATTGTGGCCTCGGTATCGGTCTAGGAGGTGCGCAGTGTGGTGTTGTGGCAGGTCGCTCGGGTTAGTGATGTTTGGACCAGCAGTGGTTGAGGGTACTCCCTTGGTTCATTCCTATGAGGGTTCGTGTAGCATCACAACCCTAGTAAGGTTTTTGATCCTCTCGATGGTATGTTTAATCTGTTAGAGTTGTGGCATCCCTCTGGTGGGGCCGGATCAGGATCCTCTAGCATCGTTTCCCTAGATCGGGTTCTTGGTATCGTTGTGACCGCTTATCCATGGGCGGCGATCCCCTATCTAGCAGG
This sequence comes from Viscum album, assembly GCA_963277665.1. Lineage (NCBI taxonomy): Eukaryota > Viridiplantae > Streptophyta > Magnoliopsida > Santalales > Viscaceae > Viscum > Viscum album. The sequence continues at coordinate 718,891,143 of OY728129.1, read as the reverse complement.
CTAACCCCGTAGAGTTTGTGGCATCATCTGGAATATGATCCCCTATGTAGTGGGCCATGCTCAGTAGGGTTGTGGCATTGTCATGTATATGATCCCCTACTCAACATAAGGATTATAGTAGGGTTGCAGTATCGTTGGTTATACGATCTCCTACTCAGCGCGTGGTTTCTGTAGGGTTGCGGCATTGTCAGTTCGATCCCAAGAGTGAGAGATGTACCAGATAGGGTTTCAGTATCGTCGTGACCGTCGTGACACGAGTGAAGATCCTCTATCTGAGTGGCGTGTTTCTGACGAGCGCCAGATCGGGTTGTGGTATCCCCCAGTGAATCCTAGGAGTGATCCCCTATCTGTGAGATCTACGAATGCCAGATCGGGTTGTGGTATTCCCCAGCGGACCCTATGAGTGATCCCATATCTGTGAGATCTTCGTATACCAGTGTGGGTTCTGGTATCCCATAGTGGACCCTAGGAGCGATCCCATATCCGAGGAGTTTGGTGTTTTTATGTTGTTTCAGCGAGGTTTCCTCAGTGACGATATCCGAGGAGCGTGATCTCTCGAGTGAGTGTCAGAGCTGTTTGTGTGGGACCTGATGGAGTGTATCTATCGAACGAGTGTCATCTGGTATGATTGTGATCATGGAGTGTTCTCTCCTGGTTGTGAACCGTTGCTGGTGAAGAGGTTGCTACCTCATGTGGCTTGGTACGTGAGCTGAGTATATCTGGATGTTTTTGGTATACGTAAGAGTGTAAACCTGAGCGGATGTTCAAGGTGTATGTATGGGCATACAACTAGATTGAGCTGACTATTTGTGTTTAGCCGAGGATGGTCACGAGATGGAGTTTCTCTCTCATCTGGGTTCCCTCTAGTTGGGATGAGCGGACTGTTGCCTTTCAGTTTCTCTATTTTGTTTTGGGTTTTTGGGGTGCCTACTGAGTATTGTTATACTCACCCCTGCACGGGCTTTGCCCGCACATATTTGTGTCTTGTGTAGACCACATGCCTTTTGACGGAGTCCTAGGAGGACCTGGAGCAGGCTAATCTTAGTGAGTGGGTTTGACCGGGGTGTTTACCGGAGCAGTGTCGAGGAGTTTATCGGCGGGTGTTTTGTCAGTGTTTTTCCTCCTTCTGAGCAGGTTGGAAACTTTGTAGTTTTCTTTTGATGAGTCTTTTTTTCTTTTGTACTTCTGTTTCACTCTTTTTTGGGATAGATGTATGCATGTATTTCTTTTCAGTTTTTATATATATCTCTACACTGTTTCACAGAGGTGTATGTGGGTGTGTGTGTGTACAGGTACCTTAGGCTAATGTCTTCCATGTGTGTGATAACCTACTCAGCGCTGGTCGCCATCCCCTGGCCTCTTGGAGGCAGGCTTGGGGAGCCACGGCTCGAGCCCCGTTGGGTCGGGTTGTGACATTTGCGACGGGAGATAAATCCCGCCATAAATAGTAAAAACGTCGCCGTGTATTTGCGACGGGCTTTTATACCTGTCGCAAATACTCTTCCCGTGGTTTGGTGCGCAACTCATGCCAAACCTATTGTGATGTGAGATCATCTCCCGTCGCAAATAGTTCATTTTGTGCTTACTCAAATTCATCTTCTTTAAGTCACCGAATGCGTGTATTTATCTTCTGCACCGCTAGTGACTTTAGAAACTCTCATGTAACCAATCCCAATAGACCCATCGGTGATTTGTTTGCGGCGAACCTGGACATCATTTGAGTTCTTCTCGAATCCGCTAAGTTAAAACGGAGTAAATAAATATAGGGTTAACATCATTTGAGTTCTGCTCAAATCCGCTAGTGGCTTCACAGTTTTGTCAAGACTTCCTCTGCTCGGGTTCATCTCGTAGTAAGAAGAAGCTCCGACGGTGACTACTCTGAAAGGCGAGCAACGATCCACGATGGTTCGGTCGGTGTTCGGCTCACGACTGCTCATCGACTTCAGATTTCTCAGATCCAGCGAGGCTGAGGTGGTTACTACTTGGTTTCAGATCTGCCCAAGAGAGGCTCGGCTCGCGGCTCCCGATACTGGTTCTCATATTTGAAAAAGGGTGATGTTATCTGTGGAATTAATGCACATAAAATTAAGAAAGACAAAACAAATAACTTTAAAAGCTAAAAAATACAAAATTAATTATGAAAATGATTAAATAATAAATTTAATTATAAAATTACAAAAGTATAATTATTTAACAAAAAACACCATAAATAATTAATTAAATGATTAAAAGGTTAAATAAAAGATGTGGTAAATTAGGTGAATTTATGGTCGCATCAATAATAACAAACAATTCTCAATGGAATGTAAATTGAGACGAAGCCTCTTACAACTGTAGTAACATCTGAACCGGAAACTCCAAAAGTAATAATAATCAAATGAAACATTTATATATCATGAAGATAAAAGAATTCATGATATAATATATCAAAAGGGTCAATATATACACCATATAAAAGAAATAAGTGGTGATTATGATGTATGCCTCATGAAATTAAAAGTGAGATAAGAATCCCTTACCTCAAGTCTAATTTGTCATAATTGTTCTCTATATTCCTCAATAATAAACTTATTTTAATTATATACTTGCTTCATAACCTTTCACAAGTTTATTATTACTTTTATTTCAGTTATAAAACAAGTTATATACAATTACTTAGTCAATAATGCTTAAGTCAGATGTTTTGACCATATTCATCTTATGTCTCAAAACTAACTTTGATAGGTCGACTATGGTCAATGTGGTCATTATATAAAAATCTTCAGAATAATAATAATGAAATAATTATCATATTTATACATCAATTACACTTTTAAAACCAATCATGAATGACGATTATGAAAAATGAACCAATGTTACAATCAAGGATACAATTGGCCATACATACGCATGAGTAACGTTCTCATTTTTCAATAATCCTTATGAAAAGAAGGTAAGTAACATTTATCTTTCCAAAATGATCATTATATCATATATACCATATTATTTAATCATATATACTTATATATAGAATTCTTGTGATGTAAAAGGAATCACATCCCGTCAAGGAGGCGGTAGTCCACACGTCCTCGAACGATGTTATCACCTTTTCAATGTGTGAAAGGGTAATAAAGAAAATGATATATTATATTTATAGAAAGGTAATTATATCATGAATATAATAGATATTTTATGTATGTCACATATGTTTAATTAAACTCATCCTTAATACAATCCATGTAATGTGTGAACGTATCATATTACTTTGAGGAGGCGGTAGTCCACACATTCTCAAATGATGTTACTGAATTTACACAAAATTGAAAAACATAAAGGTATTTGTTATATAAAAATTCCAAAAGTATGAATACAATATAAAAATCATATGTATTATATAAAAAAAGGGTTTCTATTATAATTCCCAACCATGAGAGGTGGTAAAGGAAGAACAAACGACATTGTTTTGCAAGGTGGTAGTTTGTCGTACACGAACGATAATTTAGTTACTCATTTGATGGAAGTGTGTGTTGGTGTAGATATTAAAATTAACATAAAAACATCTTGGTACATTTAGGATATTTATTTTATTATATAATAATGTAATAATAATAATTTAAGTGTTTTTAGAAATAAAGAAAATAAAAGTGATCGTTGAAGAATGTTACCTCTTTTTCAGGTAACCCCTCTTGGTTTACACCAAAGGACTTCATTAGATTTATTTATTACCAAATTGAGGCTTATAATATGAGATAATGGAAGTTGGGAGCTTATTTGGGTAGGGTTTGGATGATCTAAAAGGGATTGAGATGTGTGAAGAGAGGGGGAGGGTGAATGTCTTTTATAGTGAAAAGGGAGTGACATTCTTGTAAATACCAAACGATAAACACTATTGGGAGGTCTCTATTACCTCATGTGCTTCCAAAATGGAAAAATAATGGATTAAATGAGAATTATTATCAGTAAAAACTCACACAAAACAAAATAAAAATCATTTTTATCATTTTGTTTCTTAGTCTTTAAGTTTCCTTATTTTTTTATTTTGGATTTTCATTTAGGTAACTAGTTTTCTATTCTATGTAATTCATCCATTAAGAATAAATTAAAGTGAGACTTATTATAAAATTCATACCCAATAATTATAAAATGTTACATCTAATTTATAAAATAAAAATCTCACATGTTTTGGATATTAATCTTAACAGAAAAACGCATTTAACACGCAAAAACACTACTTTAACCCTAACTGTGCAAACAAAGTTTTTAATATTTATGGGTCTATATGTTAATTATAAAAGATAAATTGGCCCATAAATGTATCATATTTTATGTTTTTTAAAACATAAAAATCACTTGGAAAATGATAATATTTTTAGTAATTTTAAATCATTTAATAAAATATCATTTATTTTATTTAATTATTAACTAAATAATCGATGTGTTTGCATTTCTTAAGAATTTAATGTAATTATATCATCTAAAAAAATTAAATATAAATTATTATTATAAAAATAAATGATTTATATTCCAAAATAAAATTTATAAGCAAACCTATGTAGCATCTTCCATACTTCAAAGCTTTATAAGTGTTAAAGGCAGGGAAGGTTCTTTTTTGTCTTTTTCCTTACTTAACTTATTATATAGTTCAATTTCATGTAATAGTATCCCAATAACTCATAAAAATATATCATAAGGTGTTTAGGTCTAAATATTTCAATCAAATGGTTTTTGGACAAGTTTTGGGTCAATTATACACCTTATATTCTAAGTTTAATCATTAAGTAAGCTTGTTTTTACCATAATCACTTTAATTAATTTTAATTACTTTCAATAATAATTTTGGTCAAAACATTAATTTGATATTATTATAAGAAAATTCATAATAATTCCAAATAATTATAACCATTTTTACAAATTCAATTCATAGAAGTGGATAAAATTAATTTTAAATTAATCCCACAGATGTTGTGTGACACCGGGTTTTTAAGGAGAAAGGTTCAAAAGTTTGAAATGTTTTTATATCAAATTTTGATGTAAAATTAAATATATTTATATAAATTGGATTTATATATGTATAATTGAAATAATTATACTTTAAAACCAATTTAAAATATAATTTAACTATATAAATAAATTAGATGAAAGAGCAGTTTTCAATTAAAATGCAGTGTTTTTCACTATTCATTAAAAAATGAAACTGTTCAGAAAAATATCAAAAAATCATCCAAATTAAATTTTATATCCCTGTTTCTAAAAATAAGTTTATTTTTACAAATATAAATTATAAAAGTTCAAAAAATTATATTTAAAATAGGTGCACCATTAAAAGGCGGTGAAACTCCCCTTTAAAAATATATAATTTTTTTATGCTTAAAATTGGATTTATTCTTATCTTAACACTATTAAATATATTATATGAATTTAAAAATATTTTATTAAATATATAACATAAATTTTAATAATATCTTTTACTAATAGTGAATAATTAAACTTATTAAGATAAAACATCACTATGGTTATACAAATGGTTTTCATAAAAACACATCTTTTGTGTTCAATTGGACTTTATTTTCATTTATAATCAATCAGTAACCAATGAATTCATTTTATAAACATGTTTAAGCTATGTTTTTATAATTTAGTTAATCTAATTCATTCCTGCCATTCAATTGGCTAGATAATAACAATCATAATAATATTAATAGTATATTGTTGTTCGGTAAGACTCGGGTTTGTGTGTAACACAAGTCATCAAAGGAACTCGGTGTTGCGTGCAACGCAAGATAAACTTGGTATTTCATGTGATGTAATATAAACTATTTATTTCATGTAACATAACCTATTAAATAATTTAAATTAATTTTAAATAATATATTTTATAAAAAAATAGGATGTTATAGAAATAGTGTGTAAAAAATAATTGTACCATTACTTTTATGCACACTCATAAATACAGAATAAAATTCAAATGATGCTATATTTTTACAAAAAATTTGTTGTCTTTATATTCTAGAAGATTATATCTTTATTTCAATTATTTTATAATTTTTAATTTTTTACAATTGATTTACTTAGTATATTAATTGTTTTATATTAATATTTAATGAAAAATATAAATCTCATTTGTTCTATGTTATTCAAGCACAAAATTACAAAGGCAACATACACTTTATTTAATTTTTATACACTAACAAGTGTTGTGAAGACATTGGACACAGACACTGAAGTTTCAAATGATCTAATAACAACTGAGAAGATGGTGGGTTGAATCAATTATTCCCTTTTTATAGGATTCAATAATTTTTAAAACTTAACCCCAAAAACCTGTTAAAGTTTATATCATTATCATATTTTTCTAAATACCATATATGAAAAAATAGGAAATAAAGTAATGAAAACAATATTTACAAGGTTTAGCCTCAGTGTGATAACCAACATCCTTGTCATAGCCACTCCCGTGGGTATATGGAAATTCACTATTATAAAGAAGTGAATACAACTTGTTCCAACTCCTATTGGACACCTTCTATCTCCTAAGAAGAAAGATTATATTGACTCCCATTAGTTTATAAAGTTTTCTTATAAAACAATTGATCCAAAACAAAAGTAAAAATACTTTCTTCAATTTTCTCCAGAAAAGTTCCGAGGTCTGATGACTCTAAATCCGATGACCTTCAGTCTGATGAACCCAGTCCGATTGAATCAGTACGATCAACTCAATACGATATTCCCTTTCTCAATATACACTTCTCAAACTCTACTAAAAAACTCATTATGATCTTCCTCAGTCTGATCGACTCAATTTGATCTTCTCAATATAATGTTTATCAGTTCAATAAACAAAAACATTAGATGTTTGATCTTCTAATGAGATCTTTATATGGAAGGAACTTTCGCTCAAATTCTTTAGTACTCCACCTTTTCCACTTAAGTGAAAAGTTTTATAATGTGAATGAACTTTTCTTCTATTTATAGGTGACTCATAAAATAAAATAAGGGAAACTTGAAAATTTTACCCTCTCTAAAATTATAAAAATCTAAGATCTATGTATAATTGAACTTCAAGTTTGACCACTTCAAGTTTGACTTCTTCAAACCGTCTCAAGATTCTTTGGAGATCAGCTCAAATGTCCCAAAGGCCTTCTTTTTTATTGATTTTTGATAACCCCTCTTTCAAGGGATAAGGGGGAAACCTTACAAGGCCCGTAGGCTTAGAGATTACAAGGCCCATAGGCTTAGGAGATTACATGACCCAAAGGTCTTAGGTAATTCAACCAGACTATCTACAAGGAATTTTCCCTCCCCAGCATCTACATCATGATAGTAGATCTCCACCTTCACATGTATATCTAGATAGGCTTCCTGTGCAAGCACGGGCTGGTCCCGATGGCATATCCATACCCTCTCATTCTAACAATCCATTTGGCTCTACTTTGGTGAGTGAACCTGCTCTGAATCCTCTTCTGGGATGCTCCTTTTTTGTAGAGTATGTCTGGGAAAACTACATGTGGCCCAAAGTCCTTGAGGTGGCCCGAAGGCCTTAAAGGTGACTTGAAAGCCCTACTGACCTGAAGGCATGGGTCGCCCGAAAGCCTTAAGGACTCCAAGCCCAAACCGATGGCCTAAGGTGAATAGTTCCAATGGCTACAGTACCAAATAGTACCTTCTATAGTAACTACTACAATACCTACTACATAACCCGTACAGTGTATAGTTCTTCTACAGTACCTGCACAATGTACAGTTCTGCTACAATATTTCTATAGTACCTGCAACAATACCTACTACAGTACAATCTACCTTTCTTTCTCAACTCATTATGATATGCCTTTCTTTATTAGCTCAATACAATCTACCTTTCTTTCTCAACTCATTATGATATGCCTTTCTTTCATATCTCATTAAGATCTGACTATATTCCTCATCTCATTACGATGAACTTCCCCAGTAGATGACTTATTGGTGTCACAATCTTATTCGATTACAAACTTGAACTCTCCCTTCGTTTCTTATCAAGAAAATATAAATCTGTTATAATATTCACTTCTTTTCATAATTGATATCCCTTTTATGGATCAACATCAGCAACTCTGATCACTCCGATGTTTTTCATCCGACGGGTTATCGGTACGAGGCATTCATTTGATAAATCGATGCATGTTCTTGGTCCAATTAATCTTCCTCTAGAGAGTCAGTATGGTTAAAATTGTCATAATGATAGAATTATCATTATGATAGAATTATCATTACAATGTTTTTGTATCAGATGATGACTCCACTCAGCAATATTTAAATTTTCCAAACTTCATCATCTTTACACATTCTCACTTCTGAAAACTTTTGAGCCCGGTACTTCTGGATCCAATCTTCTATGTCTAGGTTTCTAGAATCAATATAATCTTTATGATTCCTAAAATTCTTCAAAATATTTTATCATGATAGTTTTAATGATTTGTGATAACTTCATTACCAGCAAATCATCATCTGTTTTTGGGTTAGAAAGTTTGAGAACTTTCTAACACCCAACTTCGCTTTCTTCAAAAAACCTATTCAATGTCATTCTAACTTCATCACTCAGAAACATTAAAATTTCTAAAAAATGTTGATTTTAATTAATTTGAACTTCATTCCAATGGGTATGAGACCAATTCTACATCTGATCAACTACTTCATCTTTCTAACAACTCATGTGATCGATGCTGCTCATTCATACATTTCAAGACTGGTGCTTCTTAGTTGAATCTTATGTTCCTAAAAGCCTATGTTTGGAAAAAAACTTCCAAAAGGAAAAAACTTTTGTCCCCTTTATGTTTGAGTTTGAACATTAACCAACTTTCAACTTTCTCAGAAAACCTCATTCTGATGGACTTGGTCTGATCCTGAAAAATAAAAAATATTCTTACAAAAAAATGTTAGTTTTCAAAAAATAAAAAAACTTTATTAAAAACATTATCACAAAGGTTCTTCAATATCCTCATTTGGATTTGTTGAAAACCCTTGTTAAAAACATTTCCAAATCTCAGAAAATTTTCACAACTCAACTTTTTATAAACAACTCAAGGTTTTTGGCTTTTACCAAAACATATACTTTTTCAAAATAGAGTGTCCTCACACCACACTACTGGATAAAGTAATGTTTTTGAAGGAATTCCATCCATCAATGAAAATAAAATTTTGTGTCCATATTAAGATAAAATCCCCCTCACTTTTATCTTTTCTACTCAATTTTCTTTTTCTCTCCCTTTTCTTTGTCTTTCCCCAATTTTATAACAACCACAAATTCATATTAATTAAGGAAAGATAAGTAAAAACTTCTTATAGAGTACAACATTATTACTTTATCTACCCCTTTTTCAACATAATCCAAAGCACGGTGGAGGTAACTTACTTATGAGGTTTAGGAAGTCATGGGAGGAGGCTGGACATGAATTTTCAACCTCAAATAAACAAACCTTTATTTTGGCATTGCCTTTATGAAGATATCAGCAATTTGATAATTCATTGAGATATATTCAAGAAAAATATATCTAGAAGCAACTTTCTCTTTTATAAAGAGAAATTTTATATCAATGTGTTTTGATCTTGAATGTTGGATAGGTTTTTTAGAAATATCGATTACACTTTGATTATCACAAAGTATATTCAATGGTTTAAAAACTTTTACTTTAAAGTATTATTCCTAAAATTTCATCCACAACAATTGAGTACAAGCCTGAGTAGCTGCAAAATATTTATATTCAGTTGTACTTAAAGTTACTAAACTTTGTTTCTTACTGTGCCAACTCATACAACATTTACCCAAGAAAAATGTTCCTCTTTAGTTTTATTTTCTATCATTATAATCACCAGCCCAATCGACATTAGTATAACTATGAAACTTCATTTCACTATTTCTTTTATATAACAACCCATGTGAATGTTTTCCTTTTACATGTCTCAAAATTATTTTTTCTGCCAATACATGTGATTATTTTGGATTACTTTTATACCTAGCACACAAATTCATATTATAAACAATATCAGGCCTTCAGACTATAAGGTAAAGTATACTTCCTATCAGATTCTGAAATTCTTTCTGATTCACACTTTTTTCAGACACATCTTTACTCAACTTTTTTCTCACAGAGATAGTAGTAAAAACTTCTTTGGATTTTTCTATGCCAAACTTTTGTAACAATTCCCCATAATACTTTTCTTGAGATAAGAAAATGTATTTTTATTTTTGTTGAACTTGTAAACCAAGGAATAAATTTAATTCTCCCAACATTTACATTTCAAAATTTTTAATAATTTATTCATTTTTTTACAAATAGATTATCTATCCCCCAAAAAAGTATATCATCCACATAAACAATTACAATTTCAGTTTTAGAGTCAACATCTTTCACATATAAGTTGCTATCAAATTTTCCTTTAGAGAAATTAAACATTCTCAAATAATTTTCAAGCTTATAATACCATGAAAAAGGATCTTGTTTCAACCCATATAAATATTTCTTTAATTTAAAAACTTTTTGTTCATCCTTATCAAGAAGAAACCCACAAGGTTGTTCAATATAAACTTCTTCAATTTCTCCATTGAGAAATGATGACTTTACATCCATCTAATATACTTTGTAATTTCAGTGAGAAACCACTGCTAGAAATATTATTATTTTTTCTAACATTGCAATAGGGGAAAAGGTTTTATCAAAATCCATGCCTTCCACCTATTCATGGACTTTGAAAACAATTCTTTCTTTATTTCTTAAAAATTATCCATGCTTGTTCAATTTGTTTCTATAAAACCACTTTGTCCCGATAACATTTTTATTTGTTTTCCATGGAACAAGTTCCCATGTTTCATTTTTCTCAATTTTATCCAACTCTTCATTAATAGAATCCACTCATTATTTGTGTTCAATAGATTCTAAAACTTATTCTAGTTCAACTTTTGAGATAAGTGAAGTCTAATATTATAATCTCAACTTTCTTCTGGTCTAAACTAGATCCTTCTAATTTCCAATAATGTTTTTAGACTTAAATTTTTTTTTTAAGGTAGGAAATTTCAAAGTTTCTTTTCCTGTTGAACTTTCCTCATCACACGATTCTCCTGAATCTTGGAAAGGCTATTTTGACTTACTTTCACTATCATTGAAAATATCCTATTTATCCTCCTCAGTATTCTCAAAAAAAATTGTTAAGGAATTTTTATTTTAAATTAATTTCACATCATATGAGTCCACCAACCTTTGTAAATGTTTATTCTAACATTTGTAACTTTTTACATTTGGTGAATAGCCCATAAAAATTCATTCCTCATATTTCTCATCAAACTTTCCCTAATCCTGATTTTTTATTTTTAGTAAAGAAGGAACACAAAATTTGAAGTACTTAAATGAAGGCTTTTTGTTATACCACATTTCATAAGAAGTAATGTTGGTCTCCAGTCTCAAAAATCATCTATTTTGAACATGTAAAATAGTACTAATAACTTATTTCCAATAAAACTTTGAAAGTTTATATTCTACTAACACAATTCTTCCCATTTCCACCAAACTTCGATTCTTTATTTCTACTACTCCATTTTTTTAGAGTATAGGGAAAACTATACTAATGTTTGATACCATGATTTATCAAATAAGTTTCAAAAGTATTGCTTTTGAATTATGTGCCATTAGTTTTTCTCAACTTCTCTATGTAAAACCCCATTTCTTTCTCAACTTGTTTTCCAAAAAAACTTGAATATTTCCATTGCCTTTGACTTATGTTTCGTAAAAATGATGTTTGTAATCCGAGTGAAATAATCAATAAAATTAATGAAGTATAAATATCCTTTTATTGATTTTTGTATCATCAGTATACATAAATTGGAATGAACAAGCTCAAGAGGTCTAGTAGATTGAATCTCAACTCTATTATAACTTTTTTTAGTCATCTTCTCTTTCTGACAAGTTACAAAACATCTTACTACCTTCTTTTCAATTATGGAAAGTTTCAAACAACATCAAATTTATAAATTTTGTTCATTTTTTTCTACCCAAGTTGTCCAAGTATTCGATGCCATAAATTATTTTCATCTTCAGCACTTAAGTAACACGATCTATTAAATTCTCTTATTTGGAAGAGATTCTCACTGGTTCTTTCTCCTTTTGTAATAACTTTTCCATTTTTCACACTTTTGATAACACCAGAATCTATTTTTAAGATAAATTATTTTACATCATCACAAAGTTAACTTATACTAAGTATGTTATGTTTTAGCCCATTAACAAATAAAAATTCCTTAGATTTCAACTTTTCTGCTTCAATCTCAACTGTTCTGATCCCTCTGATTTTTAAGGAACTATCATTACCAAAGGTAACTTTTCCTCCATCATGAATTTCAACAAGTTTCAATATTTTTATATCATTTATCATATGTGAAGAACAACCACTATCAAGTATCCATAGTTTTCTCCTTTTAAATTCTTTCAGAGTTGTCTCAACAACAAAGGCACTTTCCTCAATTTTCTTCTTTCCGACTTCCTTTTCTTTTCTACCATAATAAACTTGTTCTAGAAGGAGTGTCATACATATTTCACTATGATGACCAGCCTCATCAAATCTTCCAAAAACTTATTCTATAAATTCAATTTTTTTTGAAGGTTTCTAACATCTTGAGATTTTTCTTTCTAACTTCATGTAGGTTAGGAAAGTTACTCATTATTCTTCCACCATTACTTTCAATTTTTTTAAACCTTCTTTTAGTAATTGAAAAGTTATGACAAAAATTATAACCCATATTCCCATTGATTCCACAACACCAGTAATAGACATCAAATCTTGATTTACTATTGAAGTAATATCTTTCTATGATGAAAATTTGTTGAGGTTGATAACTTCTTCCTGATTCAATAATATCTGGACATGGACCATCTTTCCTCCTAAGTGGGTTTTCATATTTTTTAGATGAAATAGGTTTATTACACAATTTTTTCACCCAAGATTTCCCAAATCTTTTTTTGTAACATGAAATATTAGAAAAATCATATGAAATATTATTTTTAGTGGGTGAGTATTTCACCTAATTCTTGATTTGATCTTTCTCAAAAACTTTAGAAGTCTCAACTTTTACTTCTGAAGCCTTGTTGAAATTTTCATTTATATTCCTTAGGGTAATTTTGGAATCAATAAGTTTTGATTGAAACTTCAAAACTTCTTCTTACATAGATTCCATATTCTTAATGATATCTTCAGCCATATTTCCATGTTCAACAATTATTAGTTTGTAACTTAAGATCTCCTGAATGTATTCGTACTCCTTCTTGATGTCATCTTTACTTCCATAAGTAACTTTTTCACTATCTTTCTTTATCATTCTGATTTCTTTCTTGAGATATTTTTTTTCTTGAGACATTAAAGAATTTTTTTTTGAGTGGATACTCTCTGTAAGATTATTCACTCCCCCATCTTCACTATCTGAGGAGTCTTAAACTTTCTCAACTTTTTCAATAAATGTTCTGAACTTTTCTGAACTGTCATCCCTGAGGATTTGTTGTCAGTTGAGTTTTATTTAGCTTTATTAATCAACATACTTATCTTGTTCCCAGTAAACTTCTTTTTAGATTTATAGGATGATTTTTCTTCTTTATAATTTTTGTTCCACTTCTTCCATTGAGGTTTTTTATTAGAATCACCTTGATATTCTCCAACATTCTTCTTGGGACAATTCATAAAAAAAATTCTGATTCCACCATACTCCAAACATTTGAGAGTAAGTTTACCTCTGTAATTTCCTCTTCCTCTTCAATAGTTCTTATATATAAGAGACGTGATTTTTTAATTCAACTCATAATTCTATTTATCATCAAATTCACAAGGATAAACATCTTCAACATATTTTATTTTCATTTTTCTCATGGAATCAAAAGCCATTTCATCTTTTATATTATTTTTTAACATTGGAACTTTCCTAATTTCATAAGAAATAATAAAGTTTGAAATTCATCAAGAGATAAATCATCCTTATCTTGTAAATAGAAAATTTGAAATCAAACATGTCCTGAAAGTTTCTTATAAGTTTATTCACTATTATAGAATCTTCCAGGACATCTCTTAATCCCAAGATGTTGAAAAAAAAATCATTTACTCTGGTGAAGTATTCATCAATAGTTTCTTTATCTCTCATTCTGATGTCTTCATACTTACTACACCAAATTTTTAGCTTTGCTTCCTTTAGTTTAGTATTACCTTCAAAAATACTTTACATCTTATCCCATAAACTCTTTGAAGTTTTGAGACCCATCACCTTCATATAAACATTTTTTGATAAGGACATAAGGATAACATTTATATCTTTTCCATTAAATTTGATATTTCTATTATCATAAAAAGTAATTAGGGAATCCTTCTCCATAGGTGAAAACTCAATTGAATCAGCATCCAAAACTTCAAGTCCAAGAGATAAGATATAAGGAATCATCATATATTTCTATCCATAATAATTTTTTTGGAAAAAATATAGGAAATCCTATACAGTTGACTGAATTGATATTATACATGATAAGTATTCAATAAGTGAACCTTTTCTCTGATACCAATAGAAGTTACAAAGTATTTAATAATAACTAAGAAGGTGGGGTTGAGTTAGTTGTTATTTTTTTATAATTTTTAATAATTTTTAAAAATTAACCCTCAAAACCTATCAAATTTTATATCCTTATCATCTTTTTATAAATACTCATGCATGAAAACATAAGAAAATCAAGTAAATTAAACAAGATTTACAAGGTTCGACCTCAGTGTGAGAACCTATATCCTTTCTATAGTCACTCCCATGGGTCTATGTAAATTCACTATTATGAAGAAGTGAATAAAATTTGTGTCAACTATTGTTAGAAACTTTCTATCTCTCGATGGGAAAGAATATACTAAATCCTATCAGTTTACAAAGTTTTCTTATAAAACAATTGATCTAAAACAAAAGTAAAAATACGTTTTTCAATTTGTTCCACAAAATTTCACGGGTCCAAAGACTCTGAATATGATGACCTTCAATCTGATGAACCCAGTCTGATTGATTCAGTACAATTGAGTCAATACGATCTTCCCTTTCTCAATCTGCACTTCTCTAAATCTACTGGAAAAATTCAATAAAATCTTCCTTTTTCCAATCGACTCAATATTATCTTCTGAATTTGATGTTTCTCAATTTTTTAAAAAAAACAATAGATGTATGACCTTTTAATGAGATACCTATTTAGCAAGAACTTTCACTCTAATTATTCAGTTCTCTACCATTTCCACTTACATTAAAAGTTTTAAAATGCAAATGAAATTTACTTCTATTTATAGGAAACTCATAAAAGAAAAGGTGGGAAAGTTAAAAACTTTACATGCTCTCTCAAATTGAAAAAACTTTGAGATCTATGCCTAATTAAATTTAAATTTTGACCACTTTAACTTTGACTTCTTAAAATATTCTCAAGATTTATTCAAGACCATTCTTCTAAAAAACTAACTTTTATTCAGTCTGATATAAATTCCTTGTCTTTAGATTTCTCTTATCATTATGATCTACCTTTCTTTCTCATCTCATTGTGATCTACATTTCTTTCTCAGCTCAATACGATCTTTCTTTCCTTATCATCTCATTATGATCTTAATTTCTTTATCATCTCATTATGATCTGACTATCTTCCTCAGCTCATTATGATAAACTTCCTCAGTAGATGACTTATTGGTGTCACAATATTATTTGATTTCAAACTTGAACTCTCTATTTGTTTCTTCTCAAGAAAATACAACTCTTTTAGAATATTAACTTCTTTTCATAAATGATCTCCCTTTGATAGATCATCATCAGTAACTTTGATCACTTTGATGTTTTGTATCTAATGTTTCATTAGTATGAGACATTAATTTGATGAATTGGTGACTATTCCTAATCCAATTGATCTTCCTCCTTAGAGTAAGTCTAGTTAAAATTATCATAATGATGTAATTATAATTTTTATAAAATTATAATTATGATGTTTTTGTATCAAATTATGACTCCACTCAGCAGTATTGAAATTCTTAAAACTTAATTAGCTTTACACATGCTGACTTCTGAAAAATTTTGAGTCTGGTACTTCTGGATCTGATCTTCTCTGTCCGGGTTTTTTGAACCGATACAATCTTTATGATTCCTCCATCTATTCAAAATCTTTTATCATGATAGTTTTCATGATTTGTGAGAACTTTATCACTAATAAAGCATCGTCTGATTTTTAATTAGAAATTTTGAGAACTTTCTATCACCTGACTTCACTTTCTTCAATAAACCTCTTCAACGTCATTCTAACTTCATCACTCCGAAATTTTAGAATTTCTAACAAACACCAAGTCTAATGAATCTAAACTTAATGCTAATGTACTTAAGACTGATGTTATGTCATATCAAACACTTCATATTTCTTATGACTCCTACGACCATTGATGCTCATTCAGACATTCTAATTCTGGTTCTTCTCAGTTTGATCTTATATTTATGGAATCTGGTATCCAAAAAACAAATTTCACAAAGGCAAAACCTTTCCCCCCTTTATGTTTGGGTTTGAACATTTAGTAACTTTCAACTTTATTATAAAACCTCATTCCAATGAACTTGGTTCGATCCCGACAAAAAAAACATTCTCATACAAAAAGGTTAATCATCAAAAAATACAAAAACTTGGTTAAAACAAATTATCACAAAGGTTCTTCAGACATGATTCAATAAGATCTATGTTTTAATGGTCTAGGGGATATATTCAAGGAATAAAAAGCATATACATGTGCATATAATTCATTTAGATTATCAAATGATACATCTTGAACATTCTGCTGCTCTCAAAAATTATTCATGAACTTCTGCATTCTGGTTGTGATCATAGAAGAACTCCAAGTTCAACATTTGTTCCTTCCAAGTGATCAACAATCACCAGGCTTCAACGTCTTTGAAATTTCTAATCATCTACTAATATCCATATATTTTTTTATTTATGTAATATGTTTCCTTATATTTGTTATTTCTTATGTATGGTTTATGCTTTTATCCATCAAAAGTAAGTATTTACTTTCTCTAGTTATTCCACCTCCTAAAAGGAATTCATAGTTATGACTCATGATCAAATGTTAGCTAAGAATATTGGGTTGGTCTCTTATATCAAGACTAGGTTGTGCCTTCGGTTTATTTAAAAGGAATGGCCTATAAAAAGGTTCTCAAACCTTTAAAAGTGAGATTATTAGTGGGTACCAGTCTCCTAGAGGAGTAGGTGAGATTTAGGAGTGGACTAGGATCTTATTGATCTGAACCAATATATATATTGTGTTCTTTCATTTTTTATTTTAGCTGCAACTCAACTCAAGAACACTACGCTCACTACTATTTAATATTTTATAAACTCTGATTATTTTGTCATTAAATTTTAAAACAACTATTCAACCCCCACTATTCATATTTTCCATCAATAAAAATCCAACACCATTATCATAAAACTAAATATATATCCCCAGGTACCAGCTATGGGAAACTGATAATTTTGGAAAACATGTGCTACTATGTTTACCTACACTAGAAACCTTTTTCCCCTATGAAAGTAAAATTCTCCTGTATAAAAGGATAAGATGGCTTCTTGATGGAAGTATGTGTAATTTAATCCCTAGAAGATTTAGGTGAATTAGTTATTTGATATGAAAATATCCTATAAATCAAATTAATAATTAGTATAAAAATATAAAAATCCAATTTCAACATATAAAATTAAATAAAAATTGAAAAATGGTATAATAAAAACTAAACTAAACTAAACACATTTTTATTATTATTTGGTGCAGTAGTTAACTAAAATGATAAAAAAATATGATGACATTAATGATATATGGAATAATATAAACATAGGAAAACAAAATTTAAGTAAAATATTTACAAATACAACTATTATGCATAAATTTGAATAACAATTTTAAAATGATACAAATAAAAAAACCACTCTTTATCATATTTATTATATTAATTAACAAAAATGTTAAAACAATACCACAAATTTATATGAAATAAAATGGAATAGACAAAAAAATAATATTTTAAAAGATTATATAAATCCAATTTTTACATATAGATTTGAATTACAACTGGAAACTGATACAAAAAAAAACTAAACTAAACTAAAAAAACTCTTTATCTTATTCATTAGTAGTTAATAATTCTAAAAAATACTGATAATATTTATGAAACATAAAATGATATATACATATGAAAACAAAGCTTATGTAAAAATTTATAAAAATCCAACAATTGTGCATAAATTTGAATGATTGAAAAATGATACAAACAAAACAAAACTAATCTAGAAAATAATTTATCATATTTTTTTAAAATGTGAATTTTAAGTAAAAAAAAATAAAACTATTATATCTAACATTTTATGAAATTTTAAAAAATAAATAAGAAATAAATATATATTACATGTGACATTATAATATTACTAAGGATTGTTCCCCCCATATGCCTTCCTCATAGTCATTATGTATATAATAATCCATGTATACAACATGGCCATCAATATTATTTGATAATATTTCCCTGGAAGTAGGTATCTCATATAAATTATCATCATCATTAATTTTTTCATCATTAAAATGCCATTTTTTCCTTGAAAAATGATAGACCAATGCACATTTTACGGATCAAGAAAATAATTTTTTTTCATGTATTGTCATGATAAAAGGATTACTTGTGTATTACAATATATTAAGGTTTATTATTATCATACCAAATTCATTGTGTTTGGCATTATTTTTACCAATAACCCATTTATAGTTAAACACTAGAACTCAAAATTTAAAATAATCAACCTCTCATATTTCTTCAATAACTTGGTAATATTCACTTGATACAAAGATTGTGTTTTGGTCTTTTTTACTAGAAAAATGAATTGCTTCTCCGACCACCAATACACTATTATCATGAACTGAACTTTTGTTTTCCTAAAAGTTTTTATAAAATATATTTCCATTAATGTTATGTTTGAACAATTTTATCAAATTTAAACTTTAGCCACTCACTAACTATCTCAATATTTCTGATTCATCTGATCTACCATGCACAATCTCTTTAAACCATGGAAATTTTTTTTTATAATCATTCAACATCCATATATCATTCCTATTTGGATAATGTTTTTTTAAAACATTAATATGAAATTTTATATATGGTTGAGTATCAAATATGTTATTTAAGATGTATAAATGTACCCAATTTATTTTTTCACCTGCCAATGATTTTACTTTCAATCCATGAATCTCATTTTCCCCAAAACTAACTTGTTCATGGTGAGATGTAAGAAAATTGATGCGCAACATTATAGACAAGTATTTTGTATATAAAACTGAAACCATATTAGAAATATTCATCTCAATAAGGCTTCTAGTCAATATGGATTCTTAACATATCCCTTCAAAATCTTCATATAAATTTTAAAAGGATACATCCAATATAGATATACAAGATTTAAAAGATTTATTTCTTACAAAAAAGGTACCATTAAATGCGCCATGATATAAAAAAAGATGGTGCAAAACATGTTTCTAGTTTAAAAAGTATAGAAATGGCATCGTTCTCCAAATTTTTGAATGAATTTTGATCAATCACATTGTAATAAATGAAATTAAAAAATAACACTTTTTTATGATATTCATTATGAAACTAATGGATAGTATTACATGAAATAAAAGTGGTAGGATATATTGAATCATGACACGAGAATCGTGAGATTTCATGCCTGTTAACTTCAAATCTTTTAGTGACATAAAAAAAATCATTTGAAGAATAACCCATTATCACTTTGATACCATAGAGGCATTGGAAAAAACTATTTTTCTCCAACTTAGATAAGGTATGAAAATACATAGGTATTTATGTTCATATTCCTTTAGGAGTGGGAGATAAATCCTTATATATTTCCACTAAAAGTATGTCCAATCTTGCATTCAACCCATATTTAATCTAACCTTTAATATCTAACAACATTCTAATCAAATTTTCATATATATTCTTCTCAAATTGTATGAAATAAATGATATTTTTAACCTCATAATATATCCAATATAGAAGATCAAAAAATATTGATCATTTCTTATATATTTTGTTTCACTACCATATTTTTTTCCTTTTGAAATGTGACATCAATGTTTTTCATCCTCTCAAAATACTGATCAATTGATAAAAGTTTTGAAGTAATATCAAATTTCTCTGATATATTAAATTCCTTTTTTAATATTTTATAAGATTGACCCATAGACAAAAACCTTTGATGACCCATGTATATTGTTTTTATCCCATGTTGTAGTTGATAATATGAAGTCCCATCTTTGCAAACTAGGCAAGATTTATGCCCCTTAACATTGTATCTATAAAAATTTACATACGCTAGGATGTTATTTATAGTGAACATAATCATTATATGTAATTAAAAATATTCCATTTTAAAATAATTTTAAACACTGATATTTTTCTCCCATAAAAGTTTAAAATCATCAATTAACAGTGACAAAAAAATATCAATATCTTTTTCAGGTTGTTTTGGTCTAGAAATCATTAAACTCAATATGATATATTTCTTATTCATAAAAAATTTAGAAGATAAGTTATAGATTACTGATAAAACAAGATATGAATGATGTTTACTATTAATTATTTCATATTTATTCATTCTATTTATGAATATTCCTTGTCGGATATTTATAACTTCATTTATGAAGGTAGGAAACTATTAGTCAGTTTTTTTCCACTATAGACAATCCACTAAATGATGTAATTTTCCATCAGATATTCACTCATATGAATGTCATATTAACCTTTTTTCATCATTTGAATTTGAAAATAAATATTCTAAATGATTAATTATATAAATATACTAAATTTCCTTAGAAATAATCTTGGTAACTTCCAAATCAAGTTGTGAATTTTCCTTCAATTTATACCTTGATGTCTCATATTTAGAACTCTTTAAAAAACCTTCGTATTCTTTCTTATATAGATCACAATCATTTAGGAATTCATGTATCTTATTATACCCCAAACCCACTAGGCATAATATTTTATTCACATTATAATGTGAATATGTAAGATCATTCTCTCCAGGAAGTGTGTCATTTAATAGGTGTAGAAACTCTATAAAACTCTTATCACTTCATCTATTTTTGGCCTTCAAGTTAATCAATCTTAAAACTACTAATAAAACCATAAATTTCTTGAAACCTAGATATAATGATTTTTTATAATCCCTATATAGAAACCATATCATCAATTCTTTCTCAATTACATATACTTCAATATCATTAATCACTTCTTAAATTTTATTAAACTTATCATCTTGAAAATATTCAGCATCAATAGATTTTGAATTATTCCTAATTTCACTATGCCAAATCCATGGACAATAAATCAGATTAAAACCCTGAATTTTTTTTTGATTTCTCATCTTTTAAAATTTTTCATATTTAAACATTTCAAGCATGTACAGTAAAACATGTCATTTTTTGGAATATTTTATTTGGAAAATTTTAAAAAAGTGTCAAATACTTCCTCATATTCATCACTTGTTCACCTTGAATTAATCCAACTATAACTCATTATCACATATTAAAAATTTAAAGTACTTAATATAAGTTATTATATATTGAAATTAAATTTGAAATTTGATTTTATAAATAATAATACAAATAAAGAAATGTGAAATATTTCACGAATAAATGAAAAATGAAATTTTTCATAAATAAAACAATTAAAAAATAATGGTATATAATTAAAAACCTTATCATGGACCTTAAAAGGTTGATCAATAATAAAATACAATTATTTATTTTTTATTATGTAATTTGGTAATATATATCTAATGTTTTCTAAATATGTATGTAGATATGATAATGTAAATGTACAAATGATTTCTGATTGTCGATATTTTTTTATAGTTTTAACATATTCAGTGGGAATCTACACACATGTTTTATAATTAAAATATAATAATTTTTGAATAATTTTATATGGATTATAGAAAATATAATAAAATATAAAATAGGATAGTGATAGTTTCATGCACTAAATTAAATAATTTTACAACGTTTCAAAGAGAAAAATTCTACCATATAACAAAGAAGAGGCTAATGATAGTTCCATGCATGTTGATGGTGATGGAGATGATGGAAAAGATAAAGGTCAATGATGAGAATGGTGAGAGTGAGGAAGAAGAAGAGATATTGGGGGTTAGAGGTTTTGAGTATGAGATATTAGGGTTCATATCTAAAGTGACCCAAGCTAAATAAACACATTTATATCCTTATTTTATATTAATAAACATTAAATATCACAAATGGTAACACAAACCAAAGGATAATAGGTATAGTGAATTGAAGGATTATCTATATAAACAACTTGTTTTAAAATACTCATCTACATTTCCTCATAAGTGAACCAAACTAGACCATCTTCTAAATTTATCATTAGTAAAACATATCCTCATAACCTAGAGAATTAATACATAAGAAATGGGATATATCAAACTCTTACTAAGTGGGTGGATAAACATTTCATCAAGTATGAGTTCATAAACATAATAAAAATTCATGAGTATAATAGAAATATTATATCATTATGATTGATAATCATAAAACATAAGTGATATTCAAAGGAAATGACATAAGAACTTAAATCCACAAAAGATCAATAAGGAAACATAATAGCCATATCATGGCTTAAAACATTTGACATAATCCTTGAATCATGAGAGCATAAGATCATAATTTATAAAATATTTCAATTGGGGCACATACATTAGTATAGGGAAACATTAATTTCATGAGTCGCACTTGTACCCATTCTTGTGATACGGCTTAATTGTACATATGTGCACATCAACTTCGTGAGTCAGACACCTACACCCATTCTACAAAATAACTAAATTATGCCTGCATATACATATCTCATGAGATTTAAATTTTTAACCAATGAATTGGAGGGAGATATATGGCCTCACTCATCACCATCCATACTTATGAGTTATAATTTAAAATCATTAACTTATCATATCACAAAGAACCCATGGAAATAAAATAGGTTTCATAAAATATTTAAATAAAAATCATTCACTTTTCATAAAGAACCTACAAAAGTAAAAAAATGGGTTTCATAAAACTTTTAACTAAAAATCATTCACCTTTGATAGAATAAATTTACCTATTGAAATAAAAGCGGGATTCATAACATTTTTAAATAGTATAACAATATGGAATAAATAGATTGACACAGAGAACTTGATCACCCAAAAATAATCACATAATAATATAATAATAGAGGGTGAAACTTGAAACATAAATCCATTGTAGATATATATTTTTGAATATAGAGAGGAAAATGAAAACCAAATCACAAAATTTCTTTCTTAAAAACATTTTGAAATCAAGGATGTTAAAAACAATATGAGTCTCTTTTTAAAAAGTATCATTTGTTTTCTTAAAAAAAAGTTAAAAACAAACACTTCATGGAAGTGGATTTTAATTAAAAACTCTTTTCCACCATAAATATAATATAGAAAATTATTTAAAATGTAAAATCAATGAATGTAATAGACATATAGAAAATAAATTTAAGAGGAAGTTATATAACTCAAAAGAAGAAGTTTGAGTTACTGAATCTCATACATTTATTCTTGATAATTTTACATAATTTTAAGTTTTTTAATCATATTTTAATATATTTTAATAAATAATAAATAAACTATATAAAAAATGAGGCACATTACTTCTTGGAGGTGGTGGTCTGTACAATGCATGGTTAACATTTTTTTATTTCTAAAAGTATGAGAGGGAAAGAAATTTAATTATAATTTTTCTAATAATAATCATAATTATATTATATATGTCAACTTTACTCTTAAATTTCACCTTTATAACCATTAAATAGTGGTGTTGGTGAAAAAATGGAAGCCATCACTTCATGGAGGCACTAGTTCGCACAACGCACGAATGATGATTTCATTTCTTAATAGAAAAGAGAGAAAGGTGGTTAATATTTATTATACAAGAATAATAAAATTTAATATAAAAAAATAATCATTTAATTATATTGGAATTGGAAATTTATATTTTTAAGGTAAGAAATAAAATAAAATAATTTTAGGAAAATAAAGTACTCGCATTGAGAAATGAGGCTTTCCCTTGGAAGAATACTTGGAAATGGATATACTAAACTAATATATTATGACCATAGGCTCAAAAAAAATGAAAAATGTTATAAAGGAAGGATAATGGGAGTATTTTTAGGTGGAAATAAAATTTTTTGAGTGGTCTTGAATGGGTGGTGAGTGGCCCCTTTTATAAGTGGTGAGAATGAAATTTTAGTAATTATAACCACTTAATATAAAGGGAGCACATGTTACTCAGGTCAAGTGGCTCCCAAAATAGATAATAATTGATTTAAGGATGATATAAGGTATATAATATATTAAAAACTCAATTATAAACATGTTTTTAACATGTTTCAAGCTATTTGGATCTAAATTTATTACTTTTACCATTTTAGATTTTACTGTGATAACTAGTTTTTACCTAAGGTAACTTATCCTTTATACCCTAAGATAAAATTTTCCTTATTAAATAATTTAGACCTTATAATTTCATATATTAAATCTATTTTATTATATTAATTTTCAAAAAATGATGGAAATTAATTTTTAAAATAATAAGTGTATAATGTATTAAAACAATTTTTGAAAAAAAAATATAACTTAAGTTCTAAAATGTCAAATATAAATTTGTAATTTAAAATAAATATTTTTAAATTATAATTTCACTTATAAAATACTTATTTGTCCTAGAAAATGGTTTCATAAATTTTCAGTCATGCTTATATACTAATAATGTTTTTAAAATTCATGGTATTTGTAAAAACATTATTTTTTCCCTATTCACCTAAAAATCAATATTTTTAGAAAAAACCAAAAATTAATATTATGATAATTTTTTCCTTATAAGTCTAAAAAATTAATTTAATTTTTTCAAATTCTCATTATATAATTCATAAATTAAAATTTTAAATAAAATCATATAGTATGATGAAATTTTTTTTTATAGGAAATCATTCTTTAAGTATATTAATTATTATTATAAAATTAATGATAATATATTATTGATAAAAAAAATATCACACTTGAAAAATATAAAATTTATAAAATAAATTTTAATTATAAAAATATTTTTATTAGTTGCTTAGATAAATTGGTTGAAATAGTATTAAAAGGGACCTTTATTTCATAATGTGGTTGCAACTATTTGTACCCACTTAATTAATAACCATATTACAGCGGTAGATATCCATTTTATTAAAATGTTTCATGGTTAATTAGGGTTTGATGTTTTATTTGGATAAATCTATTGAACATAATATTTATTTAAGGAGAAATATTTCACTAAAATCTTGGTTCATTACATCTACTCCCTTAAAAGATTTTTATACTTGAAATTTTATTACTTGGATAAAAACAAGTGAGGGTATTTTTATCTCATTACATACTCATGTTCCCATGTAGATTACCTAAGCTTACAATTACTTCTTGGAACTTTGAAAATATGAGTGGTCTTATTCCACATAACCTTATCTCTTAAATATCGAATTTCTACTGGTTGTTCCTCGTATGAGAGATCGCGTTCTATTATCATGGTTTTCAAGTTCAATACATGTGAATGGTCTAGTATGTACTTCCTAAAAAGTGATACATGGAACACATAATTCACTTGAGATAGGTCTAGAGGGATTGATAATTGATCAACTACCACCCAGACATTATCAAGAATCCTGAAGGGACTGAAGTACCTAGGGCTCATATTTCCCTTCTTCCCAAATCTCATAACATGTTTCCATGGAGACATTCATAGGAAAAACTTACCATCAACTTAAAACTCTATATATTATTGATAATTATATATAAAAATCTTTTATCGGATTTTTTATTCTTTCATATGTCACTGAATGGTTTTAACCTTCTCCGTCATTTCTTAGACAAGGTTAGGATCCATCAGGATCCTCTCTCCAACTTCATCCCAGAAATTTGGAGTTCTATATATCTTCCTATGCAAAGCCTCATATGGTGTCATGTGAATTATAGAATGGAAACTATTTTTATATGAGATCTCTAGGAAGGGTAGGTGTTGATACAAACATCCTTGTAAATCCATCAAATAAGATCTTCTCATATACTCTAGATTTTGAATGGTCCTCTCAGACTAACTATATATCTAAGGATGATAAGCAGTACTGAAACATAGCTCTATCTCCAATTATTTTTGAATAATTCTCTAGAACCTATAGATAAACCTTATATATTAATTAGATATAATGGAGAGTGGTACTCCATTCATCTTACCACTTCCACTATATATATCTTGGAAATTTGGTCAAGATACCCAAATAACCCGAAGGCCTTATTTTTTATTGATTTTTTGATAACCCCCCGTTCAAGGTATGAGGGGGAACCTTTAAAAGTCCCGTAGTCTTAGATATTACATGGATCATAGGCTTATGAGACATTACATGACCCAAAGGTCTTAGGGAATTCAACCAGACTATAACTATAAGGAACTTCTCCTCCCCAACATCTGCATCATGATGGTAGCTCTCCACCTTTGCATGGTCATCCGTCTAAGCTTCCCGTGCAAGCATAGGTTGGTCCTGATGGCATTGTCATACCCTCTCATTATTCCAAATCCGTTGGTTCTGCTCTGGTGGGTGCTCCTGCTCTAAATCCTCCTCTGGGGCTGCTTCTTTTTTGTAGAGTCTCTCTAGTGAAATTGCATTGATCATGTTTCTTGAAGGCCTTAAGATGGCCTAAAAGCCTTAAGGTGGCCCAAAGGCCTCGTGGTGGCTCGAAATCCTTACTGTCCTAAAGCCCTTGGGTGGCCCAAAGGTCTTGAAGTACCCAAAGACCAAACTGGTGGCCTGAAGGCCTAAATAGGTGAATAGTTTCAGCTGCTACAGTACCGAACAATAACTTCTATAGTACCTACTACATTACCACTACAATAACTGCTACAGTACCCCCTGAAAATTATCCCTCCACTTGGTTTTGATCTCAGGTTTATTGGATTCACTTGTTGAGTCCTCACCAACTGGGTTGAGGCTCTTGTGCAGTTGGTCAAGATAGAACTCTTCTTTGATGGAAAAAGAATGCGCTAACTTAGTAAGTCGATCAACTATATCCCAAATAGCATTATGGTCCTTAGACATTTTTGGGATTCCTATGAAAAAAATCATCGTAACGTTTTCCCATTTCCATACTAGTATGGTTAATGGTTGCAACATACACTTACAATTATTTCATTCAACCTTAAATTACTCGTATACCAAGCATTGATATATGTATTATGTGATCTCCCTTTTCATGTTATCTCACTAGAAGTTTTAATTTAGATCTATATACATCTTTGTGCTTCCTGGATGATTAGATAAGGATGATTTATGAGCATAATAAAAAAGTTAACTCTTCAACTATGGTTTTTATAGAACACATATTCGGTTTCCAAACCATAAAAATTCATCTTTATTAAAGTTAAACTCTAGAATACTCACTACCTTTTTATGTATATGTGAATCATCTTTATTTACCTATTTTATCTTCACATGAATGGATGTTAAGTAGTCATTTGGGAAATATAGGATTTATCTCCTCCCATTATGACTTTAATAAATCCAAGAGTATTGGGTCTTTTTCATTCCTCATCATGGATAGAGTATCATGATCTTTTCTGCTCATAGAATCAACCACTTTTTTCCTTCCCTAGTTGGTAATGTATTGAATAATCATAATATTTTATCAATTCCAACCATCTCCTTTAGATCATATTCAAATCCTTCTATGTGTATATATATTTCAATCTCTTCTTATTATTATATATATCACACTTTTCTTCATAAAGGTAATAGCACCAAATTTTTAATGCAAATATCACCACAACCAACACCAAATCATGTGTCAGGTGATTTTTATCATGATTCTTTAATTGACACAAGGAATAAGAAATTATCTTATCATTATATATGAGGATGGATTATAATCCCTTTTTCAAAGAATAATTATATATTACAACCCCTTATCCTCTATAGGGTAATGTAAGTATTGGTGCAGTGACCAACCTGTTTATTATTTCCTTAAAAAAATTCACATTTCTTTATCTAAAGGAACTTCACTCCCTTATATGTTAACTTGGTTAGTGGATTTTATAGCTGTAATAAATTACTCAAAAATAATTTATATTGTCTAGATAACTTGAGAAAACTACATATCTCGGTTACTTTGGTTGGCCTGGGTCATTTATTGATAACTTTTTTCTTTGAAAAATCTATAGATATTCCATTTATAGTGATTAAATGACCCAATAATGATATTTCTATATCCAAAATTAACACTTCCTAAACTTGAAATATATTTTATCCTTTCTTAAGGTGTTCAATGCAATCTGTAAATGATAGTCATGCCCTTTATTTATCTTAGAATATATGTGAATATCATATCTAAATATTACCATGAATTTTTCAAGGTAATACCTAAAGAATTTATTCATAAAATCCATCAAGATTGTTGAAGCATTAATAAGTCCAAATATAATCACTATAAATTTATAGTGTCCATACCTTATATGGAAAGTTGTTTTGGAAATATCCTCCCTTTTAACCCCAAACTGATGATATCCATATTGAAGTTCAATATTTGATAAGTATTGAGCTCATTAGATTTGATCGAATAGATCATTAATATAGGGTAGATGATACTTATTTTTTATCATAATTTTATTAAGATCACAATAATCAAGGTAAAGATTCATTGATCCATCCTTCTTTTTGATAAATAAGAAAGGTTCACCCCATGAAAAAGTACTCAGACCTATGAATCCCTTATCAAAATTCTCTTGAATCTCCTTCTTCAATTAGTATATTTCAATGGGGGTTATTATATATAGAATATTTGATATAGGTATGTATCTATGTGTGGGTTGAATCAAAAACTCAACCTCACATTCTGGTGGAATACTAGGAAATTCATTCAAAAATACATCATTATATTCCCATACAATTGGAATGTCATTAATATTAAATTCATCTATGGTAATTTGAGATAAAATCCCACATAGTAACTAGAAAATCAATCCTACATAACATTTAAAAAATATCATATGATCAACCAAAGCATATTCCCCAAGAGTATCTATTCAGGTGTAATGAAAACTCTTCTCTTTATTACACTTTAATTCATGATTTATTATATAAGATTACTCACAAATACTACCCAAAATATCGATAAGTATAGTGACCTTGGGAATCAGGTACATTACATAACAACTTAAAATAGGGAATACATAATCTTTTTTGAAAACTTCCTCGACATACTCATATTATTCCATCATACTTAAAACTGCATGGACTAACCTAGGGACATATGTAAGAAAGGGGTGAGCTATAAAGCCTAATAAGCGAATAAACATGGCATAACATGAAGAAATTAATAAATTTTATAAAATAGGAATATAAATGGGGAATAAAATTAGTTATAATCATAAACCTGAACAATGAGGCATGATATAGCATGATAATCATAAAGGAAATATGGGAAATGTGGAAACAACTTAAAACACTGTATTATAAACATAGGTCAAGGATAAATTCCAAGGAATCATGATAGAAAAAGTCCTATGATGGATTAGGTTCAATACCTAATACCTTTCATGATGTCTCATGAGACTAAAATATTACCGAATATATTGGAGCGCTACATAATTCTAGGTGCACCCGTCACTTTCATTTCATTCTCATGCTTAAGTGTGTCACATAGATCATAAAACATAGAATCATTTATCATAAAATTTTATTCCATAGTTAAGGAGTGTGTAATAAATACATGTAATCACAAAATAAAATAATTATAAGTTCATGAAGGTGAATAACCTTGATAGGAAATGGGTATGGGTATTCACTACACAATTGCTTGTCATGGAAAACCATGGAGAAATTTCAGTAGCATAACGGGGGAGTATAAATGTTCATATAAGGTCTTAATGAGAGTGAAAGGGGTATATCATAATTTTAAAAATAAAATGTATAGTAATAGGGATATGTCATAACATATCCCATCATTTTTAATTGGATATAAAAGATAAAAAGTAATGAAGAAACTTGAATTAAAGGGGAGAAGGAGACGAACCCTTACCTTGAGAGGGTGATTCCAAATGCTTAGGAGGAGATTATTAAGAGCTTGGGGGCACCTTTTTAGGACTCTAGAGAGTATTTAGAAGAGTAATAACGTGATATAAGGTTTTTTAGTGAACATAAGTGGGATATTGTGTGGGTTTATATAGGAAATGAGTGGGGGATTCTTTATCATTCTCAAACTTAGGTTTTGGACTCTGTATAATAAAATAACCAAAACCAAAAACCTTCCCACATTTTCTACCCATGGTTTTTTCCAAATAGGGTTTGTTTTAATTATTTTATTAGTCTAAGTTCCTAAATTATTAAACTAATACCCTTTCTAATGTGGAAGTAAGTCATGTTTATAAATAAATGTTTTTAAAACCTTAAAATATATTATATGTTTTGGAGGATACATAAAGGATTTATAAAATTGATCAAATAAACTTAATATTAATTTATTTTAAAGTTAAAATGTAGATTTGGTCATGGATACCCTTTATAGTATTTATTATATCATATTTTGGTCATCATTATGTCATAATATATATCGTATATTTATACAGTATTTAATTTTTTCCCAAATATTCAACTGTCTCAAAAAATTATGGAAAGTCAACTATTAGATAATTTTGACATTTTGATTCAAAAAATATATTTATTTTATCAAAATAATTTTCAAAATATGTTAATTTTTACTTTTAAAATAATAATTGACATTTATTGAGAAATGATGGTTTTTTGATAATAACAGTTTTTAACCCCTTATAAAAAATTACATTTGTATTTATACAAATTATATGATAATTTATATTTAATAAACATTATTTAATAAAAATATTTCTTTAAAACATTATTTATTTCAAAAACCTATTAATTCATGAAAGTAAATTCCTTAATTGCATTTGAATATTACCCAAAAATACAATTTGTGTTTTATTTAATAAAAATAAAAATAATTTATAAAGTAGCAATAATAAGAAGTAAATATAACCATTACTCTATTGAAAATAATTTACATATTCATATTTCTAGGGTCTTGATACATATACTTTTAATACACTAGAAAACTCCCTAATATTAAGGTGTGTAATGGTGATACTTTCATGGGGTGGTTCAGCATACATGGTTCGGGTTGTGATCTCGATGAGCTTGAACATCTCCCATAAATGGTTTCACTCGTGCTTATGTTTTTAGATCTAAGCTTGGGAATGGTCAAGGGAAAATTCTAGTAATGATGTGTTCCTCAAAAACTCTGATAAATGGTCTTTATAGGGTATGATCCTATTGGTTGAGGTCATCGCTTCATTTTTCTGTGTAAATTGGATTTGTTAAAACCCTATATATATACTAATTATACAATCACTATTAAATGGATATATTATCAACAGTTATGATAATTAATGGTATCTTAAATCCAATAGGATATAATAAAATCAAATAAGTGCATGTGTTTTCTATAACTATAACGCATAATAAGACATTTAACTCAACAATAATGGGAATTTTATTTATAATAGCTTGGGGTCATTACAATCTTTCTTCTTCATAAATTTCACTGTCAAAATTTCCATTTCACACATTAAAATAGGTGAGGGTAATTATGTTTCATCACTTACTTTGGTTCCCACATCACTTATTCAAACTTTTTGTTTCTCTACAATACTTTGACCAAGTTCATTGTCATATTCCTTAGAAATTTGTCTTTATGATCTAAGATATTCATTAGTTGGTCCTCATAAGAGAGATCATTATCCAATGGTACCACCTATGGACTGAGTACATGTGAGGGTTTTGGTATCTACTTACTCAAGAGAGATACATGGAATACATCATTTACTTAAGATAGGTTAGGTGGGAGTGCTAGTCGATAGGCCACCACTCTGATGTGATCAATGATCTCAAAGGGAATGATGTATCTTGGACTAAGATTTATATTATTACCAAATATCATGAATATATTCCATGGTGATATATAGAGGAATACCATGTCTCCAACCTCAAAATCTACGTCTCATTGACAACTATCAACATAGCTCTTTTGTCGACTCTTAGCATTCTTGACCTTTTCCACCACTTCCTCGACCATTTCAGGACAAACCAATCTGTGTTCCCCAACTTCATCCCAACATGAGGGTGTTTTGTACCTCTTCCCATAAAGGGATTAATAGGGTTCTATTTGGATTCTTGAGTGGAAACCATTATTTTATGAGAACTCAACCAGATAAAGATGTTGATCTCATCCACCCTTGAAGTTAATTGAGCATGCTCTCAACATGTCCTCAAGTGTCTGGATATTTCACTCTGATTGGCCATCAGCTTGAGTGTGATAAGTCATTCTGAAGTTCAAATTAGTATTTATAGAATGTTGGAGACTCTTCTAGAAATTGGAGGTAAATCTTGGATCTCATTCAGATACAATCGATAGTGGTGTTCTATCCAGCCTCACCACTTCTCTAATGTATATCCTTACAAGTTGATTGAGTGAGAAGTCCTATTGAATTAAAATGAAATGAGTAGTCTTTGTGAGATGAACCACCACAACCCATATATAATTATTTCTTCTTAATTTCTTCAAAAGTCCAATGAAAAATTCTATGGTGATTTTTTCCATTTCTATATAGGTATGGGTAATAGTTGCATCATCCCCTTATATTTTTTCCTTTCTGCCTTCACTTACTGACATAAAAGACATTTTATGTATATTCTATGATCTTATTCTTCATGTTTCCCACCAATACTGATCTTATAGATCTCGATAAATCTTTGTGCTTCATAGATGTTTAGAGAAGGTTGAGCTATGTGCATCATCCAATAACTCCTTCTTTAACTTGTGATTTGATAATACACATAGTCTTGAGCCAAATCTTATAACTCATTATTCATTAACATTGAACTATGAGGATTTAACTTTTATTATAGATTCCAATTTCTTCTTAATTTACACATCATCTATTTAATCATCCTTTATCTTATCTATAAGGGATGGTTAATCAATTATTTATGAAAGGATTGATTATGTTACTTCCTTTAGTATTTCTATTTCCATCCTTTTCAAATATAATAAGATTGGATCATTTTCAATTCTCATCAATGATAAAATTGCATGATCCTTTCTACTTAGAGCATCTGTCACTTTATTTTCTTTCTCAGGATGGTGTTGGGTTAGGAAATCATAGTCCTTGGTCAGATCTAACCATATTTATTGGTGCATATTCAGCTCTTTATGTGTGAATATATACTTGAGGCTCTTTTGATCCATATATATTTCAAAATTCTCCCCAAAGAGGTAATTTCACCAGATTTTTAATGAAAATATCATTGAAGCTAACTCTATATCATGAATTGGGTAGTTCTGTTTGTTAATATTCAATTTTCTTGAAGAATAGGCTATCAATTTGTCATTTTTTATTAACACACAACCCAATACATTCTTTAAATCATCACTATGCACCATGAAAATTTCCACACTTTGGGGTAGTATAAGTACAGGAACAATGATAAGCCTCTTTTTTAAACCCTTTAATATCTCTTCACATTCATCATTCTAAACAAACTTGACTCCCTTTCTAGTTATCTTGTTTATAGGGTTTGAAAATCATGATAAATTTCTCTCAAATCGACGATAGTACCTAGCTAATTCAAGGAAACTATAGATTTCTATCATAGATATTGGCCTCATCCATCCTTCAGTTTATTTTTCCTTTGAAGTGTCCATATATATCCTATTTATTGTGATAATATTACCTAATAATGAGACTTCCTTCAACCAGTACTCACATTTTTTTACTTTTCATAAAGCTTCTCCTTTCGTAAGGTTTTTAGCACAGTGCTCAGATACTCCCCATACTTCTCCTTGATTTTGGATTATATTAGAATATCATTTATAAATACTACCACAAATTTTTTAAGGTAATATATAAATACTCTATTCATCAAGTCCATAAATATTTTTAGAGCATTAGTGAGTCTGAATGACATTACTATGAACTCATGGTACCCATACTTTGTAAAAAAAGAAGTATTGGGGATATCATTCTTCTTCAACCTTGATTGATAATATACTAACCAAATATCCAACTTGGAGAAGTATTATGATCCACATAGCTAATCAAATAATTAATCAATTTGTGGTAGAGGATACTTGTTCTTTATCATGATTTTTTTTGAGCTCATGATAATCAATGCAACGGTGCATTGACCCATCCTTCTTCTTGATGAAAAGGATTGGTTTACCCCAAGGTGAAGAACTTGGGTGTATGAACCCTTTTTCTATATTCTCCTATAGTTATTTATTTTGATCCTCAAGTTCCACAACAACCATTCTATATAGAGTCTTGGATAATGGTAATGTCCTAGGTATAAGCTCGATTGAAAATTCAAGATCACAAATAGGAGGAAGACCATAAAATTATTTAAGAAACACATCAGTGTATTCCCTCATAGTGGGTGTGTCTTCAAGGATGATCCTTTCCTTAGACTTAATCATTTGATCTAGATATGTTTTCTCATAGGGTAATAATATACATGACTAAGATGTTGGTTCTAAATAAGATTCATCCTCCTCCTTGAAATTGTACAGAGTCGAGGGAGGATTCATGATACAAAGAGTGATTTCCTTCTCAGGGAAATTTATGTTGGATCTATATAGGTAAAGTCAATCCATGCCTAGAATTGCATCAGATTACACTAAAAGGAGCATCACAAGGGTTACTAGAAATTTCATACCACAAATTTTGATAGGGAAGGAGTTATATACTTTGGATGATATAATTTCCCCATTTTCTATTTTCACTAATAGCTCTACTTCCATGCTTTGTGGTGGTATTTGAATAGTTCTACTAAACTTGGGTGATATAAAGGAAAGCGTAGAACCATAATAAAAAAGTATGTTCTCTATTATTGAATAAATAACTCGTGTACCTGTCACCACTTCATTGTCAGGATCCACCTAAGCAGTTTTGATGTAAAAATATCACACCTTATACCTTAGAGGTTGTTGGTTGTCCCTGAAAACCTTTGTCTTAGACCAAATAATTGTTTTATTATTAAAAAAACATGACATAAAATTAAAATAACAAGCAGAATAAAAATTTTAAAAAATTAAATAGATAATTAATGCACATAAAATTAAGAAAGACAAAACAAATAACGTTAAAAGCTAAAAAATACAAAATTAATTATGAAAATGATTAAATAATAAATTTAATTATAAAATTACAAAAGTATAATTATTTAACAAAAAACACCATAAATAATTAATTAAATGATTAAAAAGTTAAATAAAAGATGTGGTAAATTAGGTGAATTTATGGTCGCATCAATAATAACAAACAATTCTCAAGGGAATGTAAATTGAGACGAAGCCCCTTACAACTGTAGTAACATCTGAACCGAAAACTCCAAAAGTAATAATAATCAAATGAAACATTTATATATCATGAAGATAAAAGAATTCATGATATAATATATAAAAAGGGGCAATATATACACCATATAAAAGAAATAAGTGGTGATTATGATGTATGCCTCATGAAATTAAAAGTGAGATAAGAATCCCTTACCTCAAGTATAATTTGTCATAATTGTTCTCTATATTCCTCAATAATAAACTTATTTTAATTATATACTTGCTTCATAACCTTTCACAAGTTTATTATTACTTTTATTTCAGTTATAAAACAAGTTATATACAATTACTTAGTCAATAATGCTTAAGTCAGATGTTTTGACCATATTCATCTTATGTCTCAAAACTAACTTTGATAGGTCGACTATGGTCAATGTGGTCATTATATAAAAATATTCAGAATAATAATAATGAAATTATTATCATATTTATACATCAATTACACTTTTAAAACCAATCATGAATGACGATTATGAAAAATGAACCAATGTTACAATCAAGGATACAATAGGCCATACATACGCATGAGTAACGTTCTCATTTTTCAATAATCCTTATGAAAAGAAGGTAAGTAACATTTATCTTTCCAGAATGATCATTATATCATATATACCATATTATTTAATCATATATACTTATATATAGAATTCTTGTGATGTAAAAGGAATCACATCCCGTCAAGGAGGCGGTAGTCCACACGTCCTCGAACGATGTTATCACCTTTTCAATGTGTGAAAGGGTAATAAAGAAAATGATATATTATATTTATAGAAAGGTAATTATATCATGAATATAATAGATATTTTATGTATGTCACATATGTTTAATTAAACTCATCCTTAATACAATCCATGTAATGTGTGAACGTATCATATCACTTTGAGGAGGCGGTAGTCCACACATTCTCAAATGATGTTACTGAATTTACACAAAATTGAAAAACATAAAGGTATTTGTTATATAAAAATTCCAAAAGTATGAATACAATATAAAAATCATATATATTATATAAAAAATGGTTTCTATTATAATTCCCAACCATGAGAGGTGGTAAAGGAAGAACAAACGACATTGTTTTGCAAGGTGGTAGTTTGTCGTACACGAACGATAATTTAGTTACTCATTTGATGGAAGTGTGTGTTGGTGTAGATATGAAAATTAACATAAAAACATCTTGGTACATTTAGGATATTTATTTTATTATATAATAATGTAATA
This sequence comes from Viscum album, assembly GCA_963277665.1. Lineage (NCBI taxonomy): Eukaryota > Viridiplantae > Streptophyta > Magnoliopsida > Santalales > Viscaceae > Viscum > Viscum album. Next base: position 718,854,323 of record OY728129.1, on the reverse strand, counting down.
ATAATAATTTAAGTGTTTTTAGAAATAAAGAAAATAAAAGTGATCGTTGAAGAATGTTACCTCTTTTTCAGGTAACCCCTCTTGGTTTACACCAAAGGACTTCATTAGATTTATTTATTACCAAATTGAGGCTTATAATATGAGATAAGGGAAGTTGGGAGCTTATTTGGGTAGGGTTTGGATGATCTAAAAGGGATTGAGAGGTGTGAAGAGAGGGGGAGGGTGAATGTCTTTTATAGTGAAAAGGGAGTGACATTCTTGTAAATACCAAACGATAAACACTATTGGGAGGTCTCTATTACCTCATGTGCTTCCAAAATGGAAAAATAATGGATTAAATGAGAATTATTATCAGTAAAAACTCACACAAAAAAATAAAAATCATTTTTATCATTTTGTTTCTTAGTCTTTAAGTTTCCTTATTTTTTTATTTTGGATTTTCATTTAGGTAACTAGTTTTCTATTCTATGTAATTCATCCATTAAGAATAAATTAAAGTGAGACTTATTATAAAATTCATACCCAATAATTATAAAATGTTACATCTAATTTATAAAATAAAAATCTCACATGTTTTGGATATTAATCTTAACAGAAAAACGCATTTAACACACAAAAACACTACTTTAACCCTAACTGTGCAAACAAAGTTTTTAATATTTATGGGTCTATATGTTAATTATAAAAGATAAATTGGCCCATAAATGTATCATATTTTATGTTTTTTAAAACATAAAAATCACTTGGAAAATGATAATATTTTTAGTAATTTTAAATCATTTAATAAAATATCATTTATTTTATATAATTATTAACTAAATAATCGATGTGTTTGCATTTCTTAAGAATTTAATGTAATTATATCATCTAAAAAAATTAAATATAAATTATTATTATAAAAATAACTAATTTATATTCCAAAATAAAATTTATAAGCAAACCTATGTAGCATCTTCCATACTTCAAAGCTTTATAAGTGTTAAAGGCAGGGAAGGTTCTTTTTTGTCTTTTTCCTTACTTAACTTATTATATAGTTCAATTTCATGTAATAGTATCCCAATAACTCATAAAAATATATCATAAGGTGTTTAGGTCTAAATATTTCAATCGAATTGTTTTTGGACAAGTTTTGGGTCAATTATACACCTTATATTCTAAGTTTAATCATTAAGTAAGCTTGTTTTTACCATAATCACTTTAATTAATTTTAATTACTTTCACTAATAATTTTGGTCAAAACATTAATTTGATATTATTATAAAAAAATTCATAATAATTCCAAATAATTATAACCATTTTTACAAATTCAATTCATAGAAGTGGATAAAATTAATTTTAAATTAATCCCACAGATGCTGTGTGACACCGAGTTTTTAAGGAGAAAGGTTCAAAAGTTTGAAATGTTTTTATATCAAATTTTGATGTAAAATTAAATATATTTATATAAATTGGATTTATATATGTATAATTTAAATAATTATACTTTAAAACCAATTTAAAATATAATTTAACTATATAAATAAATTAGATGAAAGAGCAGTTTTCAATTAAAATGCAGTGTTTTTCACTATTCATTAAAAAATGAAACTGTTCAGAAAAATATCAAAAAATCATCCAAATTAAATTTTATATCCCTGTTTCTAAAAATAAGTTTATTTTTACAAATATAAATTATAAAAGTTCAAAAAATTATATTTAAAATAGGTGCACCATTAAAAGGCGGTGAAACTCCCCTTTAAAAATATATAATTTTTTTATGCTTAAAATTGGATTTATTCTTATCTTAACACTATTAAATATATTATATGAATTTAAAAATATTTTATTAAATATATAACATAAATTTTAATAATATCTTTTACTAATAGTGAATAATTAAACTTATTAAGATAAAACATCACTATGGTTATACAAATGGTTTTCATAAAAAAACATCTTTTGTGTTAAATTGGACTTTATTTTCATTTATAATCAATCATTAACCAATGAATTCATTTTATAAACATGTTTAAGCTATGTTTTTATAATTTAGTTAATCTAATTCATTCCTGCCATTCAATTGGCTAGATAATAACAATCATAATAATATTAATAGTATATTGTTGTTCGGTAAGACTCGGGTTTGTGTGTAACACAAGTCATCAAAGGAACTCGGTGTTGCGTGCAACGCAAGATAAACTTGGTATTTCATGTGATGTAATATAAACTATTTATTTCATGTAACATAACCTATTAAATAATTTAAATTAATTTTAAATAATATATTTTATAAAAAAATTGGATGTTATAGAAATAGTGTGTAAAAAATAATTGTACCATTACTTTTATGCACACTCATAAATACAGAATAAAATTCAAATGATGCTATATTTTTACAAAAAATTTGTTGTCTTTATATTCTAGAAGATTATATCTTTATTTCAATTATTTTATAATTTTTAATTTTTTACAATTGATTTACTTAGTATATTAATTGTTTTATATTAATATTTAATGAAAAATATAAAGCTCATTTGTTCTATGTTATTCAAGCACAAAATTACAAAGGCAACATACACTTTATTTAATTTTTATACACTAACAAGTGTTGTGAAGACATTGGACATAGACACTGAAGTTTCAAATGATCTAAAAACAACTGAGAAAATGGTGGGTTGAATCAATTATTCCCTTTTTATAGGATTCAATAATTTTTAAAACTTAACCCCAACAACCTGTTAAAGTTTATATCATTATCATATTTTTCTAAATACCATATATGAAAAAATAGGAAATAAAGTAATGAAAACAATATTTACAAGGTTTAGCCTCAGTGTGATAACCAACATCCTTGTCATAGCCACTCCCGTGGGTATATGGAAATTCACTATTATAAAGAAGTGAATACAACTTGTTCCAACTCCTATTGGACACCTTCTATCTCTTAAGAAGAAAGATTATATTGACTCCCATCAGTTTATAAAGTTTTCTTATAAAACAATTGATCCAAAACAAAAGTAAAAATACTTTCTTCAATTTTCTCCAGAAAAGTTCCGAGGTCTGATGACTCTAAATCCGATGACCTTCAGTCTGATGAACCCAGTCCGATTGAATCAGTACGATCAACTCAATACGATATTCCCTTTCTCAATATACACTTCTCAAACTCTACTAAAAAACTCATTATGATCTTCCTCAGTCTGATCGAATCAATTTGATCTTCTCAATATAATGTTTATCAGTTCAATAAACAAAAACAATAGATGTTTGATCTTCTAATGAGATCTATATATGGAAGGAACTTTCGCTCAAATTCTTTAGTACTCCACCTTTTCCACTTAAGTGAAAAGTTGTATAATGTGAATGAACTTTTCTTCTATTTATAGGTGACTCATAAAATAAAATAAGGGAAACTTGAAAATTTTACCCTCTCTAAAATTATAAAAATATAAGATCTATGTATAATTGAACTTCATGTTTGGCCACTTCAAGTTTGACTTCTTCAAACCGTCTCAAGATTCTTTGGAGATCAGCTCAAATGTCCCAAAGGACTTCTTTTTTATTGATTTTTGATAACCCCTCTTTCAAGGGATAAGGGGGAAACCTTACAAGGCCCGTAGGCTCAGAGATTACAAGGCCCATAGGCTTAGGAGATTACATGACCCAAAGGTCTTAGGTAATTCAACCAGACTATCTACAAGGAATTTCCCCTCCCCAGCATCTACATCATGATAGTAGATCTCCACCTTCACATGTATATCTAGATAGGCTTCCTGTGCAAGCACAGGCTGGTCCCGATTGCATATCCATACCCTCTCATTCTAACAATCCATTTGGCTCTACTTTGGTGAGTAAACCTGCTATGAATCCTCTTCTGGGATGCTTCTTTTTTGTAGAGTATGTCTGGGAAAACTACATGTGGCCCAAAGTCCTTGAGGTGGCCCGAAGGCCTTAAAGGTGACTTGAAAGCCCTACTGACCTGAAGGCATGGGTCGCCCGAAAGCCTTAAGGACTCCAAGCCCAAACCGATGGCCTAAGGTGAATAGTTCCAACGGCTACAGTACCAAATAGTACCTTCTATAGTAACTACTACAATACCTACTACAGAACCCGTACAGTGTATAGTTCTTCTACAGTACCTGCACAATGTACAATTCTGCTACAGTATTTCTACAGTACCTGCAACAATACCTACTATAGTACAATCTACCTTTATTTCTCAACTCATTATGATATGCCTTTCTTTATTAGCTCAATACAATCTACCTTTCTTTCTCAACTCATTATGATACACCTTTCTTTCATATCTCATTAAGATATGACTATATTCCTCATCTCATTACGATGAACTTCCCCAATAGATGACTTATTGGTGTCACAATCTTATTCGATTACAAACTTGAACTCTCCCTTCGTTTCTTATCAAGAAAATATAAATCTGTTATAATATTCACTTCTTTTCATAATTGATATCCCTTTGATGGATCAACATCAGCAAATATGATCACTCCGATGTTTTTCATTCAACGGGTTATCGGTACGAGGCATTCATTTGATAAATCGATGCATGTTCTTGGTCCAATTAATCTTCCTCTAGAGAGTCAGTATGGTTAAAATTTTCATAATGATAGAATTATCATTATGATAGAATTATCATTACAATGTTTTTGTATCAGATGATGACTCCACTCAGCAATATTTAAATTTTCCAAACTTCATCATCTTTACACATTCTCACTTCTGAAAACTTTTGAGCCCGGTACTTCTGGATCCAATCTCCTATGTCTAGGTTTCTAGAATCAATATAATCTTTATGATTCCTAAAATTCTTCAAAATATTTTATCATGATAGTTTTAATGATTTGTGATAACTTCATTACCAGCAAATCATCATCTGTTTTTGGGTTAGAAAGTTTGAGAACTTTCTAACACCCAACTTCGCTTTCTTCAAAAAAACCTATTCAATGTCATTCTAACTTCATCACTCAGAAACATTAAAATTTCTAAAAAATGTTGATTTTGATTAATTTGAACTTCATTCCAATGGGTATGAGACCAATTCTACATCTGATCAACTACTTCATCTTTCTAACAACTCATGTGATCGATGATGCTCATTCATACATTTCAAGACTGGTGCTTCTTAGTTGAATCTTATGTTCCTAAAAGCCTATGTTTGGAAAAAAACTTCCAAAAAGAAAAAACTTTTGTCCCCTTTATGTTTGGGTTTGAACATTCACCAACTTTCAAATTTCTCAGAAAACCTCATTCTGATGGACTTGGTCTGATCCTGAAAAATAAAAAATATTCTTAAAAAAAAATGTTAGTTTTCAAAAAATAAAAAAACTTTATTAAAAACATTATCACAAAGGTTATTCAATATCCTCATTTGGATTTGTTGAAAACCCTTGTTAAAAACATTTACAAATCTCGGAAAATTTTCACAACTCAACTTTTTATAAACAACTCAAGGTTTTTGGCTTTTACCAAAACATATACTTTTTAAAAATAGAGTATCCTCACACCACACTACTGGATAAAGTAATGTTTTTGAAGGAATTCCATCCATCAATGAAAATAAAATTTTGTGTCCATATTAAGATAAAATCCCCCTCACTTTTATCTTTTCTACTCACTTTTCTTTTTCTCTCCCTTTTCTTTGTCTTTCCCCAATTTTATAAAAACCACAAATTCATATTAATTAAGGAAAGATAAGTAAAAACTTCTTATAGAGTACAACATTATTACTTTATTTACCCCTTTTTCAACATAATCCAAAGCACAGTGGAGGTAACTTACTTATGAGGTTTAGGAAGTCATGGGAGGAGGCTGGACATGAATTTTCAACCTCAAATAAACAAACCTTTATTTTGGCATTGCCTTTATGAAGATATCATCAATTTGATAATTCATTGAGATATATTCAAGAAAAATATATCTAGAAGCAACTTTCTCTTTTATAAAGAGAAATTTTATATCAATGTGTTTTGATCTTGAATGTTGGATATGTTTTTTAGAAATATCGATTACACTTTTATTATCACAAAGTATATTCAATGGTTTAAAAACTTTTACTTTAAAGTATTCTTCCTAAAATTTCATCCACAACAATTGAGTACAAGCCTGAGTAGCTGCAAAATATTTATATTCAGTTGTACTTAAAGTTACTAAACTTTGTTTCTTACTATGCCAACTCATACAACATTTACCCAAGAAAAATGTTCCTCTTGAGTTTTATTTTCTATCATTATAATCACCAGCCCAATCGACATTAGTATAACTATGAAACTTCATTTCACTATTTCTTTTATATAACAACCCATGTGAATGTTTTCCTTTTACATGTCTCAAAATTCTTTTTTCTGCCAATACATGTGATTATTTTGGATTACTTTTATACCTAGCACACAAATTCATATTATAAACAATATCAGGCCTTCAGACTATAAGGTAAAGTATACTTCCTATCAGATTCTGAAATTCTTTCTGATTCACACTTTTTTCAGACACATATTTACTCAACTTTTTTCTCACAGAGATAGTAGTAAAAACTTCTTTGGATTTTTCCATGCCAAACTTTTGTAACAATTCCCCATAATACTTTTCTTGAGATAAGAAAATGTATTTTTATTTTTGTTGAACTTGTAAACCAAGGAATAAATTTAATTCTCCCAACATTTACATTTCAAAATTTTTAATAATTTATTCATTTTTTTACAAATAGATTATCTATCCCCCAAAAAAGTATATCATCCACATAAACAATTACAATTTCAGTTTTAGAGTCAACATCTTTCACATATAAGTTGCTATCAAATTTTCCTTTAGAGAAATTAAACATTATCAAATAATTTTCAAGCTTATAATACCATGAAAAAGGATCTTGTTTCAACCCATATAAATATTTCTTTAATTTAAAAACTTTTTGTTCATCCTTATCAAGAAGAAACCCACAAGGTTGTTCAATATAAACTTCTTCAATTTCTCCATTGAGAAATGATGACTTTACATCCATCTAATATACTTTGTAATTTCAGTGAGAAACCACTGCTAGAAATATTATTATTTTTTCTAACATTGCAATAGGGGAAAAGGTTTTATCAAAATCCATGCCTTCCACCTATTCATGGACTTTGAAAACAATTCTTTATTTATTTCTTGAAAATTATCCATGCTTGTTCAATTTGTTTCTATAAAACCACTTTGTCCCGATAACATTTTTATTTGTTTTCCATGGAACAAGTTCCCATGTTTCATTTTTCTCAATTTGATCCAACTCTTCATTAATAGAATCCACTCATTCTTTGTGTTCAATAGATTCTAAAACTTATTCTAGTTCAACTTTTGAGATAAGTGAAGTCTAATATTATAATCTCAACTTTCTTCTGGTCTAAACTAGATCCTTCTAATTTCCAATAATGTTTTTAGACTTAAAATGTTTTTTTAAGGTAGGAAATTTCAAAGTTTCTTTTCCTGTTGAACTTTCCTCATCACACGATTCTCCTGAATCTTGGAAAGGCTATTTTGACTTACTTTCACTATCATTGAAAATATCCTATTTATCCTCCTCAGTATTCTCAAAAAAAATTGTTAAGGAATTTTTATTTTAAATTAATTTCACATCATATGAGTCCACCAACCTTTTTAAATGTTTATTCTAACATTTGTAACTTTTTACATTTGGTGAATAGCCCATAAAAATTCATTCCTCATATTTCTCATCAAACTTTCCCTAATCCTGATTTTTTATTTTTAGTAAAGAAGGAACACAAAATTTGAAGTACTTAAATGAAGGCTTTTTGTTATACCACATTTCATAAGAAGTAATGTTGGTCTCCAGTCTCAAAAATCATCTATTTTGAACATGTAAAATAGTACTAATAACTTATTTCCAATAAAACTTTGAAAGTTTATGTTCTACTAACACAATTCTTCCCATTTCCACCAAACTTAGATTCTTTATTTCTACTACTCCATTTTTTTAGAGTATAGGGAGAACTATACTAATGTTTGATACCATGATTTATCAAATAAGTTTCAAAAGTATTGCTTTTGAATTAGGTGCCATTAGTTTTTCTCAACTTCTCTATGTAAAACCCCATTTCTTTCTCAACTTATTTTCCAAAAAAACTTGAATATTTCCATTGACTTTGACTTATGTTTCGTAAAAATGATGTTTGTAATCCGAGTAAAATAATCAATAAAATTAATGAAGTATAAATATCCTTTTATTGATTTTTGTATCATCAGTATACATAAATTGGAATGAACAAGCTCAAGAGGTCTAGTAGATTGAATCTCAACTCTATTATAACTTTTTTTAGTCATCTTCCCTTTCTAACAAGTTACAAAACATCTTACTACCTTCTTTTCAATTATGGAAAGTTTCAAACAACATCAAATTTATAAATTTTGTTCATTTTTTTCTACCCAAGGTGTCCTAGTATTCGATGCCATAAATTATTTTCATCTTCATCACTTAAGTAACACGATCTATTAAATTCTCTTATTTGGAAGAGATTCTCACTGGTTCTTTCTCCTTTTGTAATAACTTTTCCATTTTTCACACTTTTTATAACACCAGAATCTCTTTTTAAGATCAATTATTTTACATCATCACAAAGTTAACTTATACTAAGTATGTTATGTTTTATCCCATTAACAAATAAAAATTCATTAGATTTCAACTTTTCTGCTTCAATCTCAACTGTTCTGATCCCTCTGATTTTTAAGGAACTATCATTACCAAAGGTAACTTTTCCTCCATCATGACTTTCAACAAGTTTCAATATTTTTATATCATTTATCATATGTGAAGAACAAACACTATCAAGTATCCATATTTTTCTCCTTTTAAATTCTTTCAGAGTTGTCTCAACAACAAAGGCACTTTCCTCAATTTTCTTCTTTCCGACTTCCTTTTCTTTTCTACCATAATAAACTTGTTATAGACGGAGTGTCATACATCTTTCACTATGATGAACAGCCTCATCAAATCTTCCAAAAACGTATTCCAGAAATTCAATTTTTTTTGAAGGTTTCTAACATCTTGAGATTTTTCTTTCTAACTTCATGTAGGTTAGGAAAGTTACTCATTCTTCTTCCACCATTGCTTTCAATTTTTTTAAACCTTCTTTTAGTAATTGAAAAGTTATGCCAAACATTATAACCCATATTCCCATTGATTCCACAACACCAGTAATAGACATCAAATCTTGATTTACTATTGAAGTAATATCTTTCTATGATGAAAATTTGTTGAGGTTGATAACTTCTTCCTGATTCAATAATATCTGGACATGGACCATCTTTCCTCCTAAGTGGGTTTTCATCTTTTTTAGATGAAATAGGTTTATTACACAATTTTTTCACCCAAGATTTCCCAAATCTTTTTTTGTAACATGAAATATTAGAAAAATCATATGAAATATTATTTTTAGTGGGTGAGTATTTCACCTAATTCTTGATTTGATCTTTCTCAAAAACTTTAGAAGTCTCAACTTTTACTTCTGAAGCCTTGTTGAAATTTTCATTTATATTCCTCAGGGTAATTTTGGAATCAATAAGTTTTGATTGAAACTTCAAAACTTCTTCTTACATAGATTCCATATTCTTAATGATATCTTCAGCCATATTTCCATGTTCAACAATTATTAGTTTGTAACTTAAGATCTCCTGAATGTATTCGTACTCCTTCTTGATGTCATCTTTACTTCCATAAGTAACTTTTTCACTATCTTTCTTTATCATTCTGATTTCTTTCTTGAGATATTTTTTTTCTTGAGACATTAAAGAATTTTTTTTGAGTGGATACTCTCTGTAAGATTATTCACTCCCCCATCTTCACTATCTGAGGAGTCTTAAACTTTCTCAACTTTTTCAATAAATGTTCTGAACTTTTCTGAACTGTCATCCCTGAGGATTTGTTGTCAGTTGAGTTTTATTTAGCTTTATTAATCAACATACTTATCTTGTTCCCAGTAAACTTCTTTTTAGATTTATAGGATGATTTTTCTTCTTTATAATTTTTGTTCCACTTCTTCCATTGAGGTTTTTTATTAGAATCACCTTGATATTCTCCAACATTCTTCTTGGGACAATTCATAAAAAAAATTCTGATTCCACCATACTCCAAACATTTGAGAGTAATTTTACCTTTGTAATTTCCTCTTCCTCTTCAATAGTTCTTATATATAAGAGACGTGATTTTTTAATTCAACTCATAATTCTATTTATCATCAAATTCACAAGGATAAACATCTTCAACATATTTTATTTTCATTTTTCTCATGGAATCAAAAGCCATTTCATCTTTTATATTATTTTTTAACATTGGAACTTTCCTAATTTCATAAGAAATAACAAAGTTTGAAATTCATCAAGAGATAAATCATCCTTATCTTGTAAATAGAAAATTTGAAATCAAACATGTCCTGAAAGTTTCTTATAAGTTTATTCACTGTTATAGAATCTTCCAGGACATCTCTTAATCCCAAGATGTTGAAAAAAAAATCATTTACTCTGGTGAAGTATTCATCAATAGTTTCTTTATCTCTCATTCTGATGTCTTCATACTTACTACACCAAATTTTTAGCTTTTCTTCCTTTAGTTTAGTATTACCTTCAAAAATACTTTACATCTTATCCCATAAACTCTTTGAAGTTTTGAGACCCATCACCTTCATATAAACATTTTTTGATAAGGACATAATGATAACATTTATATCTTTTCCATTAAATTTGATATTTCTATTATCATAAAAAGTAATTAGGGAATCCTTCTCCATAGGTGAAAACTCAATTGAATCAGCATCCAAAACTTCAAGTCCAAGAGATAAGAGATAAGGAATCATCATATATTTCTATCCATAATATTTTTTTTGGAAAAAAATATAGGAAATCCTATACAGTTGACTGAATTGATATTATACATGATAAGTATTCAATAAGTGAACCTTTTCTCTGATACCAATAGAAGTTACAAAGGATTTAATAATAACTAAGAAGGGGGGGTTGAGTTAGTTGTTATTTTTTTATAATTTTTAATAATTTTTAAAAATTAACCCTCAAAACCTATCAAATTTTATATCCTTATCATCTTTTTATAAATACTCATGCATGAAAACATAAGAAAATCAAGTAAATTAAACAAGATTTACAAGGTTCGACCTCAGTGTGAGAACCTATATCCTTTCTATAGTCACTCCCATGGGTCTATGTAAATTCACTATTATGAAGAAGTGAATAAAATTTGTGTCAACTATTGTTAGAAACTTTCTATCTCTCGATGGGAAAGAATATACTAAATCCTATCAGTTTACAAAGTTTTCTTATAAAACAATTGATCTAAAACAAAAGTAAAAATACGTTTTTCAATTTGTTCCACAAAATTTCACGGGTCCAAAGACTCTGAATACGATGACCTTCAATCTGATGAACCCAGTCTGATTGATTCAGTACAATTGGGTCAATACGATCTTCCCTTTCTCAATCTGCACTTCTCTAAATCTACTGGAAAAATTCAATAAAATCTTCCTTTTTCCAATCGACTCAATATTATCTTCTGAATTTGATGTTTCTCAATTTTTTAAAAAAAACAATAGATGTATGACCTTTTAATGAGATATCTATTTAGCAAGAACTTTCACTCTAATTATTCAGTTCTCTACCATTTCCACTTACATTAAAAGTTTTAAAATGCAAATGAAATTTGCTTCTATTTATAGGAAACTCATAAAAGAAAAGGTGGTAAAGTTAAAAACTTTACATGCTCTCTCAAATTGAAAAAACTTTGAGATCTATGCCTAATTAAATTTAAATTTTGACCACTTTAACTTTGACTTCTTAAAATATTCTCAAGATTTATTCAAGACCATTCTTCTAAAAAACTAACTTTTATTCAGTCTGATATAAATTCCTTGTCTTTAGATTTCTCTTCTCATTATGATCTACCTTTCTTTCTCAGCTCATTGTGATCTACATTTCTTTCTCAGCTCAATACGATCTTTCTTTCCTTATCATCTCATTATGATCTTAATTTCTTTATCATCTCATTACGATCTGACTATCTTCCTCAGCTCATTATGATAAACTTCCTCAGTAGATGACTTATTGGTGTCACAATATTATTTGATTTCAAACTTGAACTCTCTATTTGTTTCTTCTCAAGAAAATACAACTCTTTTAGAATATTAACTTCTTTTCATAAATGATCTCCCTTTGATAGATCATCATCAGTAACTTTGATCACTTTGATGTTTTGTATCTAATGTTTCATTAGTATGAGACATTAATTTGATGAATTGGTGCCTATTCCTAATCCAATTGATCTTCCTCCTTAGAGTAAGTCTAGTTAAAATTATCATAATGATGTAATTATAATTTTTATAAAATTATAATTATGATGTTTTTGTATCAAATTATGACTCCACTCAGCAGTATTGAAATTCTTAAAACTTAATTAGCTTTACACATGCTGACTTCTGAAAATTTTTGAGTCTAGTACTTCTGGATCTGATCTTCTCTGTCCGGGTTTTTTGAACCGATACAATCTTTATGATTCCTCCATCTATTCAAAATCTTTTATCATGATAGTTTTCATGATTTGTGAGAACTTCATCACTAATAAAGCATCGTCTGATTTTTAATTAGAAATTTTGAGAACTTTCTATCACCTGACTTCACTTTCTTCAATAAACCTCTTCAACGTCATTCTAACTTCATCACTCCGAAATTTTAGAATTTCTAACAAACACCAAGTCTAATGAATCTAAACTTAATGCTAATGTACTTAAGACTGATGTTATGTCATATCAAACACTTCATATTTCTTATGACTCCTACGACCATTGATGCTCATTCAGACATTCTAATTCTGGTTCTTCTCAGTTTGATCTTATATTTATGGAATCTGGTATCCAAAAAACAAATTTCACAAAGGCAAAACCTTTCCCCCCTTTATGTTTGGTTTTGAACATTTAGTAACTTTCAACTTTATTATAAAACCTCATTCCAATGAACTTGGTTCGATCCCGACAAAAAAAACATTCTCATACAAAAAGGTTAATCATAAAAAAATACAAAAAATTGGTTAAAACAAATTATCACAAAGGTTCTTCAGACATGCTTCAATAAGATCAATGTTTTAATGGTCTAGGGGATATATTCAAGGAATAAAAAACATATACATGTGCATATCATTCATTTAGATTATCAGGTGATACATCTTGAACATTCTGCTGCTCTCAAAAATTATTCATGAACTTCTGCATTCTGGTTGTGATCATAGAAGAACTCCAAGTTCAACATTTGTTCCTTCCAAGTGATCAACAATCACCAGGCTTCAACGTCTTTGAAATTTCTAATCATCTACTAATATCCATATATTTTTTTATTTATGTAATATGTTTTCTTATATTTGTTATTTCTTATGTATGGTTTATGCTTTTATCCATCAAAAGTAAGTATTTACTTTCTCTAGTTATTCCACCTCCTAAAAGGAATTCATAGTTATGACTCATGATCAAATGTTAGCTAAGAATATTGGGTTGGTCTCTTATATCAAGACTAGGTTGTGCCTTCTGTTTATTTAAAAGGAATGGCCTATAAAAAGGTTCTCAAACCTTTAAAAGTGAGATTCTTAGTGGGTAACAGTCTCCTAGAGGAGTAGGTGAGATTTAGGAGTGGACTAGGATCTTATTGATCTGAACCAATATATATATTGTGTTCTTTCATTTTTTATTTTAGCTGCAACTCAACTCAAGAACACTACGCTCACTACTATTTAATATTTTATAAACTCTGATTATTTTGTCATTAAATTTTAAAACAACTATTCAACCCCCACTATTCATATTTTCCATCAATAAAAATCCAACACCATTATCATAAAACTAAATATATATCCCCAGGTACCAGCTATGGGAAACTGATAATTTTGGAAAACATGTGCTACTATGTTTACCTACACTAGAAACCTTTTTCCCCTATGAAAGTAAAATTCTCCTGTATAAAAGGATAAGATGGCTTCTTGATGGAAGTATGTGTAATTTAATCCCTAGAAGATTTAGGTGAATTAGTTATTTGATATGAAAATATCCTATAAATCAAATTAATAATTAGTATAAAAATATAAAAATCCAATTTCAACATATAAAATTAAAGAAAAATTGAAAAATGGTATAATAAAAACTAAACTAAACTAAACACATTTTTATTATTATTTGGTGCAGTAGTTAACTAAAATGATAAAAAAAATATGATGACATTAATGATATATGGAATAATATAAACATATGAAAACAAAATTTAAGTAAAATATTTACAAATACAACTATTATGCATAAATTTGAATAACAATTTTAAAATGATACAAATAAAAAAACCACTCTTTATCATATTTATTATATTAATTAACAAAAATGTTAAAACAATACCACAAATTTATATGAAATAAAATGGAATATACAAAAAAATAATATTTTAAAAGATTATATAAATCCAATTTTTACATATATATTTGAATTACAACTGGAAACTGATACAAAAAAACTAAACTAAACTAAAAAAACTCTTTATCTTATTCATTAGTAGTTAATAATTCTAAAAAATACTGATAATATTTATGAAACATAAAATGATATATACATATGAAAACAAAGCTTATGTAAAAATTTATAAAAATCCAACAATTGTGCATAAATTTGAATGATTGAAAAATGATACAAACAAAAAAAAACTAATCTAGAAAATAATTTATCATATTTTTTTAAAATGTGAATTTTAAGTAAAAAAAATTAAAACTATTATATCTAACATTTTATGAAATTTTAAAAAATAAATAAGAAATAAATATATATTACATGTGACATTATAATATTACTAAGGATTGTTCCCCCCATATGCCTTCCTCATAGTCATTATGTATATAATAATCCATGTATACAACATGGTCATCAATATTATTTGATAATATTTCCCTGGAAGTAGGTATCTCATATAAATTATCATCATCATTAATTTTTTCATCATTAAAATGCCATTTTTTCCTTGAAAAATGATAGACCAATGCACATTTTACGGATCAAGAAAATAATTTTTTTTCATGTATTGTCATGATAAAAGGATTACTTGTGTATTACAATATATTAAGGTTTATTATTATCATACCAAATTCATTGTGTTTGGCATTATTTTTACCAATAACCCATTTATAGTTAAACACTAGAACTCAAAATTTAAAATAATCAACCTCTCATATTTCTTCAATAACTTGGTAATATTCACTTGATACAAAGATTGTGTTTTGGTCTTTTTTACTAGAAAAATGAATTGCTTCTCCGACCACCAATACACTATTATCATGAACTGAACTTTTGTTTTCCTAAAATTTGTTATAAAATATATTTCCATTAATGTTATGTTTGAACAATTTTATCAAATTTAAACTTTATCCACTCACTAACTATCTCAATATTTCTGATTCATCTGATCTACCATGCACAATCTCTTTAAACCATGGAAAAAAAGTTTTTTTTATAATCATTCAACATCCATATATCATTCCTATTTGGATAATGTTTTTTTAAAACATTAATATGAAATTTTATATATGGTTGAGTATCAAATATGTTATTTAAGATGTATAAATGTACCCAATTTATTTTTTCACCTGCCAATGATTTTACTTTCAATCCATGAATCTCATTTTCCCCAAAACTAACTTGTTCATGGTGAGATGTAATAAAATTGATGCGCAACATTATAGACAAGTATTTTGTATATAAAACTTAAACCATATTAGAAATATGCATCTCAATAAGGTTTCTAGTCAATATGGATTCTTAACATATCCCTTCAAAATCTTCATATAAATTTTAAAAGGATACATCCAATATAGATATACAATATTTAAAAGATTTATTTCTTACATCAAAGGTACCATTAAATGCGCCATGATATAAAAAAAGATGGTACAAAACATGTTTCTAGTTTAAAAAGTATAGAAATGGCACCATTCTATAAATTTTTGAATGAATTTTGATCAATCACTTTGTAATAAATGAAATAAAAAAATAACACTTTTTTATGATATTCATTATGAAACTAATGGATAGTATTACATGAAATAAAAGTGGTAGGATATATTGAATCATGACACGAGAATCATGAGATTTCATGCCTGTTAACTTCAAATCTTTTAGTGACATAAAAAAAATTCATTTGAAGAATAACCCATTATCACTTTGATACCATAGAGGCATTGGAAAAAACTATTTTTCTCCAACTTAGATAAGGTATGAAAATCCATAGGTATTTATGTTCATATTCCTTTAGGAGTGGGAGATAAATCCTTATATATTTCCACTGAAAGTATGTCCAATCTTGCATTAAACCCATATTTAATCTAACCTTTAATATCTAACAACATTCTAATCAAATTTTCATATATATTCTTCTCAAATTGTATGAAATAAATGATATTTTTAACCTCATAATATATCCAATATAGAAGATCAAAAAATATTGATCATTTCTTATATATTTTGTTTCACTACCATATTTTTTTCCTTTTGAAATGTGACATCAATGTTTTTCATCCTCTCAAAATACTGATCAATTGATAAAAGTTTTGAAGTAATATCAAATTTCTATGATATATTAAATTCCTTTTTTAATATTTTATAAGATTGACCCATAGACAAAAACCTTTGATGACCCATGTATATTGTTTTTATCCCACGTTGTAGTTGATAATATGAAGTCCCATCTTTGCAAACTAGGCAAGATTTATGCCCCTTAACATCGTATCTATAAAAATTTACATACGCTAGGATGTTATTTATAGTGAACATAATCATTATATGTAATTAAAAATATTCCATTTTAAAATAATTTTAAACACTGATATTTTTCTCCCATAAAAGTTTAAAATCATCAATTAACAGTGACAAAAAAATATCAATATCTTTTTCAGGTTGTTTTGGTCTAGAAATCATTAAACTCAATATGATATATTTCTTATTCATACAAAATTTAGAAGATAAGTTATAGATTACTGATAAAACAAGATATGAATGATGTTTACTATTAATTATTTCATATTTATTCATTCTATTTAGGAATATTCCTTGTCGGATATTTATAACTTCATTTATGAAGGTAGGAAACTATTAGTCAGTTTTTTTCCACTATAGACAATCCACTAGATGATGTAATTTTCCATCAGATATTCACTCATATGAATGTCATATTAACCTTTTTTCATCATTTTAATTTGAAAATAAATATTCTAAATGATTAATTATATAAATATACTAAATTTCCTTAGCAATAATCTTGGTAACTTCCAAATCAAGTTGTGAATTTTCCTTCAATTTATACCTTGATGTCTCATATTTAGAACTCTTTAAAAAACCTTCGTATTCTTTCTTATATAGATCACAATCATTTAGGAATTCATGTATCTTATTATACCCCAAACCCACTAGGCATAATATTTTATTCACATTATAATGTGAATATGTAAGATCATTCTCTCTAGGAAGTGTGTCATTTAATAGGTGTAGAAACTCTATAAAACTCTTATCACTCCATCTATTTTTGGCCTTCAAGTTAATCAATCTTAAAACTACTAATAAAACCATAAATTTCTTGAAACCTAGATATAATGATTTTTTTATAATCCCTATATAGAAACCATATCATCAATTCTTTCTCAATTACATATACTTCAATATCATTAATCACTTCTTAAATTTTATTAAACTTATCATCTTGAAAATATTCAGCATCAATAGATTTTGAATTATTCCTAATTTCACTATGCCAAATCCATGGACAATAAATCAGATTAAAACCCTGAATTTTTTTTTTTTGATTTCTCATCTTTTAAAATTTTTCATATTTAAACATTTCAAGCATGTACATTAAAACATGTCATTTTTTGGAATATTTTATTTGGAAAATTTTAAAAAAGTGTCAAATACTTCCTCATATTCATCACTTGTTCACCTTGAATTAATCCAACTATAACTCATTATCACATATTAAAAATTTAAAGTACTTAATATAAGTTATTATATATTGAAATTAAATTTGAAATTTGATTTTATAAATAATAATACAAATAAAGAAATGTGAAATATTTCACGAATAAATGAAAAATGAAATTTTTCATAAATAAAACAATTAAAAAATAATGGTATATAATTAAAAACCTTATCATGGACCTTAAAAGGTTGATCAATAATAAAATACAATTATTTATTTTTTATTATGTAATTTGGTAATATATATCTAATGTTTTCTAAATATGTATGTAGATATGATAATGTAAATGTACAAATGATTTCTGATTGTCGATATTTTTTTATAGTTTTAACATATTCAGTGGGAATCTACACACATGTTTTATAATTAAAATATAATAATTTTTGAATAATTTTATATGGATTATAGAAAATATAATAAAATATAAAATAGGATAGTGATAGTTTCATGCACTAAATTAAATAATTTTACAACGTTTCAAAGAGAAACATTCTACCATATAACAAAGAAGAGGCTAATGATAGTTCCATGCATGTTGATGGTGATGGAGATGATGGAAAAGATAAAGGTCAATGATGAGAATGGTGAGAGTGAGGAAGAAGAAGAGATATTGGGGGTTAGAGGTTTTGAGTATGAGATATTAGGGTTCATATCTAAAGTGAACCAAGCTAAATAAACACATTTATATCCTTATTTTATATTAATAAACATTAAATATCACAAATGGTAACACAAACCAAAGGATAGTAGGTATAGTGAATTGAAGGATTATCTATATAAACAACTTGTTTTAAAATACTCATCTACATTTCCTCATAAGTGAACCAAACTAGACCATCTTCTAAATTTATCATTAGTAAAACATATCCTCATAACCTAGAGAATTAATACATAAGAAATGGGAGATATCAAACTCTTACTAAGTGGGTGGATAAACATTTCATCAAGTATGAGTTCATAAACATAATAAAAATTCATGAGTATAATAGAAATATTATATCATTATGATTGATAATCATAAAACATAAGTGATATTCAAAGGAAATGACATAAGAACTTAAATCCAGAAAAGATCAATAAAGAAACATAATATCCATATCATGGCTTAAAACATTTGACATAATCCTTGAATCATGAGAGCATAAGATCATAATTTATAAAATATTTCAATTGGGGCACATACATTAGTATAGGGAAACATTAATTTCATGAGTCGTACTTGTACCCATTCTTGTGATACGGCTTAATTGTACATATGTGCACATCAACTTCGTGAGTCAGACACCTACACCCATTCTACAAAATAACTAAATTATGCCTGCATATACATATCTCATGAGATTTAAATTTTTAACCAATGAATTGGAGGGAGATATATGGCCTCACTCATCACCATCCATACTTATGAGTTATAATTTAAAATCATTAACTTATCATATCACAAAGAACCCATGGAAATAAAATAGGTTTCATAAAATATTTAAATAAAAATCATTCACTTTTCATAAAGAACCTACAAAAGTAAAAAAATGGGTTTAATAAAACTTTTAACTAAAAATCATTCACCTTTGATAGAATAAATTTACCTATTGAAATAAAAGCGGGATTCATAACATTTTTAAATAGTATAACAATATGGAATAAATAGATTGACATAGAGAACTTGATCACCCAAAAATAATCACATAATAATATAATAATAGAGGGTGAAACTTGAAACATAAATCCATTGTAGATATATATTTTTGAATATAGAGAGGAAAATTAAAACCAAATCACAAAATTTCTTTCTTAAAAACATTTTGAAATCAAGGATGTTAAAAACAAAGTTATGAGTCTCTTTTTAAAAAGTATCATTTGTTTTCTTAAAAAAAAGTTAAAAACAAACACTTCATGGAAGTGGATTTTAATTAAAAACTCTTTTCCACCATAAATATAATATAGAAAATTATTTAAAATGTAAAATCAATGAATGTAATAGACATATAGAAAATAAATTTAAGAGGAAGTTATATAACTCAAAGGAAGAAGTTTGAGTTACTGAATCCCATACATTTATTCTTGATAATTTTACATAATTTTTGGTTTTTTAATCATATTTTAATATATTTTAATAAATAATAAATAAACTATATAAAAAATGAGGCACATTACTTCTTGGAGGTGGTGGTCTGTACAATGCATGGTTAACATTTTTTTATTTCTAAAAGTATGAGAGGGAAAGAAATTTAATTATAATTTTTCTAATAATAATCATAATTATATTATATATGTCAACTTTACTCTTAAATTTCAGCTTTATAACCATTAAATAGTGGTGTTGGTGAAAAACTGGAAGCCATCACTTCATGGAGGCACTAGTTCGCACAACGCACGAATGATGATTTCATTTCTTAATAGAAAAGAGAGAAAGGTGGTTAATATTTATTATACAAGAATAATAAAATTTAATATAAAAAAATAATCATTTAATTATATTGGAATTGGAAATTTATATTTTTAAGGTAAAAAATAAAATAAAATAATTTTAGGAAAATAAAGTACTCGCATTGAGAAATGAGGCTTTCCCTTGGAAGAATACTTGGAAATGGATATACTAAACTAATATATTATGACCATAGGCTCAAAAAAATGAAAAATGTTATAAAGGAAGGATAATGGGAGTATTTTTAGGTGGAAATAAAATTTTTTGAGTGGTCTTGAATGGGTGGTGAGTGGCCCCTTTTATAAGTGGTGAGAATGAAATTTTAGTAATTATAACCACTTAATATAAAGGGAGCACATGTTACTCAGGTCAAGTGGCTCCCAAAATAGATAATAATTGATTTAAGGATGATATAAGGTATATAATATATTAAAAACTCAATTATAAACATGTTTTTAACATGTTTCAAGCTATTTGGATCTAAATTTATTACTTTTACCATTTTAGATTTTACTGTGATAACTAGTTTTTACCTAAGGTAACTTATCCTTTATACCCTAAGATAAAATTTTCCTTATTAAATAATTTAGACCTTATAATTCCATATATTAAATCTATTTTATTATATTAATTTTCAAAAAATGATGGAAATTAATTTTTAAAATAATAAGTGTATAATGTATTAAAACAATTTTTGAAAAAAAAATATAACTTAAGTTCTAAAATGTCAAATATAAATTTGTAATTTAAAATAAATATTTTTAAATTATAATTTCACTTATAAAATACTTATTTGTCCTAGAAAATGGTTTCATAAATTTTCAGTCATGCTTATATACTAATAATGTTTTTAAAATTCATGGTATTTGTAAAAACATTATTTTTTCCCTATTCACCTAAAAATCAATATTTTTAGAAAAAACCAAAAATTAATATTATGATAATTTTTTCCTTATAAGTCTAAAAAATTAATTTAATTTTTTCAAATTCTCATTATATAATTCATAAATTAAAATTTTAAATAAAATCATATAGTATGATGCAAATTTTTTTTATAGGAAATCATTCTTTAAGTATATTAATTATTCTTATAAAATTAATGATAATATATTATTGATAAAAAAAATATCACACTTGAAAAATATAAAATTTATAAAATAAATTTTAATTATAAAAATATTTTTATTAGTTACTTAGCTAAATTGGTTGAAATAGTATTAAAAGGGACCTTTATTTCATAATGTGGTTGCAACTATTTGTACCCACTTAATTATTAACCATATTACAGCGGTAGATATCCATTTTATTAAAATGTTTCATGGTTAATTAGGGTTTGATGTTTTATTTGGATAAATCTATTGAACATAATATTTATTTAAGGAGAAATATTTCACAAAAATCTTGGTTCATTACATCTACTCCCTTAAAAGATTTTTATACTTGAAATTTTATTACTTGGATAAAAACAAGTGAGGGTATTTTTATCTCATTACATCCTCATGTTCCCATGTAGATTACCTGAGCTTACAATTACTTCTTGGAACTTTGAAAATATGAGTGGTCTTATTCCACATAACCTTATCTCTTAAATATCGAATTTCTACTGGTTGTTCCTCGTATGAGAGATCGCGTTCTATTATCATGGTTTTCAAGTTCAATACATGTGAATGGTCTAGTATGTACTTCCTAAAAAGTGATACATGGAACACATAATTCAATTGATATAGGTCTAGAGGGATTGATAATTGATCAACTACCACCCAGACATTATCAAGAATCCTGAAGGGACTGAAGTACCTAGGGCTCATATTTCCCTTCTTCCCAAATCTCATAACATGTTTCCATGGAGACATTCATAGGAAAAACTTACCATCAACTTAAAACTCTATATATATTATTGATAATTATATATAAAAATCTTTTATCGGATTTTTTATTCTTTCATATGTCACTGAATGGTTTTAACCTTCTCCGTCATTTCTTAGACAAGGTTAGGATCCATCAGCATCCTCTCTCCAACTTCATCCCAGAAATTTGGAGTTCTATATATCTTCCTATGCAAAGCCTCATATGGTGTCATGTGAATTATAGAATGGAAACTATTTTTATATGAGATCTCTAGGAAGGGGAGGTGTTGATACAAACATCCTTGTAAATCCATCAAATAAGATCTTCTCATATACTCTAGAGTTTGAATGGTCCTCTCAGACTAACTATATATCTAAGGATGATAATCAGTACTGAAACATAGCTCCATCTCCAATTATTTTTGAATACTTCTCTAGAACCTATAGATAAACCTTATATATTAATTAGATATAATGGAGAGTGGTACTCCATTCATCTTACCACTTCCACTATATATATCTTGAAAATTTGGTCAATATACCCAAATAGCCCGAAGGCCTTATTTTTTATTGATTTTTTGATAACCCCCCGTTCAAGGTATGAGGGGGAACCTTTAAAAGTCCCGTAGTCTTAGAGATTACATGGATCATAGGCTTATGAGACATTACATGACCCAAAGGTCTTAGGGAATTCAACCAGACTATAACTATAAGGAACTTCTCCTCCCCAACATCTGCATCATGATGGTAGCTCTCCACCTTTGCATGGTCATCCGGCTAAGCTTCCCGTGCAAGCATAGGTTGGTCCTGATGGCATTTTCATACCCTCTCATTATTCCAAATCCGTTGGTTCTTCTCTGGTGGGTGCTCCTGCTCTAAATCCTCCTCTGGGGCTGCTTCTTTTTTTGTAGAGTCTCTCTAGTGAAATTGCATTGATCATGTTTCTTGAAGGCCTTAAGATGGCCTGAAAGCCTTAAGGTGGCCCAAAGGCCTCGTGGTGGCTCGAAAGCCTTACTGGCCTAAAGCCCTTGGGTGGCCCAAAGGTCTTGAAGTACCCAAAGACCAAACTGGTGGCCTGAAGGCCTAAATAGGTGAATAGTTTCAGCTGCTACAGTACCGAACAATAACTTCTATAGTACCTACTACATTACCACTACAATAACTGCTACAGTACCCCCTGAAAATTATCCCTCCACTTGGTTTTGATCTCAGGTTTATTGGATTCACTTGTTGAGTCCTCACCAACTGGGTTGAGGCTCTTGTGCAGTTGGTCAAGATAGAACTCTTCTTTGATGGAAAAAGAATGCGCTAACTTAGTAAGTCGATCAACTATATCCCAAATAGCATTATGGTCCTTAGACATTTTTGGGATTCCTATGAAAAAAATCATCGTAACGTTTTCCCATTTCCATACTAGTATGGTTAATGGTTGCAACATACACTTACAATTATTTCATTCAACCTTAAATTACTCGTATACCAAGCATTGATATATGTATTATGTGATCTCCCTTTGCATGTTATCTCACTAGAAGTTTTAATTTAGATCTATATACATCTTTGTGCTTCCTGGATGATTAGATAAGGATGATTTATGAGCATAATAAAAAAGTTAACTCTTCAACTATGGTTTTTATAGAACACATATTCGGTTTCCAAACCATAAAAATTCATCTTTATTAAAGTTAAACTCTAGAATACTCACTACCTTTTTATGTATATGTGAATCATCTTTATTTACCTATTTTATCTTCACATGAATGGATGTTAAGTAGTCATTTGGGAAATATAGCATTTATCTCCTCCCATTATGACTTTAATAAATCCAAGAGTATTGGGTCTTTTTCATTCCTCATCATGGATAGAGTATCATGATCTTTTCTGCTCATAGAATAAACCACTTTTTTCCTTCCCTAGTTGGTAATGTATTGAATAATCATAATATTTTATCAATTCCAACCATCTCCTTTAGCTCATATTCAAATCCTTCTATGTGTATATATATTTCAATCTCTTCTTCTTATTATATATATCACACTTTTCTTCATAAAGGTAATAGCACCAAATTTTTAATGCAAATATCACCACAACCAACACCAAATCATGTGTCAGGTGATTTTTATCATGATTCTTTAATTGACACAAGGAATAAGAAATTATCTTATCATTATATATGAGGATGGATTATAATCCCTTTTTCAAAGAATCATTATATATTACAACCCCTTATCCTCTATAGGGTAATGTAAGTATTGGTGCAGTGACCAACCTGTTTATTATTTCCTTAAAAAAATTCACATTTCTTTATCTAAAGGAACTTCACTCCCTTCTATGTTAACTTGGTTAGTGGATTTTATAGCTGTAATAAATTACTCAAAAATAATTTATATTGTCTAGATAACTTGAGAAAACTACATATCTCGGTTACTTTGGTTGGCTTGGGTCATTTATTGATAACTTTTTTCTTTGAAAAATCTATAGATATTCCATTTATAGTGATTAATGACCCAATAATGATATTTCTATATCCAAAATTAACACTTCCTAAACTTGAAATATAGTTTATCCTTTCTTAAGGTTTTTAATGCAATCTGTAAATGATAGTCATGCCCTTTATTTATCTTAGAATATATGTGAATATCATATCTAAATATTACCATAAATTTTTCAAGGTAATACCTAAAGAATTTATTCATAAAATCCATCAAGATTGTTGAAGCATTAATAAGTCCAAATATAATCACTATAAATTTATAGTGTCCATACCTTATATGGAAAGTTGTTTTGGAAATATCCTCCCTTTTAACCCCAAACTGATGATATCCATATTGAAGTTCAATATTTGATAAGTATTGAGCTCATTAGATTTGATCGAATAGATCATTGATATAGGGTAGATGATACTTATTTTTTATCATAATTTTATTAAGATCACAATAATCAAGGTAAAGATTCATTGATCCATCCTTCTTTTTGATAAATAAGAAAGGTTCACCCCATGAAAAAGTACTCAGACCTATGAATCCCTTATCAAAATTCTCTTGAATCTCCTTCTTCAATTAGTCTATTTCAATGGGGGTTATTCTATATAGAATATTTGATATAGGTATATATCTATGTGTGGGTTGAATCAAAAACTCAACCTCACATTCTGGTGGAATACTAGGAAATTCATTCGAAAATACATCATTATATTCCCATACAATTGGAATGTCATTAATATTAAATTCATCTATGATCATTTGATATAAAATCTCACATAGTAACTAGAAAATCAATCCTACATAACATTTAAAAAATATCATATGATCAACCAAAGCATATTCCCCAAGAGTATCTATTCAGGTGTAATGAAAACTCTTCTCTTTATTACACTTTAATTCATGATTTATTATATAAGATTACTCACAAATACTACCCAAAATATCGATAAGTATAGTGACCTTGGGAATCAGGTACATTACATAACAACTTAAAATAGGGAATACATAATCTTTTTTGAAAACTTCCTCGACATACTCATATTATTCCATCATACTTAAAACTGCATGGACTAACCTAGGGACATATGTAAGAAAGGGGTGAGCTATAAAGCCTAATAAGCGAATAAACATGGAATAACATGAAGAAATTAATAAATTTTATACAATAGGAATATAAATGGGGAATAAAATTAGTTATAATCATAAACCTGAACAATGAGGCATGATATAGCATGATAATCATAAAGGAAATATGGGAAATGTGGAAACAACTTAAAACACTGTATTATAAACATAGGTCAAGGATAAATTCCAAGGAATCATGATAGAAAAAGTCCTATGATGGATTAGGTTCAATACCTAATACCTTTCATGATGTCTCATGAGACTAAAATATTACCAAATATATTGGAGCGCTACATAATTCTAGGTGCACCCGTCACTTTCATTTCATTCTCATGCTTAAGTGTGTCACATAGATCATAAAACATAGAATCATTTATCATAAAATTTTATTCCATAGTTAAGGAGTGTGTAATAAATACATGTAATCACAAAATAAAATAATTATAAGTTCATGAAGGTGAATAACCTTGATAGGAAATGGGTATGGGTATTCACTACACAATTGCTTGTCATGGAAAACCATGGAGAAATTTCAGTAGCATAACGGGGGAGTATAAATGTTCATATAAGGTCTTAATGAGAGTGAAAGGGGTATATCATAATTTTAAAAATAAAATGTATAGTAATAGGGATATGTAATAACATATCCCATCATTTTTAATTGGGTATAAAAGATAAAAAGTAATGAAGAAACTTGAATTAAAGGGGAGAAGGAGACGAACCCTTACCTTGAGAGGGTGATTCCAAATGCTTAGGAGGAGATTATTAAGAGCTTGGGGGCACCTTTTTAGGACTCTAGAGAGTATTTAGAAGAGTAATAACGTGATATAAGGTTTTTTAGTGAACATAAATGGGATATTGTGTGGGTTTATATAGGAAATGAGTGGGGGATTCTTTATCATTCTCAAACTTAGGTTTTGGACTCTGTATAATAAAATAACCAAAACCAAAAACCTTCCCACAGTTTCTACCCATGGTTTTTTCCAAATAGGGTTTGTTTTAATTATTTTATTAGTCTAAGTTCCTAAATTATTAAACTAATACCCTTTCTAATGTGGAAGTAAGTCATGTTTATAAATAAATGTTTTTAAAACCTTAAAATATATTATATGTTTTGGAGGATACATAAAGGATTTATAAAATTGATCAAATAAACTTAATATTAATTTATTTTAAAGTTAAAATGTAGATTTGGTCATGGATACCCTTTATAGTATTTATTATATCATATTTTGGTCATCATTATGTCATAATATATATCGTATATTTATACAGTATTTAATTTTTTCCCAAATATTCAACTGTCTCAAAAAATTATGAAAAGTCAACTATTAGATAATTTTGACATTTTGATTCAAAAAATATATTTATTTTATCAAAATAATTTTCAAAATATGTTAATTTTTACTTTTAAAATAATAATTGACATTTATTGAGAAATGATGGTTTTTTGATAATAACAGTTTTTAACCCCTTATAAAAAATTACATTTGTATTTATACAAATTATATGATAATTTATATTTAATAAACATTATTTAATAAAAATATTTCTTTAAAACATTATTTATTTCAAAAACCTTTTAATTCATGAAAGTAAATTCCTTAATTGCATTTGAATATTACCCAAAAATACAATTTGTGTTTTATTTAATAAAAATAAAAATAATTTATAAAGTAGAAATAATAAGAAGTAAATATAACCATTACTCTATTGAAAATAATTTACATATTCATATTTCTTGGGTATTGATACATATACTTTTAATACACTAGAAAACTCCCTAATATTAAGGTGTGTAATGGTGATACTTTAATGGGGTGGTTCAGCATACATGGTTCGGGTTGTGATCTCGATGAGCTTGAACATCTCCCATAAATGGTTTCACTCGTGCTTATGTTTTTAGATCTAAGCTTGGGAATGGTCAAGGGAAAATTCTAGTAATGATATGTTCCTCAAAAACTCTGATAAATGGTCTTTATAGGGTATGATCCTATTGGTTGAGGTCATCGCTTCATTTTTCTGTGTAAATTGGATTTGTTAAAACCCTATATATATACTAATTATACAATCACTATTAAATGGATATATTATCAACAGTTATGATAATTAATGGTATCTTAAATCCAATAGGATATAATAAAATCAAATAAGTGCATGTGTTTTCTATAACTATAACGCATAATAATACATTTAACTCAACAATAATGGGAATTTTATTTATAATAGCTTGGGGTCATTACAATCTTTCTCCTTCATAAATTTCACTGTCAAAATTTCCATTTCACACATTAAAATAGGTGAGGGTAATTATGTTTCATCACTTACTTTGGTTCCCACATCACTTATTCAAACTTTTGGTTTCTCTACAATACTTTGACCAAGTTCATTGTCATATTCCTTAGAAATTTGTCTTTATGATCTAAGATATTCATTAGTTGGTCCTCATAAGAGAGATCATTCTCCAATGGTACCACCTATGGACTGAGTACATGTGAGGGTTTTGGTATCTACTTACTCAAGAGAGATACATGGAATACATCATTTACTTAAGATAGGTTAGGTGGGAGTGCTAGTCGATAGGCCACCACTCTGATGTGATCAATGATCTCAAAGGGAATGATGTATCTTGGACTAAGCTTTATATTATTCCCAAATATCAGGAATATATTCCATGGTGATATATAGAGGAATACCATGTATCCAACCTCAAAATCTACGTCTCATTGACAACTATCAACATAGCTCTTTTGTCGACTCTTAGCATTCTTGACCTTTTCCACCACTTCCTCGACCATTTCAGGACAAACCAATCTGTGTTCCCCAACTTCATCCCAACATGCGGGTGTTTTGTACCTCTTCCCATAAAGGGATTAATAGGGTTCCATTTGGATTCTTGAGTGGAAACCATTATTTTATGAGAACTCAACCAGATAAAGATGTTGATCTCATCCACCCTTGAAGTTAATTGAGCATGCTCTCAACATGTCCTCAAGTGTCTGGATATTTCACTCTGATTGGCCATCAGTTTGAGTGTGATAAGTCATTATGAAGTTCAAATTAGTATTTATAGAATGTTGGAGACTCTTCTAGAAATTGGAGGTAAATCTTGGATCTCATTCAGATACAATCGATAGTGGTGTTCTATCCAGCCTCACCACTTCTCTAATGTATATCCTTACAAGTTGATTGAGTGATAAGTCCTATTGAATTAAAATGAAATGAGTAGTCTTTGTGAGATGAACCACCACAACCCATATATAATTATTTCTTCTTAATTTCTTCAAAATTCCAATGAAAAATTCTATGGTTATTTTTTCCATTTCTATATAGGTATGGGTAATAGTTGCATCATCCCCTTGTATTTTTTCCTTTCTGCCTTCACTTACTGACATACAAGACATTTTATGTATATTCTATGATCTTCTTCTTCATGTTTCCCACCAATACTGATCTTATAGATCTCGATACATATTTGTGCTTCATAGATGTTTAGAGAAGGTTGAGCTATGTGCATCATCCAATAACTCCTTCTTTAACTTGTGATTTGATAATACACATAGTCTTGAGCCAAATCTTATAACTCATTATTCATTAACATTGAACTATGAGGATTTAACTTTTATTATAGATTCCAATTTCTTCTTAATTTACACATCATCTATTTAATCATACTTTATCTTATCTATAAGGGATGGTTAATCAATTATTTATGAAAGGATTGATTATGTTACTTCCTTTAGTATTTCTATTTCCATCCTTTTCAAATATAATAAGATTGGATCATTTTCAATTCTCATCAATGATAAAATTGCATGATCCTTTCTACTTAGAGCATCTGTCACTTTATTTTCTTTCTCAGGATGGTGTTGGGTTAGGAAATCATAGTCCTTGGTTAGATCTAACCATATTTATTGGTGCATATTCAGCTCTTTATGTGTGAATATATACTTGAGGCTCTTTTGATCCATATATATTTCAAAATTCTCCCCAAAGAGGTAATTTCACCAGATTTTTAATGAAAATATCATTGAAGCTAACTCTATATCATGCATTGGGTAGTTCTGTTTGTTAATATTCAATTTTCTTGAAGAATAGGCTATCAATTTGTCATTTTTTATTAACACACAACCCAATACATTCTTTAAATCATCACTATGCACCATGAAAATTTCCACACTTTGGGGTAGTGTAAGTACAGGAACAATGATAAGCCTCTTTTTTAAACCCTTTAATATCTCTTCACATTCATCATTATAAACAAACTTGACTACCTTTCTAGTTATCTTGTTTATAGGGTTTGAAAATCATGATAAATTTCTCTCAAATCGATGATAGTACCTAGCTAATTCAAGGAAACTATAGATTTATATCATAGATATTGGCCTCATCCATCCTTCAGTTTATTTTTCCTTTGAAGTGTCCATATATATCCTATTTATTGTGATAATATTACCTAATAATGAGACTTCCTTCAACCAGTACTCACATTTTTTTACTTTTCATAAAGCTTCTCCTTTCGTAAGGTTTTTAGCACAGTGCTCAGATACTCCCCATACTTCTCCTTGCTTTTGGATTATATTAGAATATCATTTATAAATACTACCACAAATTTTTTAAGGTAATATATAAATACTCTATTCATCAAGTCCATAAATATTTTTAGAGCATTAGTGAGTCTGAATGACATTACTATGAACTCATGGTACCCATACTTTGTAAAAAAAGCAGTATTGGGGATATCATTCTTCTTCAACCTTGATTGATAATATACTAACCAAATATCCAACTTGGAGAAGTATTATGATCCACATAGCTAATCAAATAATTCATCAATTTGTGGTAGAGGATACTTGTTCTTTATCATGATTTTTTTGAGCTCATGATAATCAATGCAAAGGTGCATTGACCCATCCTTCTTCTTGATGAAAAGGATTGGTTTACCCCAAGGTGAAGAACTTGGGTGTATGAACCCTTTTTCTATATTCTCCTATAGTTATTTATTTTGATCCTCAAGTTCCACAACAACCATTCTATATAGAGTCTTGGATAATGGTAATGTCCTAGGTATAAGATCGATTGAAAATTCAAGATCACAAATAGGAGGAAGACCATAAAATTCTTTAAGAAACACATCAGTGTATTCCCTCATAGTGGGTGTGTCTTCAAGGATGATCCTTTCCTTAGACTTAATCATTTGATCTAGATATGTTTTCTCATAGGGTAATAATATACATGACTAAGATGTTGGTTCTAAATAAGATTCATCCTCCTCCTTGAAATTGTATAGAGTCGAGGGAGGATTCATGATACAAAGAGTGATTTCCTTCTCAGGGAAATTTATGTTGGCTCTATATAGGTAAAGTCAATCCATGCCTAGAATTGCATCAGATTACACTAAAGGGAGCATCACAAGGGTTACTAGAAATTTCATACCACAAATTTTGATAGGGAAGGAGTTATATACTTTGGATGATATAATTTCCCCATTTTCTATTTTCACTAATAGCTCTACTTCCATGCTTTGTGGTGGTATTTTAATAGTTCTACTAAACTTGGGTGATATGAAGGAAAGCGTAGAACCATAATAAAAAAGTATGTTCTCTATTCTTGAATAAATAACTCGCGTACCTGTCACCACTTCATTGTCAGGATCCACCTAAGCAGTTTGGATGTAAAAATATCACACCTTATACCTTAGAGGTTGTTGGTTGTCCCTGAAAACCTTTGTCTTAGTGCATTGGTTAGAAAAGTTCCATTTTTCCTTAAAATTGAAAAAATGAAAAATGAACTGAGGGTTGACTGGAGAATTCTTTCCTCCATCACATTAGTGGGATTCTATTATTGGCAATCGAAAGCTAGGTTTCCTTCCTTCTAGCACCAAAATCATTTCCTCATTCCCATTAGGAAATTTTTAGGCTGCTTCTTTCCGAACTTTTGACAAGTGGGATGTTGAAATTTCTTAGCACCATTATATTTCTCCATCGGACAACTAGAATTAAACTCCACTTTTTGGTTCTTATACACACTACACTCTTGAAATTCTATGATCTCTATTTTGACTTTGATGGAACATTATACAATTTCCTCATAGATATCAAAATCTTGGATCACCAGGGAATTTTGTAGAGTAGGTTTTAGCCCACCAAAGACGCGTTAAAACTTGAATTTGAGGGTAATGACAAATCCAGAGGTGTATTGTTCAAGTCTTGTGAAGTTTTCATCATATAACCCAATAGATTCATCATATTTTTTCTTGAGGGTAGGGAAATCCCTTTCCATTTTAATTCATAGAGTGATTGGAAAATATATATTGAAATACATTTTCAGGAATTCCTTCCACCACATTGCTTTACTCTCTTCCTAGGGATTTGTATTCTTGATCAATGTCCAACACTAATCATCTTCTCCCTTCATACGATAAATAACTAGTTGAACCTTCTCTTTCCCAGAACATTGAAGGATGGAGAAGATCTTCTCAATGGATTTGATCCATTGTTCCATGATTAATGGATCAAATGATCTATTGAAAGTCGGAGTCCTTTATCGCATAATGGTCTCAATTTCAGCTTTTTCTTTCTTAGGGGGATTTGGTCACTCCTCTTGATCCAGGTTTCTATTTAAAAGTTGATTTATCTAAGATATCATCATCATAAATTTCTCTATTACTACTCCCATCGTATTGGGCATCTAATTTGGAAAGTGATCACATTTTCCTTCACATTGGTTGTTTACCTGATTCCTCGTACTTCCATCCATTGGCAAGAATAAAGGGAAAATTAGGGATGGTCATTTTTAAACTATTAAACATATAAATGGGAATCCAATGAAATTAAAGGGATAAATTATAAATGACATTTATTTCTTAAATTATGAATTTTTAGGCTTTAATATATGTTATCCATGATCTATTTCCCAACATATACTCTTATGTACATTTTTGTTCCCTTAATAATGGTTCGTAATGATCTTGTGAATTTACCAAAGAGTATACCTTTGGAGTGTCAAACCAAGTGTGCATCAAGGACCATTTTCATGCACCAGTTCCTAGTTGAGTCTAGACCAATACAATGTTTTTGTGTTTTACCCCTATATACATTTGTGTCAAAGCCACATCCACTTTTAGTATCCATATAAGGATGTA
The DNA here is from genome assembly GCA_963277665.1 of Viscum album. Classification (NCBI taxonomy): domain Eukaryota; kingdom Viridiplantae; phylum Streptophyta; class Magnoliopsida; order Santalales; family Viscaceae; genus Viscum; species Viscum album. The sequence continues at coordinate 718,821,269 of OY728129.1, read as the reverse complement.
TTTACTTGATAAACTACTTAATCCATACTTTAACAAAATTGAGGGATATTTTCTTATACTTAGTCTTATCCCTAATACTTCCTCTATAGTTTTCTAATCATAATCCTAAAAATAACAAAACTTTTCCTTTGATACCAAATATGACAACCCTGCTCTTTATTACACTTTAATTAATGATTTATTACATATGGTTACACACAATACAACCTGAAATATTGATAAGTATAGTGTATTTTGGAATTAGTTTCATTAAATAACAAATTAAAATAGGTAATATATAATCTTTATTGAAAACTTCCTTAACATGCTCATATTATTCCATTGTAATTAAATTTTCATGGGATAACCTGGGGACATACATAAGAAAGGGATGATCTATAAAGACCAGTAAGGGAATAAAATTAGAATAACATTAAAAAATTAAAAAAAATTAGAAAATAATCATATAAATGGGGCATAAAATTATTTATAGTCATAAACATGAGTAATGAGGCATAATATAGCATGATAATAATAAAGGCAACATGGAAAATGTGGCAAGAACTTAAAACACTGCATCATTAACCTAGGTTAAGGCTAAATGATAATAAATAGTGATGCAAAAATTCCCATGATGGATTAGGTTCACTCCCCAAACCCTTTTATGGCATCTCATGAGACTAAAACATTACCAAATGCATTTAATTTTTATATAATTTTGGGTCCACCTGCCACTTTCATTTCATTATCATGTTTAAGTGTGCCATATAGATCATGAAACATGGAATCATTTATCATCAAATTTTATTCCACGATAAAGGAGTGTGTAATACATACATGTAATTCCTCAATAAAATAATTATAAGTTCATGAAGGTGAATACCCTAGATAGAAAATGGGTATATCTATTTACTACACAACTGTTTGGAATTAAAAATCATAGTGAAATTTCGGCAGCATAATGGGGGCGTATAAATGTTCACGGAAGAGATTAATGAGAATAAAAGGGGTGTATCATATTTATAAATAAAATGTAAAGTAATTTGGATATGGAATAACATATCCCATCATTAATAATTTGAGATAAAATACATAATATAATGAATAAATTTTAATAATGAGGAGAAGGAGAGGATCTCTTACCTTGAAGGGTGATTCTAAATGCTTGGGAGGAACTTCTTGAGAGATTGGGGGCACCTTGGGAGGTCTCTAGAGATGGAAGGAAAGAGTAAGGATTTTATCGAAGGTTTTTAATTGAATAAAAATGGGATCTTGAATTAGTTTATATAGTAAATGAGTGGGGAATTCTTTATCATTTCCCAAACTTAGGTTTTGGACTCTATATAATAAAATAACCAAAACCAAAAACCTTGCCATGGTTTCTTCAAAAGAGGTATGTTATTCATTATTTTATTATTCCAAGGTCTGAACTTATTAAAATAATACCCTTGTTGATGTGGAAGTGTATCATGTTTATAAATAAATTATTTTAAAACTTTAAAATATATTATAGGTTTTGGAGGATTCATAAAGGCTTTATAAAATTAATAAAATAAACATAATATTACATTATTTTAAATGGAAAAAATATATTTTTTTTATTTATACTATTTATAGTATTTATTATAGCATTTTTGGGTCATCATGATGTCACAATATATGCAGTATATTTATACTGTATTTAATTTTTACTCAAAAAAATCAACAATCTCAAAAAACTATAAAAAAATCACTATTGGATAGTTTCAATGTTCTGATTCCAAAAATAATATTTATTTTATCAAAATAATTTTTAAAATATGTGAATTATCATAATTTTTGACATTTATTGAGAAATGATGGGTTTTTTTATAGTAATAGTTTTTGAACCCTTATAAAATTTACATTTGTCTTCATAAAAAATTACATGATAATTTATATTTAATAAAAACCATTTAATAATAATATTTTATTAAAATATTATTTATTTCAAAAATCCATTAATTCATAAAAATAAATGCCTTAATTGAATTTTAATATTAACCAAAAATATAATTTGTGTTTAATTGTATAAAAATAAAAATCATTTATAAAGTAAAAATAATAAGTAAATATAACCATTATTCTATTGAAAATAATTTACATATTCATATTTATGGGTTATTGATACATATCCCTTTAATACACATGAAAAATCTCAAAGAGTAGGGTTCACAGCGGTGATACTTTCATGGGGTGGTTCGGCATACATGGTTTGGACTGTGATCTCGATGAGGTTGAACTTCACCCATCAACGATTTATCCAATGCTTAAGTTGTTGGATAACATATTGGGATTGGTAAAGGGAAAATCCTAGTTATTTTATCTTTATTGGAAGCTTTGATAAATGGTATTTATAAGGTATGATCCTACTATTTGAGGCCATCACTTTTTCTTTGTCAATTGAGTTTGTTAAAATCCTATTTTTATATTAATCATATGTTCACTATTCAACAACTATATTATCAATCGTTATGATGTTTAACGGTCTCTTAAATCTGATAGTATATAATAAAACCAAATAAGTGCATGTGTTTTCTATAACCATAAAACATAATAATATATTTAATTCAAACATAAAGGGAATTTTATTTATAAAATTTCAGGTCATTAAAGGCATGAAATCTTAGGCCCACTCATCATCCATCATAGTGATGATCGAGTCAATTCTCAAACAACACCTTTTAGGATGATTTCCCTATGTGAATATGTGTCATAGTCGAATCCACTTTCTAGTGTCCAAATAGAGATTTATTTCTAGTAAAATTATATACTCAATACTTTACTAATATTTAAGGCTATCATCCTATACTTTGAATCATCTCTAGGGTTTTCTCTAAGGTTATCAAACCATAACACCAAAGGTAACTAAAATAATCTCCAAAAATAACTAAAACTTCCCTTTGATTCCAACTAAAGTGACTCAAGCTAGAGAAACACATTTATATCATTATTTTTATTTATTTTTTTAAATATTTAGGGTTAATACCTCTTTATTGAACATAAAAAAGAAATCCTCTTTTGAAAATTGGGAAAATAGGAAACCCGTTAAAAACATTGAGGAAAAAAATCCTTAAAGAATCATGACCTGAAGGACTTAATTGTCCTGAGTATCCAATGGGATGTAAACATAAATATAAACATTACATCTTATAAATAATCGCACAAACCATAGTATTAGAGGTTTAGTGTCTTAGAATACTTTCTATACAAAAAACTTATTTTATAATACTCATCAATATTTCTTTATAAGTTCACCATACTAGACAATCTTTTAAACATATCATTAGTAGAACTCATCCTCATAACTTAGGGAATGAAAAAATAAGAAAGGAGTGAGATAAAATGCTCAGTAAGTAGGTGAATAAAAATTTCATTAAGGAAAATTTCATAAGAATAAGAAAAATACATGATCATAAGATAAATATCATATCATTATAACTGATAATCATAACATATAAGTGATCTTCAAATTATATAGCATAATAAATTAAATCTGGAAAAGATCAATAAGGAAACATAACAATCATATCATGGATTAAAAAATTTAACATAAACCTTAAATCATGAGTGTATAATATTATAATGAATAATATATCTAAAATATGGAACAAACATTAGTATAGAAAAACATTACTTTTATGAGCCACACACTTGTACCCAGCTTGTGAGAAAACTTAATTATACTCATGTATGTATCACCTTTGTGAGGAACACACTTGTACCCATGCTTGAGAAAAACTAAATTGTTATTGTGTATACATATCTCATGAGATTTAAACTTTTAAATAATGAATTAGAGTGATACATTGGACCCCTCCTATAATAATTTATACATACAAGTTCCACTTTAAAATATTCACTTATCACATCATAAAGAACCCATGTAAATAAAATGGGTTTCACAAAATGTTTAAATGAAAATAACTCTATTTTTTTAAAGAACCCATGGAAGTAAAAATAGTTTTCATAAAACTTTTAACTAAAAATTATTCACCTTTCATATAATAAATAACCTATGTAAATAAAAGTGGGTTTCATAGCATTTTCAAATGGTATAACAACATGAAATAAATTGATAGACATCAAAAACTAGATCACCAAACAATAATAACATAATAATAGAATAATGGAGGGTAAAAATTAAAACATAACTCCATTAGGGATATATATTTTTTAATATATAGAGTAAAATAAAAACCAAATCAATCATATATGTAAAATTTATAGTTATGAGTCTCTTTTAAAAAAAATCTTACTTTTTCCTTAAAAACAATTGAAAAGTAAACACTTCATGGAAGTGTATTTGAATTAAAACTATTTCCCCCCAAAGATATAAGATATAATATTACTTAAAATAAAAAAAATCAATTAATTTATTAACCATAAGGAAAATAAATTCAAGAATAATTTATATAACTCAAAGGAAAAAAGTTTGAGTTCCCAAATCCCTTACCTTTACTCTTGATTTCCATGGAAGTGATTTAACCACCTGTATAACAAAAATAACTATATTAATTACCTATTTTATAAACTTGTTCATATTTATACCATTTTATAAACTTAATTTATAATTATTCTTGACATTTATGTTATTTATTTTTTATCCAATTTCAATTTCAAGTGTGAGTAATCTTGATCATTTTGAATTAGTTTCATAATCATGGTGTTATAATTAATTATTATAAAAATTTCGTCATTAAAAATTCATAAAAGGTATTTTAATTGATTATTTTTAATTATTTATAATTCTATAATTTCATTCTATGGTAGTTTTTGGTTATGATTATTTAATATAAAATCATTGATGAGCATGTTTTGGGTGATTTTTAACAAACTGGCATTGGTGAATTAATTAATGAGTTTGATAATAAATTTACCATTAAAGAACCAAAATAAAATATTTATTTTAGTATCTATATCTTATATTATTAGTAATTAGTTTTTCATAATAATAAATTATATTATTTTATATCATTGCTCAAGTGATTTTTTTGACTGACCCAAACATGAAGATGACATAATTAATGGATGATTATGATTATGAATGAGGTTTATTTTAGCATAATATAATTATTATAGAGGAATAATTATATTTTTTAGATAATTTTAAGGATTTTAATCATATTTTAGTATATTTTAATAAATAATAACTAAACTAAATGAAAAACTAGGTACGTTACTTTATGGAGGCGGTAGTCTGCACGATGCATGATTAATATTTTTTCATTTCTAGAATTAGGAGAGGTAAAGGAGGTGGATTATGAATTTTCTCCTAATAATAATAATAATTATATTATATATTTTATAATTAATATTCAATTTCACCCTTTTAACTAGCTAAGTGAGATTTTGGTAAAAAAATAGAATTCGTCGCTTCATGGAGAAGGAAGTTTGCACAATGCACGAATGAAATTTTTATTTTTATTAATGAAAAAGGGAGAAATGTGGTTAATAATTATTCTCTATAAATAATAAATTTCAATATACAAACAATACTGATTTCATTATATTGTAATTATGAAATTATATTTGGAAGTTAAGAAATAAAAGAAAAGAAGTTTAGGAAAATATAATTGAAGGTACCGGGACGATTAGCAGAAGATAATGGGATGATAATTTTAAAAAATTCATTATCTAGATGACGTAACTTGTTTTCACCAGTGATCTGAGCCCTGATACAATCCAAGGATCTTGTAGAAATTCAAAAAGCACATAAATTAAAACTAGAAACAAACCTGTTTGGATTCGAATTTGTGCTCGAATAAAACTCATCATCAGTGATCTTTTCATGAATGATCCATATTAGGATCCCTATAGATCATCCACATGCACTTAAAAAATCCTTTGGAGCATTTTATGTCAAATTTCAGGTGCTAGCACGGATATCCAAAAAAGGATTTGACACCCTGACGATCACCACATCAATATGCCTTCAATGCCCGAGGGAGATCATGATCCAAGCACTTAGATCAAGAGTATCTATGTCTAGAAAGTGGGAGAGGATATAGAGTCTCTAGTTTTCTTATTGTGAAGATTACATGGAAAGATCCTCTCTCTACCTATAAATAGTGGATATTGAAAATACCCGGTTGGGTTCCCCAACCCCTATTTATTTAACACCCACTAAATAAATAATTATGATGAACTAAACTATATTAATATTATTTATTATTTTATCACATACCTATAATATATATAAAATATATTATGTGATAAACTTGTGTCATTTAACTCGACTCAAAATTCCTGTTTAATATTAAACAAACCTGAAATATTAAAATAATATTCATTCGAATAATATTTTCTCATATTTACTTTAATTGTAAATAAATTTAATACTAATTATTCTTTACTTGAATAATATAAATTTATTTATTTATCAATGATTGATAACTTGGAAAACACTCATACCCCATGGTGGGGCCCACCATGTCCAATATACCTATTCAGTTAAATATGGCGAATTATTGAATACACTATTGTGTGTGTCCCTCTATACCCTTATCTTGATAGTAGTGAATAAAATCCACAAACCAAGAGTAGAGTCTAGCAACCTATCAAGGACCCTAAAGAGATAAGGTTTATCATAACAATGATAACCAACCTACGAACACATATTGTGTACTACAATATATTTGTCTTTGAATATATCATAAATTAGGACACACACTTTTGTTATCACCATTGTATTACTTTATTATTTTTTGATCTAAACAGATGAGTTTACATTTTGACTGCTTTGGCCAAAGACTTATTAAGGTAGCACCATCGTGATCAACCGGGCCTAATATATATAACTTCCTTAACTTGGAAGTGACAAAATATTTCTTGACCATTCAATCAATTCCATAACACCAATGACGTACCCAACACAAAGTACATTTCCACAATTTCATTATCATTATTTTTACCTTTCATCAAAGTATACGATCAAATGGCACGTAATGGTAATGATCTCAAGTCAGGAGACCAATACACATGTCCATAGATAGGAACAACCAATGGAACCAAAAAAATGTGGTGTTCCTATTGGAAAATATTTCCTCATGATCTCACTACTAGATATCACCAATTGATAACTTCATGAGAATAAGTCTCAATGCTTATGATTCCCCAAAACCTGATAATCAAACATCAACTATCTCTAGTTAGTATGATGTCTCTAGACCATAAGACCTTTGTTTAAGATTAATGTCATAGTATCTCATAGCCTGGTATTTTATATAACCTTTTAATATGATAATAAATCTATGGATATTACCATTAAATAGTAGACGTAGAAATATCTGCACTGTAATGGGAAGGAAACTTCATGAATATCTAAGTGTATACATGACATGGTAATAAAAAGTACCATATAGTTGGGTATAGGGCACCCACTATTTAAACACTCCCACTTTCACTAGATCTAACCCGATAACAATAATTTTTATCTACTCGTATGATAAAGACCATGTTTATGCTGAGTAATAGCTTTAGCTTATGGGTCTGCCATGTTTCTTCCACATGGATATTATTCTATATGAGACCTCATCTCCTTGAGTAAAACTTCTCAAGAGATGGTTTCCCCGAGTATATCTCTTTTTTCCACTATAATAACTTTATATCTTGGATATTACCAGTAATATAATTATTATAATGATAAATCTTTACTTGGTATGTGTGATTCCAAGAATTGGAACAAATTATTGTATTTAACTGCTTCTTAGCTACCTTAGAAGCTATAACGCACTCAATTTTGTAAGTATGGATACCACTAGATTATATGATCTTGGTTCAATCATCATACTTAGACCAACTATGATACTAGATCAAATTGATCCAAATGAATACTAGTTTGTGTCCCACCAAAACCGGTATCCTATCTTCTCCACATACCAAGTACATATATTTTGTACTTTCTCAAATACAATTAGATAGTTCTGACTGCTTAACTTGGAATTATCCTAGAAATAACCAATATTTTCCCACTATAAATTATATCCTTGCAATATCAATTATGTACATATCATGTCATACATTATTGATCCATCTCTAAAGCATATGGAACTCAACTCATCACTTAATATCCTCCTTTTCATGTTTACTTAAAGAGATTTATGTCAGGTGACACTGAAAACAATTCTTATCTTTAATTTTTTCAACTTGTATTTTTCAATACCATGTAAATATATGTATGTTTGACTAGGTCCAAGCAACCATTAGATCTATGTCAGTATATCTTGTTCCCTATAAATTAGGTTGCTACTTTAAGTCAATCATTGGATAAATACTTTCATCCTAGTCTTAACTATCTGAAAGAACAATATCTATTTTCCATATATTACCAAACATATTTCACATAGAAAATGACGGTGCACCCACTAACCTCTGGTAGACACATATAAAAGATTCATTCCAAATGATTTTTTTACGATCTTGTTTCTTACTTTAATCCTAAACTGAATTTTAGTAACTTGAAAACCTTATTGGCATCCTATGGTGTCTGGTTGCGCCCAAATTTACCCTACAGGTATGCGGTCGTTGTAGTACAGGTAGGGGTCGAATCCACAGGGACCGAAGAAGGAACCTAAAGACACTCTGATCTTGGAAGGATTTGGCTATGAAGTGGCCAACTATTCAGATTGAATTGATTTGAATAAATACTGATTTAATTTAAATAAAATAAATTAAAACATTCAATTACTTAGTCTAAAACAATTAATGGAGATGAGTTGATCCTAAGTTGTTACTAGGGTTATATTGGATGTATTTATTTTCTTATAACGTTCGTTTCACTAATTCAAGACGTATCCACGAAATGATATAATTCCTCAACATCATTCACCAATTTAATCCATACACCATTCCAAGGCTAATCAAAAATGCACTTAGAGGATCAATTTAATGATCACTCCAAGGAATTGGATCGTACTAGCACTCGAAATGTGTCATTGTTAAAGTTGGCGAAGATGAAAAAAGATATTAATCATCAAATGGAAATCTTAAATTAATGAAATGATTACAGAATTTTAGATCATAAAATAACATCCAATCTTCCCCATGCAACTTCCTAGGACCAACCCATAAGGGTTTATCCCTCCATTTATGCTATTAAATAAATGGAAGCGGTAAGTCGACTTAAAGAAGTGGAATTGGAGAAGAAAAATAAAACAATGAAACGATCACTCCACCATTGTGTGAACAAAATCACAAGGTTTGGTGTGAATAAATTCACACATTGAGGCAACTATATCAAGGTGAAAATGAGAAGAACAGAACAAGAGAATAAGAAGAACTTTTATTGAAGACTAAGGTGATTCGAACAACTTACATGAGAAGGAAGAACATTACAAAGGCAAATTGGCATAATAACATTACAATGAAAAGAAAGCACCCAAGATCCCTAAATCCACCACCACTCCTGCCTTAAATAGGAAAATATTAAGCCTTGGCCGAGCCCCCAACATCCCATGTGCCTTTAATTAATTATTTTGGGGAAAGGTGGGTGGAACATTAATGATGAGATACTTTTCTACTTCTTGCCCCGAAGTTGCAGCCAGCTTGCATCCACCGGAAAGACGCGCCTAAAGTACCTTCTATAAGGACGAATTTTAGTGGGACCTAGAATACTTAAATGAAGCCCCGGATGTCGGCTAACATCATGTAAAATTTCAGCCCAAAATACTTTGTGGTTCGGGAGATATGATTTAAATAGTGGGCTATTTTTATGGGATGCAGACTCTGACCCAAAATTAAATCTTCAACTTGGGTAGCCTTAATCACCACCATTGAGGACGAATTAGTACTGGCTACAGAAGAATTATTTGTTCCCGTATATGTCTTCTATCCTTATATAAATTTTGGGATTCATTGGGATTGTATTGTGGGCCCCATAGTCCGATCAGTGGGATGATATCCAATCTGCCTTCTCCAGAATTGTTTCCTTTAATCGCCAAATATCTCCATCATCCTTTATTAATAATCCATTGATCCCTGAATAAAAAATGTTAATAATTAAGTTCATATCCATTTACAAAAATATAAAATTAAAATATGGATAGTTACATTATTTAAAATCAGATGAAACATTGGGCCTAAATTGGTGCACATTAGGCATGAAGTGCACAAATGATGAGAATGGGTGTTCAAAATGTAAAATGCACTAAAATGGTATTTATGAATAGCAAGGCTCATGAAAACTACATATATTAGCAATGAATATTATCCTATTACAGTGGCTAATCACACCCCCCAACTTGAGTTTTTCTAGTCCCGATAAAAATATATCTCACAAAAATGAAATTCGAATGACCTTTTCCAAAAACATTTTAATACACATTTCTCACCCAAAGATCACATACCAAACAATTATCAAACCCATAAAAATCATTTAAAACAAGCTATGTCCACAGGCATATCTCAAGCCCAAGCCCATTCCTTTGTTCAAATTTATTGCCATATTTCATCCAAATTCAATTAAGCATGATGAAGTGTTGCGCGTCACAATAGACATGGGGGTTCATTTACATTCGAGGGAGAAAAGATGGAAGCACTAGGAGAAATAAAATTTTAATAATAAGATGAGTACTCATTTTTTTATTTTCTCTCTTTTTTTTGCCTTGGTAATTGAAATTGAACTCAATCGAGTCAACCCATGTAGCAAGACTTTGCCGATGACTCCCAGGCTCAAAAACCTTAGGGCACCAAGTGAAGCTCACATACTTGGACATCATCTCAAGTTAACTCAATCAAAAAAAAATTCAAATTACCACAAATAGAGATAAAATGCCCAACTCTGGGCCAGAAAACTATGGAGTCGCGATCCCCAAGTGCCGAAAGCCACACATTAGGTCAATTCATTGCTCTACGCGCAATTTTTTTTTTTGAATACTCATGTTAAAATTAAAATGATCGCCAATATTATGTTATTTATTATGGGTCTCCAAGAACTCAAACTAAAACCCCACAATATAGAGGACGTGCATTGTGTTTTTTTATTAAATGGATGAAAATATAACAGTGAAAAATCACATCGGACAACTGCACTTTCCAATATCAATGCACATGAACATAAACTTGCATTAAAATCAGAATCAAGGCATGCAAAATTATTTGATATCCAATTTCAAAGTTTGGAATGTGTGTTATCATGTTCAAGGTTAATGAAATTTTTTCTTCCACAGATTTTCATCTCCCCCCCAACTTAAAATAACACTGTCCCCAGTGTTTAAAGATAAGAAAGATTAGAAGGGGTAGAGGTGAGGAGTTCAAAGAGGAAATTAAAAATGATAAACATGGAACAAATTCACCTGATTTTTGAAGTTGAAGTTCATGATGCTCCATATTACTCTTTTGATCTCTTTGGAGATGTATGCACCTCCTTGATCGAATATGTATTACCCAAAATAGTCCCTGAACTATACAAAGAAGAACAAACCAGACAAAACAAACAACACAACAATTTATTTAAAACCAAGTATCAACATTTTTATGGGTTTCCCTTTTTTTAATTTTAAAAATCAAACTGATGATACATTGTCTTCTTTATATTTTCCAGGTAAGGTATTACTCAGGGATCACACTGTGTGACACGGATGAATACGGTGCTCCCCTTTCATACCCATCCATACTCATAAAAGAAGAACAGGTCAACAGTCTAAATTTTTTTTAACCTACAAAAACATAAATAAAACAAACTGATGATACATTGTCTTCTATTAATTATTTGGGTAAGGTATTACTCAAGGATCACACCACGTCACACGGGAGAATATGGTGCTCCCCTTTCATACCCATCCTTACTCATAGAAGAAGAACATGTCAACAGCCCGAGGTACTAATTAAATGAAATAAAACATGAAAACCACGGGTTTCCTCCCATGCAGCGCTTAATTTAAAGTCTTTATCTCAACTTGAACCCCCCAACTTAGCCAATTCCAACTTTAAAAATTTTAATGACCTCATATTTCTCTACTTAAACATGATTGAGAATGCGTATCCCTTGTAGTTGGTAAGAAGTTTTGTAATTTAATTCATGAACAATCCTATTTTCTAAAATGAATGGGAAAATCCAAGGAATATCAGAAATGGTTGATCTTTTTTCTTCTGTAGTATTTCCTAATAAATCAAAGATCAACCCCCCTTTGTGGGTTTCATGAGATGAATGAATGAAAACCCCAAGCTCTTTTTTATCAAAAATGATGGGATACTCAAGTGGGGAAGGAAGGACAATGATTTTGAGTTCGGGTTGGTTGAAATTTTCTAAAGAATATTGGCAATTTGAATGAAAATTAGTTTCTTCTCCAAATACATTAGAATGAATTGGTTCCTTGTAAAAATATAATTCATCCCCAAAAGTATCCATTTGAATTCTAGGAGTATGTATGGGCTCAATGTTTGGTATTTCTCTTAATTTTTCAATGATCTGTGGCCCTAAAAATTCACTAATGGAGCCACGTTCGGGAAGCTCAATCCATGATGTCAAGTTATTATCTTTTGAATTCAAAAAATCAATTTCCTCTTGATTTAAAGACCCTTCAACAATTTCTTGATTCACTTTACCTACCCTAATTCCAAAGGTTGGTTCTTCAATAAGTTCATGAGAGTTTTGTGAGAAACTAGACACTCCACATAAGGTTTCAGAAGGTACAATTGGTGTATGGATGAGTTCCTCACAAGTATTATTGCATTGTAGTTCTAATCTCAATGATGATACCTCAGAACTCATTATCTCCATTTTATTACACAATTTTTCAAGGAGTTTTTGAGGATTAAACTGGATATGAGTTTGTAAATCGTGAACTTCATTAAGTTTCATCTCATCAATCATCCTCGAGAGGGCTGGAAATTGATCCTTTAAACAATCATCATCCCATTGATTGTTCATCTCATCGGGTGTGTGGTAATTAATCAAGGGTTGATCAAAGAAATTTTCTAATTTAGGGGCTTCCCAATATTCATTTTCCATTTCATTCCAGTATGAGTTTGTGACATGATAATTTATAAGATACTCCATTGGAGAAGATGGAAAGTTGGAATCTAGATTCTTAGGACACACACAAACAGAAAGGGGTAAAGATAAGAGAGATGGGGGTGATAATAGAGAATGTGGGGTGATAAAAGAAGATGAGTGTCTAAAGTAACTTACTTGGGTCCCCGGAAATGGCGCCAAAATTTGGTTGCGCCCAAATTTACCCTATAGGTATGCGGTCGTTGTAGTACAGGTAGGGGTCGAATCCACAGGGACCGAAGAAGGAACCTAAAGACACTCTGATCTTGGAAGGATTTGGCTATGAAGTGGCCAACTATTCAGATTGAATTGATTTGAATAACTACTGATTTAATTTAAAGAAAATAAATTAAAACATTCAATTACTTAGTCTAAAACAATTAATGGAGATGAGTTGATCCTAAGTTGTTACTAGGGTTAGATTGGATGTATTTATTTTCTTATAACGTTCGTTTCACTAATTCAAGATGTATCCACGAAATGATATAATTACTAAACATAATTCACCAATTTAATCCCTACACCATTCCAAGACTAATCAAAAATGCACTTAGTTGATCAATTTAATGATCACTCCAAGGAATTGGATCGTACTAGCACTCGAAATGTGTCATTATTAAAGTTGGCGAAGATAAAGAAGAAATTAATCATCAAATGGAAATCTTAAATTAATGGAATGATAACATAATTTTAGATCATAAAATAACATCTAATCTTCCCCATGCAACTTCCTAGGACCAACCCATAAGGGTTTATCCCTCCATTTATGCTATTAAATAAATGGAAGCGGGAACTCGACTTAAAGAAGCGGAATTGGAGAAGAAAAATAAAACAATGAAACGATCACTCCACCGTTGTGTGAACAAAATCACAAGGTTTGGTGTGAATTAATTCACACCTTGAGGCAACTATATCAAGGTGAAAATGAGAATAACAGAATAAGAGAAGAAGAAGAACTTTTATTGAAGACTAAGGTGATTCGAACAACTTACATGAGAATGAAGAACATTACAAAGGCAAATTGGCATAATAACATTACAATGAAAAGAAAGCACCCAAGATCCATAAATCCACCACCACTCCTGCCTTAAATAGGAAAATATTAAGCCTTGGCAGATCCCCCAACATCCCATGTGCCTTTAATTAATTATGTTGGGGAAAGTTGGGTGGAACATTAATGATGAGAGACTTTTCCACTTCTTGCCCCGAAGTTGCAGCCAGCTTGCATCCACCGGAAAGATGCGCCTAAAGGACCTTCTAGAAGGCCGAATTGGAGTGGTCCCTAAAATACTTAAATGAATCCCCGGATGTCCCCTAACATCATGTAAAAGTTCAGCCCAAAATACTTTTTGGTTCGGGAGATATGATTTAAATAGTGGGCTGTTTTTCTGGGACGCAGACTCTGGACCAAAATTAAATCTTCAACTTGGGCCGCCTTAATCACCACCATTGAGGATGAATTAGCACTGGATACAGAATAATTATTTGTTCCCCTATATGTATTATATCCTTAAATAAATTTTGGGCTTCATTGGGCTTGTATTGTGGGCCCCATAGTCCGATCAGTGGGATGATATCCAATCTGTCTTCTCCAGAATTGTTTCCTTTAATCGCCAAATATCTCCATCATCCTTTATTAATAATCCATTGATCCCTAAATAAAAAATGTTCATAATTAAGTTCATATACATTTCCAAAAATATAAAATTAAAATATGGATAGTTACATTATTTAAAATCAGATGAAACATTGGGCCTAAATTGGTGCACATTAGGCATGAAGTGCACAAATGATGAGAATGGGTGTTCAAAATGTAAAATGCACTAAAATGGTATTTATGAATAGCAAGGAACATGAAAACTACATATATTAGCAATTAATATTATCCTATTAAAGTGGCTAATCACACCCCCCAACTTGAGTTTTGCTAGTCCCGAGCAAAATATATCTCACAAAAATGAAATTCGAATAACCTTTTCCAAAAACATTTTAATACACATTTCTCACCCAAATATCACATACCAAACAATTATCAAACCCATAAAAATCATTTAAAACAAGCTATGTCCACAGGAATATCTCAAGCCCAAGCTCATTCCTTTGTTCAAATTTATTGCCATATTTTATCCAAATTCAATTAAGCATGATGAAGTGTTGCGCGTCACAATAGACATGGGGGTTCATTTAGATTCGAGGGAGAAAAGATGGAAGAGCTAGGAGCAATAAAATTTTAATAATAAGATGAGTACTCATTTTTTTATTTTCTCTCTTTTTTTTTGCCATGGTAATTGAAATTGAACTCAATCGAGTCAACCCATGTAGCAAGACTTTGCCGATGACTCCCAGGCTCAAAGACCTTAGGGCACCAAGTGAAGCTCACATACTCGGACATCATCTCAAGTTAACTCAATCAAAAAAAAAATTCAAATTATCACAAATAGAGATAAAATGCCCAACTCTGGGCCAGAAAACTATGGAGTTGCGATCCCCAAGTGCCGAAATCCACACATTAGTTCAATTCATTGCTCTACGCACAATTGATTTTTTTTTGAATACTCATGTTAAAATTAAAATGATCGCCAATCTTATGCTATTTATTATGGGTCCCCAAGAACTCAAACTAAAACCCCACAATCTAGAGGACGTGCATTGTGTTTTTTTTATTAAATGGATGAAAATATAACAGTGAAAAATCACATCGGACAACTGCACTTTCCAATATCAATGCACATGAACATAAACTTGCATTAAAATCAGAATCAAGGAATGCAAAATTATTTGATATACAATTTCAAAGTTTGGAATGTGTGTTATCATGTTCAAGGTTAATGAAATTTTTTCTTCCACAGATTTTCATCTCCCCCCCAAACTTAAAATAACACTGTCCCCAGTGTTTAAAGATAAGAAAGATTAGAAGGGGTAGAGGTGAGGAGTTCAAAGAGGAAATTAAAAATGATAAACATGGAACAAATTCACCTGATTTTTGAAGTTGAAGTTCATGATGCTCCATATTACTCTTTTGATCTCTTTGGAGATGTATGCACCTCCTTGATCGAATATTTATCACCCAAAATAGTCCCTGAACTATACAAAGAAGAACAAACCAGACAAAACAAACAACACAACAATTTATTTAAAACCAAGTATCAACATTTTTATGGGTTTCCCTTTTTTTTAATTTTAAAAATCAAACTGATGATACATTGTCTTCTTTATATTTTCCAGGTAAGGTATTACTCAGGGATCACACTGCGTGACACGGATGAATACGGTGATCCCCTTTCATACCCATCCATACTCATAAAAGAAGAACAGGTCAACAGTCTAATTTTTTTTTAACCTACAAAAACATAAATAAAACAAACTGATGATACATTGTATTCTCTTAATTTTTTGGGTAAGGTATTACTCAAGGATCACACCACGTGAAATGGGAGAATATGGTGCTCCCCTTTCATACCCATCCTTACTCATAAAAGCAGAACATGTCAACAGTCCGAGGTACTAATTAAATGAAATAAAACATGAAAACCACAGGTTTCCTCCCGTGCAGTGCTTAATTTAAAGTCTTTATCTCAACTTGAACCCCCCAACTTAGCCAATTCCAACTTTAAAAATTTTAATGACCTCATCTTTCTCTACTTCAACATTATTGAGAATGCGTATCCCTTGTGGTTGGTAAGAATTTTTGTAATTTAATTCATGATAAATCCTATTTTCTAAAATGAATGGGAAAATCCAAGGAATATCAGAAATGGTTGATCTTTTTTCTTCTATAGTCTTTCCTAATATATCAAAGATCAACCCCCCTTTGTGGGTTTCATGAGATGAATGAATGAAAACCCCAAGATCTTGTTTATCAAAAATTATGGGATACTAAAGTGGGGAAGGAAGGACAATGATTTTGAGTTCGGGTTGGTTGAAATTTTCTAAAGAATATTGGCAATTTGAATGAAAATTAGTTTCTTCTCCAAATACATTAGAATGAATTGGTTCCTTGTAAAAATATGATTCATCCTCAAAAGTATCCATTTGAATTCTAGGAGTAGGTATGGGCTCAATGTTTGGGATTTCTCCTAGTTTTTCAGTGATCTGTGGCCCTAAAAATTCACTAATGGAGCCACGTTTAGGAAGCTCAATCCATGATGTCAAGTTATTATCTTTTGAATTCAAAAAATAAATTTCCTCCTGATTTAAAGACCCTTCAAAAATTTCTTGATTCACTTCACCTACCCTAATTCCAAAGGTTGGTTCTTCAATAAGTTCATGAGAGTTTTGTGGGAAACTAGACACTCCACATAAGGTTTCAGAAGGTACAATTGGTGTATGGATGAGTTCCTCACAAGTATTATTGCATTGTAGTTCTAATATCAATGATGATACCTCAGAACTCATTATCTCCATTTGATTACACAATTGTTCAAGGATTTTTTGAGGATTAAACTGGATATGAGTTTGTAAATCGTGAACTTCATTAAGTTTCATCTCATCAATCATCCTCGAGAGGGCTGGAAATTGATCCTTTAAACAATCATCATCCCATTGATTGTTCATCTCATCGGGTGTGTGGTAATTAATCAAGGGTTGATCAAAGAAATTTTCTAATTTAGGGGCTTCCCAATATTCATTTTCCATTTCATTCCAGTATGAGTTTGTGACATGATAATTTGGAAGATACTCCATTGGAGAAGATGGAAAGTTGGAATCTAGATTCTCAGGACACACACAAACAGAAAGGGGTAAAGATAAGAGAGATGGGGGTGAGAATAGAGAATGTGGGGTGAGAAAAGAAGATGAGTGTCTAAAGTAACTTACTTGGGTCCCCGGCAATGGCGCCAAAATTTGGTTGCGCCCAAATTTACCCTACAGGTATGTGGTCGTTGTAGTACAGGTAGGGGTCGAATCCACAGGGACTGAAGAAGGAACCTAAAGACACTATGATCTTGGAAGGATTTGGCTATGAAGTGGCCAACTATTCAGATTGAATTGATTTGAATAACTAATGATTTAATTTAAAGAAATAAATTAAAAAAATCAATTACTTAGTCTAAAACAATTAATGGAGATGAGTTGATCCTAAGTTGTTACTAGGGTTAGATTAGATGTATTTATTTTCTTATAACGTTCGTTTCACTAATTCAAGACGTATCCACGAAATGATATAATTCCTCAACATCATTCACCAATTTAATCCCTACACCATTACAAGGCTAATCAACAATGCACTTAGAGGATCAATTTAATGATCACTCCAAGGAATTGGATCGTACTAGCACTCGAAATGTGTCATTGTTAAAGTTGGCGAAGATGAAGAAGAAATTAATCATCAAATGGAAATATTAAATTAATGAAATGATTACAGAATTTTAGATCATAAAATAACATCCAATCTTCCCCATGAAACTCCCTAGGACCAACCCATAAGGTTTTATCCCTCCATTTATGCTATTAAATAAATGGAAGCGGGAAGTCGACTTAAAGAAGCAGAATTGGAGAAGAAAAATAAAACAATGAAACGATCACTCCACCGTTGTGTGAACAAAATCACAAGGTTTGGTGTGAATAAATTCACACCTTGAGGCAACTATATCAAGGTGAAAATGAGAAGAACAGAACAAG